>CM070037.1:53294816-53325934 GCA_036250615.1 Ptychadena robeensis | reverse complement strand
TTCCCTGGGTTTGAGCGTTAGGAGGGCTTCGAAGGGGTCTTTACGTATGCTATGGCCTAAGACCGTGTATATTAGCTGATACACCCCCGTCCAAAATCGTCTGATTTTCGGGCAGTCCCACCAGATGTGGCGTAACGTGCCATCAACCGCACAGCCGCGGAAACATAATGGGGACGTTCCCGGGTTTATTTTGGCTAATCGGGAGAGCACCTGGTACCATTGCATTAGTAATTTGTAGTTAGCTTCATTCAAGGAAACATTAACCGACCCCTTGCTCGTCGTCTCCCAAATCTGCTGCCACCGGGGAAGCTCCAGAGATTGACCCAAGTCCGATTCCCATCTGGAGACATAGGACATGGGATGACAGGAGTCCGAGCCAACCATGGTTTTGTACACCAGAGACACTCCGCCTTTCCCCAAGGGTGTCGATAGACAATAACGCTCAAATTGCGTGAGGGTTTTGGGAGAATCAGTATGTTTTAGCAGGGAAGCAACAACATTTTTAATCTGGAGATAACGGAACACTTCACCTGCTGGGGCCTTATGGTTGGAGCGGAGCGCCTCAAAAGGCAGAACCCCGTCCAAGGAGGAGAGGTGGTAGACCCTCCTGAGGCCCTTATCTGACCACCAGCGGAAGCCGCCGGGGGAGGACGGGTTGCTGACTATTGTTGCCAGTGGGGCGTGAGGGGACATGAGGTGAGACGAGTACTTGACATCATCCCACACTTTTAACGAATGGCGCAGAATGGGGTTATCAAGTTTGCGGTGTTGTGGAACTACCCAGAGGAGGGTGTCAATGGCCATCGGTGCCACGATGAAAGCTTCCAGGCTCACCCACAGGGGGGGCGGACCATAGCATGATAAGCTGTCAAAGGGGCAATCTGCACCGCCCTGTAGTAGTACTGCAGTCGCGGTACACCTAGACCCCCCCTCACCTTTGGTTGGAAGAGCACCTGACATTTTTAGCACGTCGAACACCTTGTGAGGTGATATATTTATGCCAAATTCCTATATATTTTTATCAAATCTTTTTTGATTATTATATTCTAAGTATGCAGTTATTTTAATTATGCTACAAACAAAACAAAAACTATTGCAGAAAGTTTAAAGTATATTTTTAGTTAGTCCTTCAACTTCTCAAAAAGTCCCTGATTTTTCCTTTGTCAAAATTATACATAAATGACATAGCTTGAGGACAGTCCCATACTATTTTCATCCGTTGAGTTGTTGGGAACCTAATACATTTGATTTTGTTACTTCTTTTTTGTTGAGATAAACACAGAATATGATTCACTGTCATGGCCTGTAACAGTTACATTGAATTGTAGTCCTATTGTTTAGTAGCCAGTAATAAACAGCCTGCTAGTCAGATTGCAGTGAAAATGTGTCAGCCAGGACTTAAGTCAAAATATTGATAAACACATTTAACAAAGTTTGACATGGTGTCCCGGGCCATGATGCCAGTGTCTTCAATATAAATTAGAACGAGCTGACTTATAGGTTATCCACCATGAGTTACCATGGCAACAACAACTGAAAGAAAACTGGTACAGAAGGAGCATAGTGCCAACCTCTTCACTGAAAACTAAAATAAAAAGCCAGAACATTTGTGTGTCCTTTGTTTCCAGCATTTTCAATAAGTAGCTGAATAAGAGAAACAATTCTTTGTTTTGTACATTGCAAACATTTTTTTCTTTACTTGTAGGTACCCAGCCCTTACTGGAAGTTTCAACAAACTACCATTAAATAGTGTTGAGCGGCATTTGGTATATTCAAGTTTGCATCATTTCGTAAATATATAAAGGAACATTCGAAATTCGTAAAATTCGATTCGACTTTATTCTATTGCCTTCCATTGCGCTTAGCTGTATGCAATTATTCGTGAACCAGCTTTACAGCTTCTCTTTTTTATTCTGTGATCCTAGCCAGTGCGAGCACTGTGCGTATACCCGATTCAGGGTCCACTTACCTGTCCCGGGTCGCTGAATCGCAGGCACCGGCAGCCTCTGTGAAGCTTCATCCTTTTCTCCTAAACCAGCTGATGAAATGTAAAAAAATCACCACACTGCCATCTGTTTACTGTTACTGGTAGCCCAATTAATTGTTACTGGAAAAGGAATTTAATAGAAATTCAAATAGAACACTCAACTATTTATGATTCCAAAATGAAAATACATTACATTCCATGTATTGGTCCCAATAATAATATAATAATAATAATAATAATAATAAATACTTGTTAAATGGAATTTTCATGTTTTAATCATAAGAATTGCCTTAAAACCCCATCCTGAAATAACAATAAATAACAATGTTCTCCTTACTTTATTGAGGTTGTGGCACTAAGGTTGACCTGTTTGATTCATTCCTTCTATATTTTTCTCATTTAGAAAACTCCACTATCTGACTTTGCTTTTCCCACCCTCGGCTGATACTCAAGTCAATACGTTTTTCCAGTTTTTGTTGATTAAATTAGGTACCTCAGTTTTTACTTGGATGGGCTTATACTGGAGTATATACGGATCTGGACATCACAAAAGCTTATTTTTTAATGACTTCAGACATCACTCTCTGTATTCATTGATGGCTAACACGATACTCTCTACTACTCTACACAGTCTTTTAATTCAAATTATGTAGAAGCACATAATCAGTTTGATTTGAGCAAAGTTGAGCAAATCTCTTGCCCTAAGAGAACTTGCCTTGCTAATAGATTCTAATAGATTTCACATGAGATTTTAATATGGTGGATTAGGAAATATAGATTTTCTTAACCGAAGAAAAAACAGTGTAATCCTTTTCAGGAATCCAGTGGTATTCTAAATGTTGAATGCATCACTGGAAAACCCTCCGACAAATATTGATTAAATAAATATGGGCAAAACCCAAGATAAGTTTCTTTAAAAGAGCTTTATAGTTTAGTTTTTCTTTAAATGTTTTTTATTCCGTAAGCAGGTATTCATGAAACTAAATGGAAATGTTCCATTTCTAGTTCACAGGATATGCGTATGAGTTTAGTTTAATATTTAACTAGCAGTCTTTGGAGTGTGACGGATCTATTTGAAACAGAACGTTAGACCCTATTTGTTTATTACACCTAAAGCTACACCTTGATCTTGTTAAATGTATTTTTAATGAACCTCTATATATATTTTTTAGTATTTTAATTTAAATAAAAGCTAAAACTTTAAAATGGACCAATCTGTGTTAACTCTGCTTTCATATGTTTCATAGACATTAACCGTCCTGGCATTATGCTTGAAGCCAGTACAGGCGCAGTTTGATCTTGGATTAAACTGTGCCCGTGCCTGGATCGGGCAAAATCACAGGTTATCCGTGAACCTGCAGCGTTTCTGCATTGCTGCTGGCTCACAGATTTCTTCTGGCCCCGAGTCTTTGGCACCATCTGTGACGCCGAAGGGGGCGGCTCCATAGACCTTCATGTTAATGGAGGGGGTGTCTATATTTCCCGCACACATCATTGGCGTCTAATTGACACCGCCATTGTGAAGAGAGGCAGGGGAGGGCGGGGAATCACAGCGGAGTACAGTGTACTCTGCCATAATTGCCTGGACAGAGGCTTTTTGTGCCATAAAAAAATGGAGGAAGCAGTGTGAGGATGTGATCACACTATAGGCATATCCTCTTGGCAAGGGAAGGCCGGCCACTAGGCATGATCACCGCTCATTGCAGGGAATAAGTGTCAGAGCATCTTGTCAATAAGGTGTCAATGGGCTGAATTAAAGACCTTACCATAGTTTCCCATGTCTGGCATAGCTAGTAGCAATTATTTGTAATAAAACTATATATATATATTTTTTTTTTCCTTAATTAATGCTTGGACAAAGTGTGCAGCCCCCAAACTGACTGGGGAACATGTTGCAGCTGTGATTTTCCGGCAATTTTCTTGCCCTGTCAGGTTCTAGGAACCTGTTGTGACCCACAGGTCAAAAAGTTTTTCTCACCCTTGGGTTAGAAGTAAGGCTGTGTCTACTATGTCTATTTGAATGGGACTGTCTACGCAGATAGTGTTAACGCAGTATACATTTCAGGGCTCTTTCACACTATGTGTGCTGCACCTGGGGTTCCATTTGGGGTATGCAACTGTACCCATTAACGGAAAAAAAATTATTTTGCTTTGCTCTCTGCTTGCATCCATCAAACACTTGCTAGACTTGCAAAAATGCGTTCAGCTGGGTGTTTTCACCGAAAAGTGTTTTGCTGCTACTGCAACCTATTAATGTAAATGAACTAACTGTGCCCCAAAACATATTGGGCGCATTTTGGGCCCATTCTATATCAACACCTAATCGATCTCTGACATATAATTTCTAAGCAAGGCAATCTGCATTGAGAATATCAAGCACCAAAGTCACTCCATGTTCAGAACAACGAGAGACAATTGATAACTCCATGTGACAAACTTCCTGCTTCCTGAGAAATCTGCCCACTCTTTTGAATGCATTTAAAATGCTGCATTGAAAAACACACCTAAAACGCTCCCAAAAGCGTTTTTTGGTGCGGTCCAGTGTAGACTGAGCCTTAAGGTTCTGCTGGAAACATTGAGGTAGTTCGTCCACAGTGATAGATCTACAGAGACTTTATTTGTGATAGTATTCACTATGTATTTAAGTTTTGAAAATATTATATTATTCCATGCCTGTTCTACTGTTATGTCCCTGTTATCATTTAAAGGTATAAATATAACTTACTAGACTGAAATATTACCTCCATTCATCCCACAGCATTTAAAAGGTACACAGTGGTGTACTCAACCAATCTGTTATCTAAGTTATGATTTTTTTATTCATTGTTAATAGTTTGGCCTAAAATTGTCCAACCAATTCCCTTATACATCCCTTTCTAGATCTGAGTTGTTTTTGGAATAACTGAGATCCGCAATGTGCTTGCAGGTTGCTCTATTCTGTTTACTGCATATAAATCTCTATATAAAATAATTACATCTGATACAATAGTCCCTGTGAGCCATATGATCACATGTTTTACAGTGATTGATGTTTTTTGGTAGTATATTACACAGTGACTGAAAACATGGGCTTCCTTCTCAGTGTCTAAAAGCAGATAATGGTGTTTGTGATTGGAGTATTTACTGAGAGCTAATTCTATAAATAACAGCAGCTTAATGAAATGGTCGATATCAAGAGTTTCTTGTCTGGTCTGTTAATAAACAAGCCAGTAATCAGTGCAAGTTATCTAAGCCTTGTATTGAATATAAAGAAAAATACTTTTATTGAGTCTATACCAAGCTGGTACACCTACAGGTCTAGAGTGTCTGTATTTGCAAAAGTGCCTTCCTATTATTTGATCAATTTGGGACTCAATTGTTGGTCCAATTATGGTACCTAAATGTATTCTGAAAAGAGAAAGGATGGGATAAGAGATGCTGACAGACCGCTTTTTTACCTTAATACAGAATTTTGGTGACTATGCCATATTTTTTGCAGCGGTTGAGGGAAAGTGATCCCACCATAGGAGTGGCCCCTTAGTTTGGACAATGCATGTGCATACCCCGGTTTGGTTTGGTCTCCATTTATATGGTTTGAATGAACCCATATGCCTTAATGCTTTCCCTGTATGGACAAAACAATCACATCACATGCGAATTTGCAACAGTAGCAAACCAAGTATCACCAGGATGCGGCCTAACATCCAATCCATCCCTTTTAAGGGGGACAGGGTAGCAGGTTCCAGGATTTCTATCCTGTTTTCCCCGATTATAAGGCACTGTCTTATATTTTTTGGAACGCCAAAATATGCCCTAGGTCTTATTTTCAGGGGGATGTCCTATTCTGATCACTGTGGCATTCATTGTCCCTTCTGATCACTCTGTGCCATTCATTGTCCTCTTGATCACTCTGTGCCATTCATTGTCCCCTTTGATCACTCTGTGCCAAACATTGTCCCTTCTGATCACTCTGTAGCATTCATTGTCCCTTCTGATCACTCTCTGCCATTCATTGTCCCCTTTGATCACTCTGTGCCAAACATTGTCCCTTCTGATCACTCTGTGCCATTCATTGTCCCCTTCTGATGACTCTGTGCCATTCATTGTCCCCTTCTGAACACTTTTTTTGAGTTCTACCGGTACAGCCGGGTAACAGACTGGCAGGGATTTTGGCAGGGATCAGCCTCTTGCTTGTCCTTCCTGCACTGCAGCCAGCCCTGATGGACCTTATAACCTTATACGGAGGCACACAGTTACCCATGGTACCACCTGAAGATTCGGGCAGGGGCAGTTATCGGTGGGTGTCTTATGCGCGCGGGGGGGGGGGGGGGGGGGGGGTATTGGCTTATTTTAAAGTTTTGGGCAAAAATCGGGGGGTGGCTTATTTGATGAGGATGGCTTGTCATAGGGGAAACAGGGTATGATATTTGATTCTTAGACTGTGAGGTGATCCCTGACACCTTTTTCCCTGAGATTAGGGAATTATGTTGGAGAGGTTTGTAAACTAAACACTGCAATATATGCAATTTGTAATTATAGGATGCATGTTGAACATGTAGAAATGTTGAAAAAAAATAAATGCAAAGTGAATTTTATTTTGGTTTAATTGTTGTACCTTGAAAATTAAAAAAAATAGGGTAAGCTCCCATACCATGGGTTGTATACACGAATATTTTGTTGTGACATGCTTGAATTGGGATGATTAACTATCAAACATGGAATCTGAAAAGCCAAAGTAAAATAAGTATAATACTATAATACACATTAAATCAAATGTAAAATAAAAGAAACATTTGTGACATTAAATAACCAAAAAACCTAATTCAAATATATATTGGCCAAAAATAATCACACTGCGTGCCAGATTTGGCCCATGGGTCTGAATTTGACACTCCTGACTTAGGAGGACGGTCATGAACACTCATCACAGTTTTTCTTTCTTCAGTGTGGCCAAGGGTGACTCTAATATTTGAGAATACAAGTAAGGCCCATATCCTCAAAAAGGAGATTTTTATGACTGATTATTAGCATGATAATGTCACCAGCTCCAAACAATTGTGCATATTCCAAACGGTATAATTATGCTCCATAATGTAAACCCATATTTTTCATGAAATAATCCTAAGTAATTTTTTCCAGATCCAAAAGAAAGACACATTCATTATGGAATTGCTAAAAGGCATTATCAAAATGTTTCATATCTGTATTATAAGTTATGTGAGAACCCATAACAGAATGAAGCTATTACCTAGCAAAACCCAAACTATATAGGAGATAGGGCTAATTATTTCATGATGAGAAGAAAGTTATATCTTTTGTAGCATTTAGCAAAGTTCTTTTTAATTACATTATTTTAATCTAGTTCTAATTACAGTTGTTCTCCAGAGTACAGAGCTTTGAAATAACAGACTTTCCTAGTTTTCTCCAGATAAGATTGAACACAATGAAGCCAAAATATCAAACTGCTTACTCGTCTTATCGCTTCTGTTGAGATGTGTGAGAAACACGGCATTCAGCTGATTTTCCCTTTACTTCACTTTATCTTTCGTAACAGTTTGTTGCAGTGAAATTTTTAGTTATTCTGGGTTTATCACTTTGTGTGTCTACAAAATAGACTGTTTACTGGATTTAAATATTTCAAGCTGAAATAAATAGGTCAATAATATATTGCAAGTTTTAGTACTTTTTATTGGATATGGAGCTACAGAATTCTCCCACCAATCTCATAACAATGTCTTAAAGCCGACCTAATCTATGGAAGTTGTGCCTACAAAACACCACACCATAACTGTCTTGCCGTGATTGTTTTCACATCTGTTTGGAGGCAGCCATCCTGATAGAGGAAGGGGATTTCTTTCTGATCTTCCTGAGCTACACACCTGCTACTTGGGGATCAGATGGTGCAGGTGGTGACGCTGTAAGTACAGGAGTGCCTGGTAACACTTTCTGTGCTCTAATATTAGTTTGACTGCAATTGAAGTTAATTGAACATTTGTCATGATACTGCTCAAGTTCACATTTTCGGATTTTTTCTTTTTCTACTTTTTTTTAGGTCACTTTGTTTTGTCAAAAAATCAAAAGAAGGACAAAGGAATAGCCATGTGTTTTGGCTGTAGACTCCCTTCCTCTCCATTACTCACTTGCCTTTTTTCATAGTGGGTCTCTGATTCAGATATGGCCATATTTCAATTATCATGGGAAAAGTTGGTATGGCTCTCTCTTTATCTGTGTGTTTCTGGACCTGTATCAATGGCAGATGCAATCGACCATTAAGCTTTTTCTGCAATCACTCTTCTTTGTTTATTTGTATCCATAACCAGCAATGAACCCCAAAGCCAATAATTATCAGTCAACCTGACATAACAGTATGGCATTATATAATGAAACACAATACTATACTGTATTATACATCTAACTTTGTAAAATGACTAGGAAAAAATCCTGAAAGACAGATGTTAGCTATATGAATTATTAATAGGATTAAACTCCAATTTATGTGTTAACAGACTGTCAAGAATTCTCATACACTATTATGTCACAAATGGAAGAGGAACATTCAGTACATTTTGTATGGAATGCATGCTTAGTATTAGGAATCTGTATTATAGAAGCGGAATCCAGTTAATATTCAAATAAATGAAATATGCAGTTCTTTTCTGGCCATGGATGGGGTTGCTGCATCCAGTTTTAACTATAAAGTGTGTATGTCAGAAGACCTGTCACATCAATGCACAGTCAAAAGAGTGTGACAAGCGAGATAAATCATTATAGGGTCTAACTCTAGAAGAGATGGGGCTCACAAAGGAAGAATGCCATAAAATTTTGTGAGAAATATTCCAGTTATTGTGCCTAGTTATGATATGACCTGACATACCAATACCTACCTATCTTTTGAGATGTCCTGTGCACCTGTTCTGTATACATGATTCTGAGTCCCCAAGAAATGTGTAGAGGGTGTTTTTTTTTAAATCTAACTCTAGAAAAAAACATTTCAATCATTAAATGGTGCCCCCTATCTTTATTGATAGGTAGGAATAGTAAGTTCGCCTTATAGAAGCATGCACCATATTTTTCACTGTATCAGACACATTCTATTCAGCGGAGCGTCGAATCCCTGAAAGAAATACCTGCAGGGAACTGCCATTCCGCCAGTCGGAGCTCCGTGCACCAACCAACAGAGCAGGTGTTAAAGGAGGTGGGGAAGATGTCAGAGAACTCATGGTCCCACTTGGCCGAGCTTTTGTATGTAAAGCTCATTCACTCATGGGCTCCTCTTCCGCCTGCCTCTGCTGTTTCTTTGTGAGATGAGTTCAAGCTGCCCAGCTTACATACACACAGTTGTAGCAGAGAGAAGATCTGCCCACAATCTGATTTTCCCTCAGCTACTGTTTTGTGTATCAGACAGCAGCCCGGCTTACAATTTCACTACAGAGGAAAGTGGACCCCAAGTTAAGAAACATTGTTCCTTACAGCAGGAGAGGTGATTTTCGTGCTCTTCTCTCCCACTGTGTGACGTACCCGCCGTGGCAAGCTTGTAAAACAATCATGACAGGGACAGCTGGGAGTAAGTCCGTAGTCTCGTGTGACTTGGAATGCAGTTTCACATCTGCAGAATCTAACATGATATAATCGAAGCTTCATCAAGTGGCCATTTTATAGAATTACAGCCCCATAGTCAGAATAAAGTATTCTGAAAGTGTGGGCGGAATTGCTTCTGTTTGCCCATAATAAATATGATTTCCCCAGGAAGGAGGAAGGTGACTATGTTGTTTTTTTTATTCTGTAGCAGGTGAGTATTATGTCAATGTAATGTACAGTATGTGTTTTTTTTTTTTTGAGTATAGAACTGCTTTCACTTTGGACTAATACAAGTTCTTATCATTGGTATCGTAGCACTACAGAATACTTAGTTTTAGTGATAAATGGCATATGATGTGAGTTTAAGTAGTCTATTGAAGACAACTGGCTAGGGCTAAACAGATCTTCATCCCTCAAGTCTTTTAAAGCTGAGCTTCCCAGACATGAATTCACTTCCATTCCACTCTCTCTGGGAAAAAGAATGTAAGCATTTTAGTAGTAGTAGGGTAGTAAAGACTTTGATTGGCAGTAAATTCTCAATAAACTCTCCTGGCCCTCTGTTTTTTTTTCTACTACAATGCACAAATTCCAATGTAAGCCACCTAAACAGTGGTGTTGGTAAATGTAAACTCTTATCCAGGTAATTGACCAAAATAAACAAACAAATAAAACCCATGGCCTTCATGAATCCTCTTACCTTCTCAGTCTAGCTGTTTTTCTGAGTTCCACCCAGAGTGTGGAGGTTTTATCCAGTCTGGTTGCATCTCTAGCGACACATTTAATACATTTATTTCAATGTTAGATTGTTTCTCATGGTTTGTACTAGAAGTTTAATTTTAGTATCATAATAAATAGAGCAAATTATTACAGAATAAAATTAGTTCTTGGTATCTAAGGTAACACCAAGAGCACATTTATCAGTGAACAAACGCTTACTAAACAATGACACAAATTAACCACTGCAATTTAAAATACATCCAATACAATGTATTGAATGTTTGGTGAATGTAACTTTCACTGTTTTATAAATCTGAAATATGTTTATCTAATTTAGTTGAGCAATTTGGAAAACAGTGGTCCTGATTTCAATGCAGAGTTCTTTAGTCAGGCCTCTTTTAGAATACTTTGTCCAGTTCTATATATCAAAATAAAATAAGAAAAGAGCAGACCTGAGAAATGTCTTGGTCTTTCTATGCTTCAAGTATAAAAACAAAAGAGCCAGGATCAGTCAGGTTGGAAAATGTTAGTAAATTGTACAAGTATACTGTTGTCACAGTGTAGATCATTGTATTATCTATGATTTAAGCGTCCAACAGACTAAAAACGATCAATTTAATTTAATCGTACAATCGGAGATTGATTGCTGGAAAATAGAATAAACTCCACATGGAATAACCAATTTTTGATCGATTTTTTTTATTTGTGATCGCTTTTTATTTTAATTTTTGATCGTCCATGAAATTGATCGTTTAATCAAACGATTATTTTTTCAATCGGAAGTGCTGTGTACAGTGGGCATGGTCATTTGATGACAATGAAGTATTAGTATACAAATAATCAAGAATGATCAAAATCCCTCGATTACAAAATAATTTGTAATAATTTTCCGACATGTCCAATCATGTTTTGATCGATTTTTTTTTCACAATTACAATCAAATTTAGTTGATCGGACCATGTGGGCATGCACCAATTTTCAGTCCACCGATCTAAAAATTTATAGTTTTTAATCGGTCAGCCGCTAATATCTGTGCATGTATGGGGGCCAATTATCTCAGTTTAGTATGTAGATGCTGACCCATGGTGATGCCTGAACCTTGATTGCTCTGTCTGAATAAAAAAGAAAGTCAAGGATATCTGTCATGGATTATGAGTACTAAAGCCTGCCATACACACACCGAGCAGCAGCCGATCCGGGGTGCCCACATGGGGCGACATGTCCGATATTCTCTGGCCGATGCCGACCGATGCCATTAGTTTCAATGGAGATGGGCATCTCTTTTGAAGCTAACGTCCAGCACCCTTTGTGCTGTCATCTCTGAAAAGCAGCGTGATGACGCTGCACTCCCGAGCTGATCTGACCTGCTCTGTCGGCCCCCACTTGGTACGTGTGTGGGGGCCTTTAGTTAATGCAAAGTAGAACTGTCAAATACTTATGAGGCGAGCTATTGTACCATCAGAGTATTTCGAAACTAAAGTTGGTAATGAGGTCAGATGAAATAGTTAGTAAGTGAGAACTATTAATTGTTTAATAAGAACGTAAGACCTCTTTTTAAAGTTCTGTAACTTTACTTAACCTCCTATTAATTGGCGAAACCGCTTCCAAAAGTATTACAAAAACTACAAATGCATTACAATTTAATCCGTTTGTACTTTCCGCCCGCTCTCCACATTCCTACACTTTCCAAGGGTCATCACTGACCTGGAACGCCTATGCTTGCATTATAATGCATGCAAATGGTGCAGGCACCCCCCCCCCCTCCACCTCATCACTGACTTAGGGTAGGTCGCTCCTATATATATAATAGTGTTATCACTATTTGCATAGCAAATCTACCCTGAGCTACACTCAGGAATACCTCCAGGGGGGTTCATCCATTTGACTCCTAACTTCCCAACATGGGGCAAATTTTGGAATTGGTAATAGGAGGAAAGAATTTGGCAAAACATTCAATGCCAGTGTGAAGATTTAATTTATCAAGCTTAAGGTGAATCGTTCAATAACCTTTAATTAGGTAAGTCAGTCAGCTAAGTCAGGTAAGTATAAACATATTAATTGGGAATGCCTTCATCCCTAGATTTTTATCTGAATATTGACTAGTGTACAGCCTGCATAAGTGCTACATCTTACATAATATGCATTTATCAGGAGAAAGAAATTTGAGACAAGATTCCCTTTGAATAAAATGCCAAAAAGTCACAGGCTAGATAAATATTTGTAACCTGCACCAAAAATGTGACAGCTAAAATCCCCTGTTACTATGACAACAAAATCACTTTTATTCTAAAAGTAGCTGACACCAGCTGTTGGTCATCATATTACTGTCAATTCCAAGTTTACTGCAGTATATGTCTGGAAATAGATATGACATAATTTTGTAAACCAGCTTGTTCAGCATGTTAGGTCTTTTCTAGAGACTACATAAGGCGCTTACTAGAGAACCCCATACTTTTATTGTATAATATTGTTATTAGCGGTAATAGTAGTCATACAAAGAATTGTTATTTTAGCTCAACTAGAGAAAAAAAGAAAATGGATTCCTGTTGACTACTAATAATACTTTTCTTTTCTTGACATTGTACACAACCTATTATTTTCAACCTCATGAGTTAGTGCTTTATTGTGTTTGTATTAACAGAGACAGGTTTAGAGACAGGTTTAATACACCATGTCATTTGACAATGTACCATATTTTCCAGCGTATAAGAGTTTGGGATATACTCGCTGTATAGGTCTTCCCCTCTTCCAATGCACACCAAATAAACATTTTTATGCCTACTCTGACTTTCAACCCCCAAATCTCGAACAATTCCCAATTTGACACCACTATCTGCAACCTTTCATAGTTATAAATTTTTCCCAGGGGTTATCCAAGTGACATAAATTGTATACATTTGACAATAAAAACTGAAAGAAAGTTGGTAATCTTAAAATTAAACTTTTAAAGTTGTGTATAAATTATAAAGTGAACAGCTATTTAATGTGTTAGCTAGCTTTAATCTCCCTGCAATACCAATTTCAGCCACAATGTCACTAGTGAGCACTTGCCATCAGTAGCAGCACATAGCTACTTTCAGACACATCAGGAAGGAGGGCCCCAAGGGGGATTCTGCAGGTCTCTTCCTCTGGCTGCTGTCAGCCAATGCGCAGTGTGAGGAGCACGGTTCCGTGTAGCAGACTTCCGGGCTCCACCAGATGGGAGTGCCCCTGAACCCCCCCCCTGACGGCGGCCCTAACACCCGGCGTATAAGACGACCCCTGACTTTTGCATACATTTACCTGGTTTCAAAAGCCGCCTTATGTCAGAAAATACAGTATATCAGTATGATGTCAGAAGTAAGATTAGTATATAAAAGACTTGTGAAATCATATTATATACTGTACTGTGTTACCATTAGAGGCGGTTGCAAATTACGACTAGTTTATTTATTAAGCTAGGCATACACAGCTCAGTTTTGGATAGATTTAAGCACAATCGAGCACGCGCTGCACGTTGACAGTGCTCAATTGTGCTCAAATCTATAAAAAAATCAAGCCATGTGTGCCTTTCTTCCTTACTTATGCCTTGATCCTGCTGGGTTAAACAGGGATCCCAAAGGATCCCCTTCCAAAGTATCAGACGACATCGTTGACACAGCAGTGCTGGGCCTCGATATCGAGGAAGCTTCAGCGCATCACAATGACATTGTTGCACTGCTCTCAGCTGAGCATCGGCCCCCAAAACCAGCTAGTTAAAAAAAAAAAAAAAAATCAGACATCTCTACTTCCCATATCCCATATAGCATGATAAAGTGCACTAATCGAGAAATAAACATGGAACACACAGGGGGCAGTAATTTTTTTTTTAAACCGTGTAATATTGCAGGATCCTTCTTCTATTGGGGGCTGTTTTATAATCTATAATACAGTGCAAGGGCAGATCTATCAAGAGTGGGGGATATTGGAGGAGATGTTCAGGCGTAACTCAAAAGTATGCAAACTGGTGCTCCAGATCAGACTGTTGTGTGTCATACTGACTCCCTACAGTAAAGCAGGGAACACACGTGTAGATGTGGGCCAGATCGATGGCCGCTTCGAGCGCCGTGCACACTCATGGCCATCTATCTGGCCCAAATCATATGCATATTGGTCAGCAGTGCGATGATGTCATCACACTGCTGCAGGGAACCTCGAATAGCTCCAATATCAAGCCGTGTGTTCCCTGCTTAATACGTCAAAAGCCCCCCATACACCTTTCAATCTCTCTCTACAATTTCCTTTAGCTATACCAACAACTATATAGTGCCGGGCCCTCCCTGATACAATACATAGTGATTAGAAGGTTTAGAACACTCCTCATATTACAAAGTTTTGGTAGAACAAAAGTTTATTGTACAGAAATTGTATGGTAAGATTGTTATGTGTATGGTGACCTTAAGTCACTAAAATTTGAATGAATCTATCCTGGGAAAAGCCAATTAATGAATATTCAAAAGTATTCAATACAATGTAAGTAGGTTCAGTTGCTTTGACTTTAACAGATTTGGTTGTACAGGGCATTTTTTTATTTTTAATACATTTGCAAACATTTCAAGGGAACACTTTTTCCCTGTTGTCATTATGAGGAAAAAAATATTTAATCCATTGTGGAATAAGACTGTAACATAACAAAATGTGGAAAAGGTGATGAGCTGTAAATACTTTCTGGATGCACTACATGTTAAGACAGAAATACATTGGGTGTGTGTGGCTGTAACTTGGGAATGACTGAAACATATACAGGTTTTTCTGATATAGTTTCCTTTTTCTGTGCAATTAGTATTATCTGTGATAACAATTTTTTCTATGTGAGTTTGGAAATGCACAGTTTGCATTCTAAAAACAATGTAGGTATTAATCTACTTTCATAATTTGATTTCAGTTAAGTAATTTCTTGAATATGTAATAGCTGAAAACTAGGCTTCATTTTTCAAATATAATCTGATCAGTATTGCATTAGGCAGAGAGAGATTAGCCAGGTTACTTGTGGAAAATGATGACTGTGGGTGAAACCTTCGCTCCTGAGGCACACTTTTCATGGATTATATGTCATATGTTAAATATCAATTTACAGATAAAAGTTTTACATTTATTTGTGCATGTTTGTGTTTTAAAAAAAAAGATTTTCAAAATCATCAATATAATTTTCCTTCTAATGGAAAGGGTGGCTGTTCAGTGTGACTGGCAGGTAGCACATTTAATTGTTACCTAAAGTATATTCTGATTGGTTTGATCAGGATATTATATTGTGATTCTGTCCCACATCCCTATTCCTTTCATCCCTATCATAATAAAGATATGTTGCTATTTAGATTAACCCCCCTAGCGTTCCTGACGGCACCATCTTGACAAGCGCTGTCCTGTCAGTACTGCTCTGGGCGAGATGGGGCCGTCCGGCGAAGATTAGAGCCCCTTACCGTTCTGCGCTGACCCAGTGGCTCCGATCTTCTGAGCTGGCTTGTCCCTTCTGAGCTGGCTTGAAGCCGAGTAAGCACCCAAGGCGGTCGTTCAGTGGCTAAATCAGCCACAAATCTAAACGTGTATGGGGCACGGTAAGGGCAATCGAGGCAGTGTACACAGTACACTGCCTGTCGTTTCCTGTCTCCCGCCGCTGCTCTTCACACAGCTGGTGTCATTATTGACACCAGCTGTGTGAGAGGGAAAGCCGGCGCTCCTCCATTAACATGGAGGTCCCTGCGGTTGAGACGACCCTGAACGGCGAACGAACAGGGTTCGCCTCAACCGCTAGGGAGGTTAAAGCATGTCGCAAACTTTCCTTAACTACATGTTCCATAATAATTGCATTGTATCTATGAACCACATCTGAGGAATTCACCAGGTACCACATGCCATAGGTAATATTTTTAACAAAAAAACAATGATTTATTTTATATGTGATTCTTAATAAGGCATTGTTTTAGTGATCGGCATATGATGTTTGAAGTACTTTTAAAATCCATTTTTTATTACAACATTTACTTGAGTAATAGTCAATGGGAAAGTAAGCAAAGGTACCTATATTTACCTAGGAAACCTGTAAAAATGTAATGACTCGAGTATAAGCCTAGGGTGTGAAATGCAGCAAATAATGCTAGGCATACACATGCCGATAAGCGGCCGATTTTTAAGACGGTGTCTTCATGCAGCTTGTGGCCGGCACACAAAGGGTGCCCGGCCTATAGAAGGGGCCCCATAATGCAATGGGATGCTAACGTGATGACGTCATCACGTTAGCATCTCGGCATACATCGGAGCAGGTCTGTCTGACCTGCTCGGTGTGTGTATGCCGAGCATAAGCCACAAACAAGCAGCAAATGTGTGTTTGTTTCTGGATGTTATTATAAGGAATGGTCATGAAGTTTTGACTAGCTGATTTAAATATTTAAAATGCTTCTAAACATAATATAATGACCAGAATAGTTGGATACGTAGGGAAGGGTTGTAGGAACATTTTAACCACCCTAGTGCTCAGCCGGTAAAAATGGTGTGGTATGGGTGATCACAGCAGTTTGATTTTCCTGTCCTCCATCCGCCCCTCTACATGAGGACGCCAGCGATGGGGAAAAACAACACCCTACCCCTCCATCACCATTTTTTAGGTGAAATAATAAGGTGTATAGGGGCCTTTAGTATTAGAATTTTGCAAAATTTCAAGACCATTTGTAGTGAAATGGTCAGGATTGTGCCAGGTCAGCACTGAATGATCAGGATGGAGTGGTATGGTGAAGGCCCTCATACACCTTACAATCTTATCCATACAATCAACTTTTGTTCTACCAAAATCATGTAATATAAGGACCTTTCTAAACCTTCCAACCACTATGCATACTATCAGGGAGGACCCGGCACTATCGAAAGGTGTATGGTGGACTTTATGGCCCTTTCACACAATATGCGTTGCGTTAAAAACTAAGTTAGGCTAAGTTTACACTGGCGATTCCCGAGCTGCTTTCAGCTCGGAAACCGCCAGTGCACTACCGCAGCCGCAGGACAAACGACTTCCTGTAGTCGTCTGCAAAACAGTGCAGGCGATTACAGGGCGTCTAATTAAGGACCCCATATGGGACGGCAGCCAGAAAATGACCGTTTAGCGTGACCGACGGGCGGACGTCACAGTAGTCGGTCACGCTAAATGGTAGTTAACCTGGCGGTAGAAAACCGCCAGTGTAAACTCAGCCTTAAGAACTTCTTTTACCGAGTACGTTTTTTACTACACACGTTTTTACATAGACAACCAATGTAACTATTCACATTTCATGTGTTGCAATTTTAACTGTTAAAAAAGTTAAAAGTTATAGTCCAAAAAACACATACATTTCAATTCTGAAAGAAGATCACTCGAGATTACATTGGAAAGGGGGGGGGGGGGGCAGAGGGGAGCAGTAATGCATGGCAATAGTGATTTACAGTATAGGGTTTTTTTTTGTTATTTTGAGAGATTGTTTGTACAATGGGTATTCACCATGAAAGACAAGGAGTATAGGTCTGCTTTAAAAAGTCTGAAATAAAGTTACTGGAAAAGTTTAAATTCCACAATATTACAGAGAACCTTAATGCATTGTTGCTTTCAATATAAAGTACTAGTAAATCATACACACCAATCTGTTCCTTCAACTGTACATGTGCAGTGTAATGTATAAAGTATATACATTCATGCAAATGTGTGATTGAGAAACATGTCTGCCTAAGCTTAATGTCTATATTGGAAATACAGACAATTCCCAATGGATGTTTTAAAATGATTTGCTGATTTTCTGTCACTCTCATTGTTGTGTTGTATTAGATTGGCAATGAAAACGAGAGTTCCCATGCTAATTAGTGCCCTGATTGCACATTAGAAGCATTAGGCACCAGAATCATGAATCAGGCGACAATAAATGTAATTGCCTCAGTTGATTGCTGTGATCTGCATCTGGATTACACATTTACCAGTGTACTTTCTGTTCAAAGCAGGAACAAACTGTGTTATGGTAAATTAGTTGAGGTCATGAAATGGCTTTGTTAAAGAAACTGTTTCAGCATTACAAACTTTATTTTCAATGGAAAAATGTCAAGAGAAAAAAAACAGATTTTAGCCTTTGTGATAATGGTTTTAGTGCATGAAAGTGTCAGGTTATAACATGGACTTGTGTGCCCCCATTCTGTTTGTGAGTTACCCAGTAAACCATGAACTATTATTATCTCAAACCTGGACTGCTGGTCAAAGAGCTGAATCTTATTGTTCCTCTTGTTTGGAAACTCCATTCGCTTATTTTTAGGTTTAGCTTTCCATTGTAACCGGCACTGGGATTGAGGATGCTAATTTATTGTCCAGTATGCTTGATGGAAGAAGAAAGGTTGCACAGAAAACTGCAAAGCTTAATTGCTGAACCAAGTTGTCATCTGGCAGATGTAAAGGTGGCCATGCATGGTTCGATATTTTCCTTCGATCGACTGAATGGATTCTTTCCAACTGGTACGATCGAATAAAAAGGATCAAAATCGATTGAAAAACGATCAGACATGTTGGTAAATTTTAGTAGATCGTACAAGTATCTTATGGGTTTTCTAGGTATAACAACCATACTATATATACATAATACCATTATGTATTTTTTTATTTATAAGATGCATCCCCCCCAAAGTTGGTGGGGTCACCACAGTACTGTCACCACAGTACTGCATTCACAGGAAAATTCTGGCTGCTGAAAGATGCAGCCAGTGTTTCTCCATTCTGTGTCTGTGACTCTGATTACTCTCTGCTATCTCCTCTACAGGGAATGATCAGAGCAAGACACAGTGCAGAGAAACACTGACTGCAGCAGCCAGAGTTGCTTTGTGAATGCCCAGACAGTATACTGCTGTATACATGAAGTTATATTGCTTTAAGCTTATGGTGTGTGTCTCTATGTAAATGATTTATGTGCTCTGCATGATTGTAGTGTGTGTGTCTGTGTGACATGCCTGTCAACTATCCCGTTTTGGCTGGGAAAGTCAAGTTTTTTATGTGCCTTTCCCTGCCAAATCCAGATTTCACCAAATCCTGGATTTTTTAATTAGGGTAATTTAGGAGGGAGAGGGCGTTACTCTCTAAATTCCCACCCGCTAGTGCAGATGATGTGTGGGGAGGGACATTAACAGGGAGAGCAATTCTCTCTCCCTCCTAAATCATCCTATAACTAAATGTAAGGGAGGCCTCCTGATACCAGAAACAATGTAAGTTATGTCACGTCCTGCATTTGGAACGCTGAAGAACCATGATCCAAATACCGGAAGTCCCTTATATTGCCACAATGATGTGGACATGTATGCTATGTAAATGATGTATGTCTCTGCATGATTTGTGTAAAAATGTTAGTTGCATTTCAAGTTTGATGGCCATTTCACACTAGCCACACTGCAGCTTTGGTGCATATTTTTTTGGATTTTTAATGAGTAGAAATATTATGTATTTTCTGCCATGAATGCTTCTCCCTTTATTTTTTTGTACAATTAGTTAAGCTAGCCATACACAGCACGGATTCCCCTGCCAATCGATCACTCACCCGATCGATTCCGGCGATTCCGCCGGGATCCTCAGGTGAGAACGATTAGGCAATTAGGGAATCCGATCGTGGCAGCCCACCTTGTACGGTCGGATCCGTGTCCGATGGATCGCCTCCCGGACCGCAACGCCCCCTGATCAGAGCAGAATCGGACCCGAAAAGACCAACAGGTTGGTTCTTCCTCGGATCCGATTCTGTGCCCCCGATCCATCGGATGCGATCGGACAGGCAAGCAGGGGGCTGCAGGGGATTCCGGCACGATGGATCCGCGTGCACGCGCCCGGAATCCATCGCGCCGGAATCCGGCACGAATCCGTGCTGTGTATGGCAGCCTTTACAGATATGCAGTTATAAGCAAAAACCTTGCACAATTCCATGCCAGGACTAAGTAACTTATACATTTCAACTTCAAAAAGTTGCTTGGGTGCAATTTTTTGGCAAGTTAGCTCCACTTCAATCCCCATAGTCTGCCCATGTTTCATTTTAATTCAGGCTCAGTTGCTATTCCTTATAGCAAGTGACCCTGCTTTCATGAACAGTCTAATAACCTTTATGTTATTTATAGTTAACACTACACACAAACAGATACATCATTTAGGTTTCTCCTAAATAACAACAACAATGTTAGGATATATGCTCTAAACGATCTACGGTAGTTAATAATGTTGCTATGGCTGGTGAATAATCCAATTATACTGAACCGATGAGCTGTATGAGACACCGTCCATAGTGGAAATGTCACTTTATTGCTTGCAGTGACTACCTTCATACCCAAGTCCTAGCGCTTCAGTATAAACTGTCATATTTCTTTCTGTTCCTGCCACTAATGAGCACAGACATGACGTTTATCAAACTTACAGCATCTCTGTGACAGTACTGTATGCCTTCAAGCTGTTCAGAAATGGAAATCCCAAATGATGAGGCAACAAAGAATTCCTAAAAGGATCATTCACAAGTCAATTCTGAGCATTTAGCACTTTCCGTCATTAGGTATTTCATGACATCCATGAACCCACATGGAAGTCACATTACCATAACATTACCAGTATGCATATTTGTGAAGTTCCATTATTACAGCATGATGAAAACCTTTTGTAGTGTTTTTATGCACGGGTTTTCAAGTACACGTACCCTGGCCTTTGGCTAATTGAGGCTGCAGGACAGAACAGATGCAGTTCAATGCACATGTAACAGCTACTCAGCATTCCATAATTATACTTTCAGAAGATAACTATTATATTTAATATTTAATAATTGGAAACATCCGCCTGCCTGCTACTCTGCTACTGGCTGGTGGAGAAGCTGTCACAGGTAGCCTCTGACAGCTTTCCCACCATCTTGACTGAGCTCAGACCAAGTTATTTTGGACAGGTATATGCTCTGATGTATAAGATGCGTCCTATACATTGCAGCATCTAATAGTCCGAACAATATGGTACTCACTGGTATACCATGTATTTTTAATGCATGTATATACAGCTATCTTGATAGAAGAAGAGCGCATGTATATAACAACTGCCACATACCGTAAATAATGAAGAAATGTCTGTTGGGGTAAATATAAGGAAGCAATAAGAGAGGTAGAGAAAGCATAAGGAAAAACAGCTCTCAACGGGCAGTTTCCATTGAGAACAGTGGTAATTAAAGTATTGTCATTATTAAATGACACTCTAAATCTATGTCACAAGCAGTCAACAGCAGAGTGCCTTTTATGTTTTCACACTACACAGGTTTACAGTTGTGTAACTACAGAGTAGTTATGTAAAGATGAACTCCAGGCAACAAGGTATGTCTAAATGAACACTGTCTCAGGAAGGCTTTTCAGGTCAAGTTTTTTTTAGCTTGGTATATTAGAAACTTGATTGCACAATCTCTCAATTTCAGGCTTAAATAACGAAATGCAGTAAATTAAATTAGTAAGTAATTGAGATGGTTGGAAGATGAACATAAAAGGCCTAATTCATGCATAAAAAAGGGAGCGTACGTATTAATATTTTTGTGCATCAATAAGAAAAGCGCTTATTACAGCAGAATAATTCAGAAATTCTGTGTAAGAATTATAAGAGACCTCGTTTATCAAATAATGAGTACAGTGTGATGTTAAATCCATATGGAATGTTTACAGTGTTGCACATACATCTAAACTACAAAGCGTTGTTTGGGTAAAAGGGAGCAATGCAGCCAAATGGAAAAGTCCAACTCGCACATTATCAAGGTCAAGAACTCGTGTACAAGCCAACTTTTTCAGCCCAAAAATAATTGCCTAGAAAACCCATCCTGTAATAACAATAAACCTGTGGTATCTTAACTTTATTGAGGTTGTGGCACTATTATTCACATGTTTTATTCATTCCTAGGGGGCAATGGTGCTTTCTATATATTTTTCTCATTTAGAAAACTCCACTAACTCCCACCCCTGGCTTATACTCTAGTCAATCATTTTTGTAGATAAAATTAGGTACTTCAGCTTATACTCAAGTAAATACAGTGTGTATATATATATATATTGCAACTGATAAGTCATAAAATGGATGCTCTACTGAATATTGAGGGAGGGTCTGAAGTTCTCAGAGATAACTAAGAACAAGGCACAGGCATAGAGCACAGGACTATATCAGTTCACAACATCTTTGGCAAGATCACCTGCTATTTGCTGAACGTAACAAACAGATATAACAAAAAGCTTTTACTGGAAAATTTACCAAAAACAAAGACCAACTATTATTTGTTTTCTGTTTCAATATTTTTATTGAAATTTAAATTAACAATACAGAGATAAACAACCGGGCATACAACCCAGGATAAACAAGTGTCAGACAAGATAGTTACAGAACGACACAATCTTTCAGTCCAGTATAGTAAAAGCGTTGGTCAAGTATATTCATAGGCACACTTGCTGCAATAGGTAAAGAAGACATTTTTGCTGATGGACCTATTACTCTACAATACACAATACAATACAGTACAAAACTGTGTACTAAAATAATGATGATATCGGATTGAAGAAGGTCAACATTAATAAAATAAAGAAAGAAAAGAACAGGAAAAGGGAGAGGTGTATTAAAGCCAACCTGCCCAAGAGAGGGCAAAGAGAAAGGGATAGGAAAAGAAAGTCAAGAGAAAGGCAGGTCGCAACCCTAGAAGTTGGGAGGAGGGAAGGGAGCAGGTGGTGGGGAATCCCTGGCTATGGAAAAGAAGATCATACATAGGTCAAACTATCTCTGTAATGTTGGGTGAAAGGTCTGGATCCATGGCTCCCAAGTAGCCAGAAATCGTTCATGTCTGTCCTCAAGGATGAAGTCAACAACTACTAATTCTAATTTTATTCATGATATCGTTGGTAATTTATAATTTTGGGTCTACATTTGCTTTGCACCTTATTTCAGTGTCTAACTAGTTTAAAAAATATACATGAAAAATAGATTCTCTTTCACTTGGTAGTGGCTAACATCCCAAAATTATATAGAAAAGATTTGTGTGGCTGATTGGATGGAAACAGAAAATTCTGAATAGCACCCTACAGACACAAGAATGTCCTCTGAAGGCTCAGAGGCTAGGGGATTTTAGCGGCCAGATATAAAAACCAAAGTAACAAAAGTAAACATAAATCACATGTGGTCATTAAAATATTGTCATTTTATCAAATAAAGAAGAAAAAAGTCCATAAACATCACAAGGTGTCATGAAGTGCTTGATACAGTTAGGTGATAAACGATGCACTGTCCTAGGATCACTTTGGGCACACCTTAACCACCCTTCCAGGTTTTGCAACAAGGCCAAACGACTGTTGGCAAAAAATCACCCCGACGTACGTTTCGTCTTTGAGCAAAAACTTCTTCAGGGGGTGAAGATTGGGGCACGGATGGTTAGAGGTGATGTGTCAAGGACGCAGAGTCACTGCGTTATTGTCGACCGATTGGAGGATTAAACCGAAGAACGGGGAGCTCATCCATATAGA
This sequence comes from Ptychadena robeensis, assembly GCA_036250615.1. Lineage (NCBI taxonomy): Eukaryota > Metazoa > Chordata > Amphibia > Anura > Ptychadenidae > Ptychadena > Ptychadena robeensis. Next base: position 53,302,170 of record CM070037.1, on the reverse strand, counting down.
CCAGGCACCATATCCCAATAGGGACCCATATAAGGTTAAAGGAGTCAATGTTCAACACTGTCAAATTAAACGTCCAGAGGTTAGGGCGTAGTGGTGCAGGTATTCCTCTGTCGGCGTCCTCACTGATCACTGAACACCACTCTGATCAGTGAGGACGCCGACGGAGGAATACCTGCACCACTACCCTCTAACCTCTGGACGTTTAATTTGACAGTTTTCTGTTTCCATCCAATCAGCCACACAAACCTTTTCTAGTTTAAAAAATAAATAGTGATATCGTTGTAACGCTTTTTCTTATATAAAGCCCATTGAAATGATGACTAGTAACTGTGTGCAATAGGTGTATATCTTGTTTAAAACAAAAGGGGTCCTTCTTTCCTGTGTTAGACAGCGGGGCTTTATTCTTTAGCATAACACATATGTATCTGCTATGAAGCAGTCTGCCCACTTGTATATGATCAGCAATCCCCTGTGGTATGTAATGGAAGTATTATAGTGTAAAAAGCCCCCTGAGAGCTTCAGAGAAACAACATCTGCAGCATGAGTCACTGCACCTACTGGCACTGTACCCGATGCCAAGTGTGATCTGAGAAGTAGTGGGCAAGTGATGAGCTTCAATTGTCATCTCTTTTCTTTTACATTGAATACATTCCTGCCGGCTTCATTCTCTTAGTGGAAGATTGTTTTCACTCCCCCTTTATTTGTTCCTGTACACAATTCAATACTATTGCCTTTACATCTCCAACTTTATGCAGTGTTATGAACAACACAATGGTTCATTTAAACATGACTCATAGAGCATGACTGTTATGTATAAAATGACTTTGGCTGAATCAATTAAAACCCATTCATTCTGAGAACAGCATATAATGAGTGTCATCCATGGTTTCTTAATTGCTTAATTATGTATTCTATATGATGTAAGGTCTTGATCTAGATCAGATGTGGGCATATCTGGCCCATTAAGTCTCTTAATGTGGTGCTTTGTCACCTTGCACGAGCTCCCCTCTGCTTGTTCCCTCTAAAAAGTGTTCACAATACCTAGAGCAGTGGTTCCTAAACTTTCCTTGCAGGGCCCCCCTTTTCTATTTAGGAATATTATCAAGCCTGCACTCCCTATTCAAACACAGGTTAAGAATAAGGGGCCTGAGCACCCCTGGAATACCTTCGTGCCCACTCCCCAGTTTGGGAACCACTGACCTAGAGGATGTTTGCCATGGTCTCCTTCTAGAGTCATTTGCCCATCTCGGGAATAGAATGTTTAAGCTGACTATCCAAAGGCTGTTTTTATATATATAAATTTTTTAATATTTTTTTTCCTTATTTAATCTCCCAGTATGATTATTACTTTTTTAAGCAGTATGATGTTTTTTTTTATTTATCAATGTAATCTGAATTTCACACCCAGACTGGGAAGACTTGGGACCTGGCAGCCCTTACAGGTTCTTTGTCCGGTCCTTCTGTAAAAATGTTAAAACCCATTGTGGCTCAGGAATCAAAAAGTTGCCCACCCCTGATCTAGATTAATGTGTTTAATGTCTGTCATTCATGGTTCCTCTATGCGAGCAATATAAATATGTTCGATGTACATTCTTTTCCTACACACTGAGTTATAGAACCCTCCTTTAGAAACTCCTCTGTTTACAGATAATGTAATGTTCAGTACAAAATGTATATATCATTGATATATAACTAAACCAATTATGGGGTGGTAGAGAAACTGTGCTGCAGCCTATACTGCAGAGTGACCTAACAGGTGGTAGGTCCGCTATAAGTTGTGACAAATGTTTCAGCTTGCTAGATTCTTATAACAACATACATCGTATTTAAACTAAAAACCTCTGATGTACCAGTCCTCAGATGGGGTGATTCCATGTGTTCTTTTAGTATCTGATTATTCTGCTAGTCTCCAGTCCTTGGATGCTGATACATCAAAACCGATCTAACCCTTTCCTGTGTGCATGCTCCATATTACGATCAAATACATGAATACATCATCATCATGAATACATGATGTATGAAAAATAGAATCTTGTATGGCCACCTTAACTCTACAGTGCTGCATCAAAAAAATACATGATATGAGGGCAGGACTCCACCCCTCTTCTTTGTATCATAGAGGTGCATAATTCTATAGTCCGCAGAATATTAAGATAAAGGGAAGTTCATTTTAAGAACCTTTATTTCTATTCATTTCATTTCTGCCATAGATTTGTTTAGAGGTAATTTTGGGGTGTAATATGAGAGTATAGGGTCTTCGTGTGTTTTAGTGATGTAAGGAAGTTGGTGTGTTGGCTAGTAATAAGGTCCTGTTTAGAGGAATAGAGACACCTCTTCCACTCTTATCTAAAATATTAAAAATATGTTCTGCTTTATAGGAGTCTCTAGTCCGCCAGCATAGAAAATTCCCTTTATTGCCACAATAAGCTGCAAATCCTGCTAAGACTGTTTAACACAATTATATTTAATCTTTTTTTATAAAAGCTAAGATATTGTGCTGCATATAGCATGCTCTTATGGCACACATTTTGAAAAAGAAACATAAAGATTACAAGATTAGTGAAAAATATCTGTTATGTGGAGGCCCTCGCTGTGACTTATTCCTTAATAAGATTGTCATATTTTGGCACCATGCATGTTGTATTTTTCCAGAAAAATGTGATACTTTCCCTGTGAAAACAGCATGTAAAACATATCTCCATCTGTTTGCTTTGGAAGCCTTTTTCTTAAATGTATTTAATAACACATTGTAATTTTTTAATGGTTACCATGCTGTACATGTAACAAAGGCAGTGAAAATTGGTGTGATTAATGCAGACGACAGAGACAACAATACATGAGGGTCTTAGGGCATTTGAGTTATACAGATAGATCAAATGGAAAACTGTGCTGGAGTTGGAAACGCATGGAAAATAGCAAACACAATAATACTGTACTTATTAGATGCCAGTACTTCAGAACGAAATTCATAAAATTCATATATTTTCTGCAAAGCTAAAATCCAAGCAGATATTTTACATATTACATTTATGCAGTAATATATATATATATATATATATATATATATATACAATACTTATGCATTTTAAATACAACTTGCCTGATTTTGACTTAATTTCAGCTTCTTCTCTTGTATTCAAGAAAGGACATGCCAATAGGGTGAGAGCTCAGAGCCTTTTTAGGGCTCATTCAGACAGTTGGTAGAAAGAGCATAGTTTTCCACCTATACCTAACCTAATGATTCCTAAATGCCATGTTTGCCGGGCAGTTTTTGGGCACCTGCCCATAGGTATATGGATGAATAGGGGCAGTTCTCAGGGCTTTACATCTGTCCCCCAACCACTTGCACAATGTACGCAAAAGCAGCACATCCTGGAGCCGGATCATTTTTAGGTTCACTGGCACTCATTAGTCATTACAGTCATTATGCAACCTTGGTTTCTTTAGCTAATGCAAGAGACTTAGTTTAACTGGGTATCATTCATGGTACCATCATGTCATTGTAGCTTTACAGTGCTATGTATATTTTCATATTTGTTGGGCATTAATTTGGTTGGTAAGGCTTAGGCAACTCCCACATACTTAATTGAATTTATTGATTGAACTTCAGCTATTAAGTGGATATGCCTGATTGGTGTTCTGATGCTCAGCTCTTACTGACCCAGAATGATTATAAAGCTTATGTTTTTGACAAATTCCAACACAACATATACCATAAGCTTGTTTCAGGTGTGTGACCTAAACTACTGAAGCTAAAAGATCAGCTTTACATCGAGTTTTCTTTTGAATGAGTTCATCGATAGCAACTTTTATGGTCTTTGTCATTGGTCCACTTTAAGTCACTGGTCCACATTCCAAGTAATACTAGAATTTGGTATTTCATCAGAAACTATTCTTTTTTTTATTCACTAAGTTACGGTATTTACTTAAATATGACAAGAACAATGCATTTTATCTATAACTTATGTGCTAATGCTAACATTTCTGTTAAAAAAACTTGTTACATTTTTCACATATTCATGGGGGCTATAGTATAATATGCATGCTGTGCTTCTTAATACACTAAGTGTGTTGGTTAGCATGTTGGTGTACTGAAAATTTAAATACATTGCAACACACCGCAAAGGGAGCTTTTGCAGTACATGATTTCTGGAGTGCTACTGGACCTCTAAAGTACATAAAGGGTTACCTTTCCAGCTTTTATATATAGAATACCTGCCTAATATCTAGCCTGAATGTGACTCTGCCACAGCCATTGAACTGTAAAGGGGTCCCTAGAGCTTGAGAACAAAGATGTCAGATCCCGTGTCTCTGAACAATCGTTTGTGCTGTAGGAAATGTTGGAAGAAGCCATAGAATAGATGAATGGCTGACTCTATACAATACCGTCTTTAAAGATGAAGACTCACTATTCTTTTTTTCATGGCTTCCCCATGGAGTATGTGGTCATCTTCCATTCCTGATTACAGCAAAAATGAGCATTTTACTTGCCAAGAACTGTTTCCAAGCAAGCATATACATCCGCATACATTCCATGACAATATTCCAAAAAATAGCCAAATGTTTGTCAGCTTTAGTGTTAATAGTATAATATTGAGCAAACATTTATTTTGTGGGATTATCATTTTTTTGTGGGGAATATTTTATGTGAACATTTTTTTTGTCCAAAAGCCAACTGGGGGATTCTTGAATTTAAAGAATAACAAAATATTTAATCAAAATGTTTTTATTCATGAAAACACAACATTCAAGCAATATTACAAGCTGTGAGAATTAACCAAGCCTAATTAGCGTCTTTGATCTTTGATTGGGTCAGTAAAATCAAATTGGGTCAGTAAAATCAAATTTAATATAAAATGCAGAATACAGATCTGCTTATCTGGCCAGTAATTCATAGTCGTCCTGTTCATACTGAGTTTTCTTTGTTTTCTCCTTTTTATCCAATACTTAATCTGCAATGTCTGTGGAAGGGGATATGGTAGTCACCCAGGCTAAACCTTCCACATATATGTTATATATAGTAAATTTTTTCTCTCTCATGACAACAGCTGACACTTTCCTCTTCTATCCAATGCTCCACATTGTTGGCGAGCCCTCCGCATCCTCCCATGTAATGTGCATTAAAAGTAAATACATTGTAACACTTTAAGGCTTCACTATATACAATGATATACAACAACACAAGCCAAATATTTTTGGCTTGCAAAAGCAATTTTTAAAATTACCAGGTTGATACAGGGCAGGAGTTTCAGCCCTGCTTATGGACATTATTGGAAATAGGGGGAGTCATGATCAAGCCAGCACATGGCCATTACATCACTTCCCATAGCCAAGATCCTGCCCCTTCCTGGCAGACATGAGGGGGACAATGGGATGAGGAAGTGTTGGGCAGAGAGAGGACAGCTTGGAAGCGGTTGGTTGCAAAAATTAGGTTCAAAGTCCAAATTTTGACTTGAGTTTAAAAGTTATTTATGCAAAAATTAATTGTGTTAGAGCAATACTTTCTTTTTAAGGGCTTGTTTCCATTATACGTCGGGACCCCTCCGCTAAGCGTATACGCTAAGCAGGGGTCCGACGTATCCCACAGACATTGCCTGCCGGCGGATGGTCTGTTTACATATCTGCCGGTGTAAAGGCTGAACGTACTAGACTACGTTCAGCCTTACAGCGGTGGATCGGCTCGGCGCAATGAAGACAGAGTCTCCGCCGAGCAGGTAATGTCTATCTGCTACGTTGGGACCCTTCCGCTAAGCGCGTACGCTAAGCGGAGGGGTCCCAACGCAATGGAAACAAAGCCTTAAAGTATACCCTCAACCCTTTTCTACATCTGAAGTTTGGTGATGATACAATGCTCAGGGGCTTTGCAATTTAATCACAAATTTGAACTGGTCAAATAAAAAAAAAAAGAACTTGTCCATCTGTAATAATTTTCACCACATGCCCACCAAGACGCTGCCAACTGCTCGCACTGTAGGACTCAGCTACCGCAGCTACCGATCATTACAGATTTAAGTGTCTCCTGGATACAGAGCTCAACAAGAGTTTGTTTGAAAGTTCATTTACTGTCTTTCTGTAGCATGTGCTTTAATCCTCTTTTTCCTATATTTGATTTGGTTTTAGACATCTGTGGTTCTAATTTGAACAGCAAGATTTCTGTATGTAAAATCATTTAGACATGAACCTGTCAGTAGGTTGGCTCTGCATTTCCTTTTTTATTTTGACTGGTACCTACCTTATAACACATTTTAGAAAAATTACTTTACAAAAGTCTATTATTTATCTTTATATAGTATTGAGATGTGTGGTAACCATGCAATAATTACCATTAACCTGCATTGCCTGATTGAGACAGTAGTGTAAACTATTAATGCATGTAACATTCTTACAAACGCTATGGCATGAAATCCATTCTAGAAGAGTTTGCAGTTTATTAATACAGATTTTTTTCTCCTTGCAGTGAACTTGGATCATTTTCAGATTCTCCGGGCAATTGGCAAGGGAAGCTTTGGCAAGGTAACAATGCGTTCCTTCTTTTTCTTTTACAAACAGCTAAGCCTAGACATAAGGGTGACATTGTAACTTCAGTAATGTGTACAAATTGAAGCAAGAAGAATTTGTCCTAATGTACTAAACCTCTGGTCAGACCTGAGCAGAATATATGACAAATTTCATTAATGTCACATAGCTATGGGCAATCAAGTGCTTATTTTGTGATTTTTACTCAGCTTTCAGAGTTTAGGGACAGTGTCCTTCTGAGAGGACATAGTTTTGTATAGTTTTGTATGGGAATGGAATAATATATTTAATAGTAGACATTGAAAGTACAAGATTGCCTTTGCGTTTAAGAGCCAATATGAAATCAACCATCACCCACTCCTCTCCAGGCAGCAGAACGAAGCATTCTAGTGCTGACCAGCAGATCACCTATGGGGAGTGAGCACTGGACCGCTGGTCAGCACTAGAATGAGGTGCTTCGTTCTGCTGCCTGTCTGCTTTTAAGCTATCATAGCGCCATTAGATCCTTTGATTAGTGATGGCGCGAACCCGGAACTTTCGCAAAAGTTCGCGAACCCGGCGAACCGGCGAACCCGCCATTGACTTCAATGGGGAGGCGAATTTAAAAAAACAAAGGGACCCTTTCTGGCCACAATAGTGTTGGGAACGTTGTTTCAAGGGGTCTAACACCTGGACAATGACATGACAGAGGGGTATCCATGGCAAAACTCCCAAGAAATATTTTTTTCACACAATAAATCTGCACCAAGGATTTCTACAATAGTCAATGGGATTTGAACTGAAGAGCACTAAACAACATGGTTGGACACTGGGGGAGATGGTCAGTTTGGAGGACACT
>CM070037.1:53283514-53294716 GCA_036250615.1 Ptychadena robeensis | reverse complement strand
GGCTGGATTATGTCTGCTGACTGTGACTCACAGGGTCAAAGTTTGTGCAATGTAAAACGAACACGTGGCGAACGCGAACATGCGAAGTTGCCGCGAATAGTTCGCCGGCGAACAGTTCGGTCCATCACTACCTTTGATACGTACCTATAGCTGACGAAGCCTACGCTCTGGCGAAACATGTAGCATCAGGGGTACTTATCTAAACATGTGATCAATTGATTTAATGACCAACAATCAGTTATTTGGCTGGCTATGTAGATTTTTTTGATGTAATGTGCGATTCTTGTTATGTAATAAAGGGTCGAACTATACGTTTGGATACCATTTGTGATTTTCTGTAGACTTCACTTTATATGCATTCCACCTTAAAGTCCCATTAAGGGGGGACACCAGGTTTCCTTATCTCTACAGATCTACACTTGGGATGGGAATGCATATACATACAAGGAGATAGATCCACAATCTCATCTTTTTAGCTTCAATATCCTGAGACATTAGAGGCATTCTGATCATGGATAATGTTGGCTGGTCCTCTCTGCCAGTGTCAGGTATGGCCATACTTATTGTATAGTTGGATGAGAGAGTCGGAGCAGCTGTCTATTAGTGGTTGGTAAGCAGTTTCTAATATACAATAAGTGTAGATTTCAGTTGAAGTAAAGGAATCAATCATGTTTCAATTGATCACACTGTGCAGTGTTACAATATTTAAATCCCACAAGAAAATGAAATCTAAGAACTTGATCTAGTACAGGTATGTTTTTACGTTTAAAGCCCCCCATACACCTTAAGATCACTCCATACAATTTCCATTAGATCTACCAACAACTATGTAGTATAGTATCCTCCCTGATAGAATACATAGTGATTAGAACGTTTAGAAAGGTCCTCATATTACATGGTTTTGGTAGAAGAAAAGTTGCTTGTACAGAAATTGTATGGTAAAATTGTATGGTGTATGGGGGCCTTAAGCCACAATGGCTTCTTAAATTAAAAAGAGGGACCAGACCAAGAGCTGGATTGTCAGCATTTGGCAACGCTGCCCTTAGCCCCACACACTGTGTGAAACCGAGCATGTGATTTAAACCTAACTACATGAAGACAGTAAAGTATAAAAAGGTGATTTAAAGCGGACCTACCACCAGGAATCTATGTTTTCATGAATGGCACCTGAAGTGCCAATAATAGGGAGGAATGCAGTGAAAAAACCCAAAAACTTACCTGTAATGAGAAATTTAGTAATATAATCCGGCATTCCTATTCACTTCCTGGTTAATGGGCTCAGCAGAACCCGGCAGCACGTCACAGCAGCACGTGATTTTTCATGTACACTAAAAAATCACGTGTTGTTGTGACGTGCTGCCGGGTTTTGCTGAGCCCATTAACCAGGAAGTGAATAGGAATGGCTGATTATATTCCTAAATTGCTCATTACAGGTAAGTTGTATTTATATTTTATATGTATTTATATTTTGAATTGGGAGAAAAATTTTGCTGCCAACTTTTCTTACTGCTTCCACTAGGCCCTGCAGTGGCTTGCATAAAATATGCACTTGACTGGCTACCATAACTCAGGCCACATAACATAACAGGCCACAGATAAAGTCTTCAGACCACAACTGGTTTCCTTTTTTCTTTTTCACCCAGTCTACTAACTCATGTGTGTGTTGTATTGAATTTTCTTGACATTCTTGACCAGATGGTCTGACCCAACCATTGCAGAATTTTTATCTAAAGCACTAACCAGCTCTTTTATGCTATGATTTGATAGTGAGCATCCAAATTCTAATGAGCTTAGCCTTATGCTGAAGAGCTCCACTATCCATTAAATCCCTGTGTTCATGCAGGGGTTTTAACGGAATGCACAAGCTGCCCTTTGACGACAATGGGGCTTTGACAGGACAGCCCAATAGAGATCCCGATCCATTAGTCATGTTGATGTCGATGCAGCCCATTTGTGTCCACAGGAACATAACAGAGCCTTGTGTGGACAATAGTGGATCCCAGCGCATAGTGGAGTCCTAGCCTTAGGCTCAGTATAGTATCTGCCTTTTTCCTAAATTCTGTACGGAAATCACTTCTCAAACCCATAAGTCCACATAACCAATGCAGCAGGTTGTCTCTGCCATAGCTCCAACCCACTGCTACTTACAGAATATTAACAAGGAATCGTTTTTAGGATATGGATCTGCTATGATACAGGATACTATGGTACAGGACGAACTTCCCTCTGTGAATAAGTTACAAAGTAACAAAATATGTATCAGAATTTTACTTGACCAAGTTCCCAGACAGTTGCTATAGATACAATAACCAGGCAGTGCAGATTCTAGTCATTATGGATCTATATATAACTTCCCTGGAAAGCTAGCAATCTAAGTGCTACTCATAGAGTGATCATATTACAAAATGTCTATACACAACCTTATAGTTGTATATAGTGACTTACCAGAAAAAAATAACAAGCTTGTAAACATGAGATTCATTAAAGTTTATTAATACAGCACAAGTACTGTACTTTTCACCTTAAAGCATGCTCTATAAGACGCTCCTGCGGATAAGATGCAAGTTTTATTTGGGGCAAAAAAAGGTTTCTTGCTCTGCTCAGCTGCCATACAGAGCAGTAGCAGAGAGAAGATCTTCTCTCTGCTACTGATCTGTGTATATGTAGAGCTGGAGCCTTGTTTGTCAGTTCAACATGCAAAAGCTGACATACAAAGCTACGGGCTGACAAGCTGTGTGCCCGGTTCCCCAGTAGGCCTGGACAGACATACACATTATTGAGAGTAGGCAGAAGCAGAAGGAAGACCTGCCTGCAGATCTTTCTTCTGAGAACATCCCCGGATTTGCCAGCCAAGCTCAGTGCTTGGCTGGGAAGGCAGAGGGTGGATAGAATGTGTGACCAGCTGTGGCCAGAAAGTCTTACAGCTATGGGTGGTCATGCATTTGCATTTTAAGACACACACAGTTTTTCTTCCCATTTTTGGGGGGCAAAGGGTGTTTCTTATAAGGTGAAAAATATGGTATTTTCCAATGTGTCTTTTGCCTTTACAGGGGTCAGTAGAAAATTCTGGTTACCCCACCATCATTGATAAAAACCTTATCTGTTGAAAAATGTCTACAATTAAGGAAGTTTGCCTTTTTGTCAGATATAAAATATCATGTTCTTGTGCTGTACAAACATGAGACATAAAGATAAATAATTTTTAGAACTTTTTCCACCTTAAATGTGACCTTTAAACTGTACCACCCATTTAAAAATAAAATAATATGGTTGCATAAATGTGCAACTAATACTTTGTTGAAGCACATTTTGATGTTATTACAGCACTTATGCCTGCCATACACACCCCGATGGTGTGCAGGCAGACCTGTCCCGATATGTTCCAGGATGCTAACGTGATGACGTCATCACGTTAGCATCCCGGTGCATTATGGGGCCCCTTCAGTCGGCGGCACCCTTTGTGTGCCGACCATAAGCTGCAATGAAGACGCCGTCTTCATTGAAGATTATGGCATCGGCTTCCATCGGCTTGCGCCGGCCAGAGATTATCGGACATGTCCGTTCTCTGGCCGGCCGAGCTGTGGGGCGACAGGGATCTGTCGCCCCATGTGGGCACATGCCGATAAGCGGCCGATTTTTTACCTGACCGAAGGCGCAAGCGCGCACGCCCGTCGGTCAGGTAAAAAATCGGCCGCTTATCGGCATGTGTATGGCTAGCATTAGTCTTTTTTGGTATGATTCTATCAGCATGACACAATTTGATTTGCATACTCTTCCTTAAGCTAGCCATACATGGTTCAATTGACATCAAATTCGTCACACACACATTGAGTATGCAATCAAAGCCCGACTTCGATTGAATTTAATAGTTTTTAAACGTAGAGTAATCAAAAAGCGATTGTCACAGAGTGATCAAAAAGGGACCATTGATGTTCACAGAGTGATCAAAAAGGGACCAATGATGGTCACAGAGTGATCAAAAACCCATAGGTCATATCTTTGCATTTTAATCCAGTACATTATAATCGTGGCAAAAGGACACTGGGGGACACACATTACATTAGGAGATGTATTCACAGAGATTGCCATTTGCATGCTTGTGTGTAGGACCGAACTTCGCATGTTCACGTTCGCCACGTGTTCGCGAACATATGGCGAGTTCGACCGGCCCCTATCTTTTACATTGCACAACTTTGACCCCTGGAGTCACCCCAGTCAGCAGACATAATCCAGCCAATCTCACCCCCCACCTCACGGCCCTCCCACCCCCTATAACATAGCAGTAGAGGACGCATTTCACATGCTGCTGGAGAAGAGAGTAGTTAGGAACATAGAGCTGCCTGCTGCTGCGTGAATAGGCACCATTAGCTAGGCAGTGTTCTCTTCTACCGTCTACTCTTTCTTCATTGCTCTTAGTCTGCTGTCAGGACGAGTCCTGAAAAGACCCCAAAAGCCCTTTTTAGGGCTGACTATTTTTTTGCTACCTGTTGCCTGCTGCTGGCATGCCAGGCTGCTGCCAGTGATTCCTGCAAGCCAACATATGCACAGTGCCTGACTGCCAGTGCTCATATCTGGTGGCACTTTGTTTACCCCAGGGGTTTTTTCACCCTATTGTAGGGTATTAATAAATATTGCACAGTGCCTACTGCCAGTTGCTCTATATCTGGTGGCACTTGTTACCCAGGGATTTTTTTCACCCTATTTAGGTATAATAATATTGCACAGCTTTCCGTCCATTACAGCTTGTGCCAGTGGTGTGTTGCCAGTGCCAGCCACAGTTTTATCTGTGGCAGGGTAATCCCGCATTTTTTTTCACCCTATTAATAAAGGGTTATTATACCATAAGTGCCGGCTCCATCCATTACAGCATGTGGCCCAACTGGCCATCTCCACCCAGTTGTCGTGCCTTACTGACCATCTCCCCCAGTGTCCTCCATACTGACCATCTACCCCAAGTGTCCTCCACACTGCACCATCTCCCCCCAGTGTCCGCCATACTGACAATCTCCCCCAGTGTCCTCCACACTGTCCATCTCCCCCAGTGTCTGCCACAATCACCATCTCCCCCATTGGTGTCTGCCACCACCACCATCTCCCCCAGTGTTGCACACTGACCATGCTCTCCCAAGTGCGGCCACACGAACTCTCCCCCAGTGTTCCTCCACACTGACCATCTCCACCAGTGTCCTCCACACTGTCCATCACCAGTGTCCTCCACCTGACCATCACCACAGGTCTCCATACTGACCATCACCACCATGTCCTCCACACTGACCATCACCACCAGTGTTGCCATACTGACCATCACACCAGGGTCCCAACGCCATCACCACCATGTCCTCCCACACTGACCATCACCACCAGTGTCCTCCATACTGAACCATCACACCAGTGTCCTCCACACTGACCATCCCACCAGTGTCCTCCATACTGACCATCACCAGCATGTCCTCCACATGACTCCATCACCACCAGTGTCCTCCACACTACCATCACACCAGGTCTCCATACTGACCATCACCACCAGTTCCTCCACAGCGACCATCAACCACCAGTGTCTCCAAACGACCATCACCACCAGTGTCCTCCAAAACTGACCATCACCAACCGTGTCCTCCATACTGACCCATCACCACCAGTCCCAAACTGACCATCTCCCCCAGTGGTCCACACCATGTTGTTTGTGCTCTCCAGTCAAATACATTACTCTGAATTCCTTGGTGCGGATTTATTGTGTGAAAAAAAAATTTCTTGGGAGTTTGTGTGTCAGTGAACAGACACACAAGCCACTACATTGCCATTACAATGCATGGTTGCATGGTTTAAATGACTGTCTGGCATTTCCCTCCTCCCAGAAGTTACAGTATGCTAATTGATTGAATCGAATCTCAATTGGACAGGTCAAACAACAGTACAAAAAATTAGACACAATGTGGGGACAATCAATCAAAATTTTCCAACTGGTCCGATCTAATTTCGATCGAGCAAAATGACAATTAAAATCGAATTTCAACGATCGTACCATGTGGACATGCTTAAATTTTCAATCAATCGACTAAAAAAATTGATCGAATTACATTGATTGTACAGTGAATTGGACCATGTTTGGCTAGCTTTAGAAACACTCCAAATCTGTCAGATTGTAAGAGGAATCTCCTATGCACAGCCCTCTTTAGATCACTCCACAGATTTTCAATCTGATTCAGGTCTGCCTGGGCCATTCTAAAATCATCTGCTGGTGTAGCAATTCCTTTGTTGATTTGGATGTAAGCTTATGTTGTGGTCATGCTGAAAGATGAAGTTCCTCTTCATGGTCAGCTTTCTAGAAGAAGCCTGAAGGTTTTGTGCCAATATTGACTGGTATTTGGAACTGTTCATAATTCCATCTATCTTAACTAAGGCCCCAGTTCCAGCAGAAGAAAAACAGCCCCAAAGCATCCACCATGCTTCACTGTTGGTATGGTGTTCTTTTGAAGCCCACTCCAGATAATTTTTGTACAGAACAGGAACCTGCCAGGGGTGTGTAGACATATCTGTGGCATTCATTTCTTAAAATCTATTTTGAAAACCATCTGGCAAGCCAGATATAATTACACTGTGGGGAGTGCCCCTTTCTGTTGAGTTTAATCCCCATCTATAGATTATTATTGGCTGTAATGCTCATTAGTGGAAGCCAAGGTGATTGACAGGTACTACTGGGAATTTTTTTACCCCTATTGAACCTCTGTTAATAAATTTATTTATTTTTAAGATTTCAGACCCAATTACATACAATGCTTCATTTGTATTTTGCTTTTATTATCAATGTACTATATACTATATACATTATCAATGTTCTATAGAACACCAATAGGTGGTGGATCTCCAAAATACTATTTATGCATGATTATGCAGACACAGCTAAAAGGAATCCGCTGTCCTTATCAGACATAACTGGCTTAATTTAGAACAAAGCACTTTGATCCTAAACATAAACTGTGCACCCAACAGGTTAAAAAGATGGATCCAATAAATAAAGGTAAATTAGACCCTAATGGCAGGTATAACAAGAGACCACGCCACATGATTTAGTGCCGTTCTAATGCACACCACAACTCTTTCTAGTTATAAGTAGCTCTCTGCGGGCTAGCACTGAGTCAGTATTGAGTATAATTGAGTGTGCTGTGATTACTGAATGCCTGCTACCAGGTGCTGCTATCTATAATACATTTAACAAATTCAATTACACATTATAATATGGAAGGGAAATTATGCTCTTATGAATCATTGTGTGTTTATGTTACCTTCCATTCTAAAACAAAATGTTTATTTCCTTAAGCGAAATATCATCTTAAGAGTTTTACACCTTTCCTGGAAAAAAACAAAATATTATGATTAATTAATATTTAATTTACAGGATATGCTCATTTTAAATATATATTTGTTTGAAGAATGTCAGGTATAAATAAAAACTTCACTCCAGACAGGTGTTACACACACAAATAAATGCTCGCATTATTCAATTTCTTTTTTAAAATACAAGCAGCATTAGTACCTCAATTGACCTGATATCAGTCCTTCTGCAGGCAGAGCTTAGTAAATTATAGGGAGAAGCAGCAAAAAAGTGTCCCCTATACACAGGTCAATACCGGTGCAATTGAAAAAGCCTCCATCAAACCGCAAATCAATGCGATGGGGCAAAAAATCGTGTGTGGGTTCCTTAGGACAGTCCTGTAGTGCACGGATACATTGTAACATGAGGCAGATGAGCTCATCAGTGGGCTGTCGTTTCTCCACTCTTCATTTTCAAGAAGTGAAAGAGAAACTTTATTCCTTATTTATATCTTATACTAGACAAAACTGATGATTGGGCAAAACTTCAAATTTTTCTGTGCAAGTCCCTCACTGTTCATTAATAAGTATAAACGTTTAGCAGCCATACCTAGCCTTCTAGAGAATCAAGTGATTGACAGTTTAGAAAACTTGCTTTAATTGCTTTTGTATCCCTAGAGAGTACCAGCATGGCCAATGACCACACTTACTACCTATTACCTCCCTGTCTATTCATGCAGACACAAATGTCCATCCAAGCTAACCTACAGTTCATGGAGTACACCTATTCTATAGCTCTATACAGCTCGCATGCCTACAGAGGGGGCCATCACTGCCCTAGGTCTATGAGTACCACTATTCTATATATTCTACAGGGCTGTTTGTATTGTGCCCATGTAGCTAATAAACACCCTAGGTCTATAAGTACAATTATTCTATATATTCTACAGGGCTGTTTATATTGTGCATATGTAGCTTATAAACACCCTAGGTCTATGAGTACTATTATTCTATATGGTTTTATGTTTTGTGACTATGTAGCTGATAAACTTCCTAGGTCTATGAGTACCCTTAGTTTATATATTCTACAGTTATTTGTATTGTGACTATGATGCTGAAAAGCTTCCTAGGTCTATGAGTACCCATATACTTATATATTTCAAAAAGGCAGGTCAATTTATTTCTAAATAAAATAAGACTCTGGTCGGTGTATAGCTTTTTGCACTATTATTATTCACCTCAGGCAGCAGTCTTAAAGGCCCCCATACACCTTACAATCTTTCCATACCATTTTTGTACAATCAAATTATGTTCGACCAAAACCATGTAATATGAGGAGCTTTCTAATCCTTATCACTATGTATTCTATCAGGGAGGACACTATACTACACAGCTGTTGGTAGATCTAAAGGAGATTGTATGGATCGATCTTAAGGTGTATGGGGGGCTTTACAGAATATCCAGAAGTCATGAAAGAAAATCTGAGCTTAGCCAGTAAAAATAGGAATTTAAGCCCCCCATACACCTTCAGATTCCTCCATACAACTTTCATGAGACCTACCAACAACTATGTAGTATAGTGACCTCCCTGATAGAATACATAGTGATTGGAAGATGTAGAAAGGTCCTCCTATTACATGGTTTTGGTAGAAGAAAAGTTGGTTGTACAGAAGTTGCATGGTAATTGTATGTGGTGTATGGGGGGCTTTAGAGAATCTGCAGGTTGTGCTCTTACTCAAGGAAGTTTCACCAAAAATTGAATCCACTTACTAAAGTAATAAAGGCTGTACATATCATTAAGCCCCCCATAGACGTGCCGATTCCCGGCCATAGTTGTAGCAGACCAACCTGCGTGCTCGCTCCCGCCGAGCACATAAAGGTTGGTCTGCCGCAACTATGAGGGAGCCCACCTTGAGTTTTGTAGAAAAAAAGCCGGCAGGTCGGATCGCACACGGATCCATCCTGCTGGTTCTTTTTCTGCCCGACTGTGCTGCAGGCTGTTAACTCGGAGGGGAAGTCTCCTCCCCCTCCGAGTTAATTGGCTACAGTCTGACAGGAGTCCCGTGTGTTAGTGTAACACACAGGATTCCTGTTCGTTCTGTAGCAGACTGTCATAGATCGGGACGTCTATGGCCGGCTTTAGAGTTGGTCAATGAGATGTTGAAATATCAATATTAGCATGCAAACTGAAACTTGGCCCATCAAATACAACAGCGACTGTGCTCGATTGGCTCAGTTTCAGACTGAATGCAATTTGTGTGCTAATGTTAAAATAATGGCATCACATGAGTTATCACTATACCCAGTAAAGGTGAAAGGTATACAAGATATAGATAGAGACAAAGACAAAGATATACAATAGAATCAGATGATTGAAGTGAACACAGCTTCATCATGCTCATTAAGGTAAACAACTCTCAACTCTTGATATATCATATATGCCTGGAATGTTTTTATCTTGTGCTACGTTGTCCACTTGAAATTTGTTGCTATTTGGTTAATTTCTTGAGGTGAACATCCACTACCTAAGCAACTGTAAAGCCGGCCATAGACGTGCCGATTCCCAGCCATAGTTGCAGGTGCCATGCCGATAATGTTTGGTCTCCTGCAATTACAGGGGTTCCCACCTTGAGGTTTCGACCCAAAAAGCCGGCAGGTCAGATTTCATGGCAATACGTCCTGCTGCCTATTGTAGGCAGTTAATGTGGAGGGGGGTCTCCGCCCGTTTCAAGTTAATTGGCTACAATTTGACGAGAATCCCCTGTGTTGGTGGAGCACACAGGATTCCCATCAGTTCGGTAGCAGACTTCTCACAGCGTGGTGACGTCACCCCACTCTAATGAGTGTGCTACAAGCCGGCCATGGATAGAGGTGTCTATGGCAGGCTTAAAGGTTAATAGATGATGCCTTTTCATATAGGAGGCTGATCTCTTACATAAATACCGAATGCTGTAACATTTTAGATTTTACTATTTCATTATGTTGATGGTTAATTATGGCTAAAATATCAATTTGCTAGTAAAATTAAAGATCCATTTTAATAATCAGAGTTGTGAGAAGGACTTTAGTTACCAAAGCACCTCTGGAAATATAAAAAATGCGTATAAGTTGCCCCACATAAGTGAAATATCTTTTTCTTAGGCATGCACTAGGTTTTTGTGTTGAGCAAAGAGTGACTTATGATGATTCTTGTGTCTGAATCTTCAAGGCCAACAGCTTGGGCTTACCATAAACCCAGCGAAATTAATCAACGCTAAGAAACACAAAGTAGGAAACAAATCACACGCATATATAACGCTCGTTGTTTGCTTCTAAATAAAGAGATTTCTTAATCCTTCAGCCACATAATGAAGTGTGGCTCATTTATTTGGAAGAAAAACACAGAAATAACTATTTTAGTAGGCATAAAAAACTGCAGAACTTGATGCGTTACAGCAATTCTGACCTTAGAAACTTGTTGCACCCACACTAGCTGCAGGCACAAGGTAAGTACTGTATCTATGAAATGTATATTTATTATAAACTCACATATATGTATACTCAATGAAACAAGTCTCAAAATTTGGCTTTTACGCATTACCACCAATAGGGGGGAAAAGCTTATTGTGCTTTTGTAAAATATTTGCTCTTATCATACAAACATCATAATAATCCTCTTTGGACTGGTCCACCATCACTCACTGAAAAGCATGTTTATCAAAAGACATCAACTGAAAAATTAAAATAAAGAATTAATACTATTACCTCAAGTAATATTGACAATCCCTAGGAAATTAGTTACGAGGCCATTAAGAGGTAACGTAATCTCTAAAATACTTATTTTGTATGATAGATTTCATAACAGTATGTATTTATATTTATGTTTTGTTTATAATAAAATTTTTATTACAA
>CM070037.1:53257516-53283414 GCA_036250615.1 Ptychadena robeensis | reverse complement strand
TATCTATGGACTCTCTATTAAAAAAAAAAAAAAAAAAAAAAAAATGCACACATATACAAATAAAGACCTATTCAAACATTCCAGTATATTCCTACTGGGGCTGATAAAAAGCATACAATTACAATGGGATTCTTAGGATTCACTGCTGCTCCTCCTTCCTTTTTTTTCTTCCTGTTTTTGCCTCCACACACTCCACAACCTCCTGCCCCATGGTCGCTCTTGCTGTTCGGACCGGGACTTGGATGGAGTGCACTCGTGTTGGGGAGGGTGCTGAATATGCCTTCCAGGGACCAGCTGGGGTCCCCACAGGATCCTCAGGGCCCTTTGCACATGCATATTCTACATAGCGGGAGAAACAGACCTACTTAGAGGTAAAACCAAAAAGACAGTTGACCGCTAGCAGTGAAAAGGGGTGAAGAACTCTTAGTGATAAAGGTGAAGGTGTTTTATGTATAATGCCAGCATGACAGTTAGAGCTAGCATTTCAGATGAAGTTCATCAAGGTCAACAATGTGCAACTTTTTGAGCAAGCATTATTCTTTTTGTACGTTTGAACACAAAACCCAGTAATAGACATGTCAGTAGCTCAGGAAAGGATGTGTTGATTAATTTGATTCAACCCCAAATCCTTTTGAAAATGAAATGTTATAAGCAACCACACACATAGCCAAGGTTATGGCTTCACTTTACAAACAGCAGCTCTGCCTGCCAGTGACTAACTATCAACCAAATCATTTATCTTGTACTTAATTTAGCTGTAGTGTTCTGAGCACAACTGATTCTGGCTTTATTGGTTGACTTGAAAGCCACCAAGTCTAGACAGTAGCCTGAGCTCAGACATGTCATGGGGAATGATTATTAATATTATAATGCAATGTTACTATTTCTTCTCATACTTGATGCAAAGGGCTTTGTAAAAAAAAGACTGTTCTGAAAAGTCTGGTCACAGTGATATCACTGGGTCTTCTGACCTAAATATATAATTTTTCAAGAAACAGTTTATCTTCTTGCTCAATATTTTTACAGCTTTTTGTACAAATAAGCAAAATGTTGGTTCGACGTTATATGTTACGCAGAACATATGAATGTAAACAATAGCAGAGGAACCCACCCATGGATCCCATACACATTTGGTAAAAGTATTTGTTGCTATTACCTCTATCTTTGCAGGAACTATTGCTTGTGTCAAGTGTAGGGGTTAGCCTATGTCCACAACATCAAAATTGTACAGCTAACGGAGGGATGTTGACACATTCCCATTATATTTAATGACCCAGAACCCACTTACATTGGTGTGATGCGGTGTGCACTGCTGCGTTAAAATCAGCGTACAGGGCTACGTCGATCTTTACGCAACAGAGCCCAATGCAAGTATGGGTGCGCTGACACCCCATAGAGAATACATTCAATCCTTTATCAGCAGATACCTAGACAGAGGGACCTTGGGAGACTCACGGCAGACTCACAGACGTCATGGAAACACAGCCTAATTCTTAAGACCGACCATTTATTTATGACTTATTACTTATTTATATCATAAAATGTTCTACATACTAAAAGGTGGACTCATAAAAAGTTTAAACATACATATTTATGACCCCTATTTTGTGTTATTTGAATGTGTTATATATTCTACATACATACAGATGCTTTAGATGTATGAGAATGTATTCATGAAAATTAACATGGCAAGTATACTGTATATATCAAGGGTACCCTCTCAGTATGTGTAACTGTAGATCTAGCTTTCAGACATTGAGCTTCACTTCATCTCTGGTTATCTGTTTGTGGCTAAACTCCTTGTACAAGCCCTGGAACCAATATTTGTTTATTAGTGCGAGACACCATGAGAGCATACAGAGATTATTTGATCGGCAATGATGGATTACAATGAGTTCATCAAAATAACCTGATTTAAATTTGAGATTATTTTGTGTGAGTTGGACTGCAGAGTAAAAGCAAAGCTCTAACAATTGGTGAAAAACTGATGAAAAACATATTCTGGTGTAAAATGTTTGCACAGCTATCATCAATGAAAAGTTAACTTTTTTTTTTTACCACTACTTTTTACTGTCTACTTTGTAGAATCTAAACCAGTGGTGGGCAACTGAGTGTATATGGAGGGCCACAAGTGCGGCCCTCTGCATCACTAACGAGCCGCACATAACATTTTCAATCTATACTGACTTCTACAGTATAATCATTTTCTCATAAAGAAATGACAGCAGACAGAGCTAGAAGACATTAATTATCTTTTTCAAATAACTAAACTTGTTTTAAATGATACTTCAAGCATAAGGGAGCACTGTAGTATGGTAATGCACATTTTGTGTCATATATATCATCAAAGGTTATGTGCCTCATAGATATCGTCAAAACCTTTGATTCAAAAGGTTATATGCCCCTATTCTGAGGTTATGTGGCACATACAAATACCCTGTTCGTTGGTGGAATAGTGGGAGTATAGGCACTTATCTTCTTAGAATGGGATATTCTTAGAGCAGGAAGCGGAGGAGAGGTGAGGTACTTGCTCAGGCACTGTCTGGGTTGCTGACTGGCTTTCATGTGCTCAGCCAGAGCGAGTCCCTCTCCTCCTCTTCCCTACTGAAGGTCCTTTGCGAGGACAGGTGAGTTCCTATGCCCTATGCATTAACAGTTAGGTTTTGGGGGCCACAAGTGGAAGACCAAAGGGGGCCGCCAAGAAATGCCCAAAGGGCCGCATGCGGCCCCCAGGCCACAGATTGGGCACCTGGGATCTAAACTGTAAAGTATACACTTTAAAATTCCATATGTGCTCCTTAATATTTATGATGTCCTCACTATTGGGCTACAATGCAGAATGTAAAAAAATAAAGAAAAAAATACAAACTAAACAGAAATTGATGTGCCCAAACCTTACATGTAATATATATATATATATATATATATATATATATATATAGTACAGTACAGCGCTAAATTCACTCAGTATTTGAATGGAAGTTGGTGTGTCACGAAGGTAGCTCTTTTTACCTGTCTCTCCTCCTACACACTCGTTCAGAACGTGTCTTCCATAGTTTAAAATGCACAATGAAAACACCATAGCCTTCACTTTACATACACTGCGCAG
Source organism: Ptychadena robeensis (assembly GCA_036250615.1). Taxonomy (NCBI): domain Eukaryota; kingdom Metazoa; phylum Chordata; class Amphibia; order Anura; family Ptychadenidae; genus Ptychadena; species Ptychadena robeensis. The sequence goes on along the minus strand of CM070037.1, from coordinate 53,280,305 downwards.
GTTTATTTCTATACATGTGTGGGTTGACTTAAGAAGAGAATGATGCTTTTGCACTGACAATGTTAAATATAGGTAAATTAACAAGGTTAACCGATTGTCATAGTTTGGCTTTATCTTGTTTAAATAACTCTTAAGTTTACAAACAGCTAGGGCTTTCAGTTGTTCTATTTCCCATAAGAAAAGCAATGAGGTTGGTTACTGAAACACAACATTGACAGCTGACCTGCTTATGAATACTGCAGCTTAACTTCAAACCTTGCGCTTGCATTCACACTTTCCAGCTGTGTAATTGTCTTAAGAAAGAGGTGAATGAGGCTGAAGTGGATAGTCTGTAAGTTTGAACCAAGTATCGGCCTATACTCCATACAAAAAACAAATGTTTTGCAATAACAGGTATCGTTGAGCTGGAACATTTCAAAATGCTCCACAATCCTTGAATAACCCTACTTACTTGCCAGTCTTACTTATCCTAAATGACATCCTGTGCATACAATTCGGATTTCTGGCCAAGTTTTGAAATGCCCAAGTCTCTCCTGGCATTCTTGTGTTGCCAGCTGTCAAAGTGTGTGATAAGAGAAGGAGGTGCAGGACATGGGAGCTGTGAGGGGCAGAGAAGTAAACAATAACAGTCACATGGGAGGTGTTCTGTCAGTGCAGCGCCCCAAATCCTTCTGTGTCCTCCACCATCACCTCCTATCTACCTAACCTCATCCTCAGCCTACCTGTGTGCCCCCCAAATTCATGTCACCCCCACTGAACCCCTTCACCACCACTTATCATCTCCATCCTCTCCTTCTCTTTGTGCTTTCCCTGTCACCTAGTTTCATCTTCATCCTTCTTCACATCAAATTCCAGCCCTCCCTGTCACCTAGTGTCATCTCCATCCTTCAACTTCACATCAACTTCCATCACTCCCTGTCACCTAGTGTCATCCCCGTCCTTCTGTTTCACTTCAGTCTCAACCTCTCCTGTCTCTCGGCAACTCTGCCCTAGCCAGGGAGGAAGTGGTAAAACAAGGGAGAATGAGATTATGTTGATAAAGAATTGCATTACGGTTGCTGAGTGGGGCGATGCCAGTGTTTCTGGTCTAGCACAGCTTTCCAGATAATACTGAATTGGGATGACCCTTGCAAAGAAACAATTTGCTTCTCCTCTGCAACCACCAAGCGGCATGACTCTCTGGGGATATAGTACTCCCGCCCCATATGGGGTAGTAAAACTTGTCTTCATACAAGGGTGAGGATGGGTATTTGGTAAATACTATCCCACAGGGTCAGGAGAATGACATGAAGAGAGCCCAGTGTAACCTATGGCTAAGAAGACCGTCCCCTCACTGAGGGGTTGGCTAGGGGCTACATTTTGTGGTAATAAATCAAGGGTGGGGTTGGGGAAGTATTCCCCCAAGTGCACAGAACTCCAGGATAGTTAGACTCTGATTCCTGAGGGAAAAGGCATAGGAAATAACCCATGTTTCTCTAAGAGAAAGTTAAGTCTAACTGGTTCCAGTTTAGGTTACTGCATTCCTGGGCAACACAAAGAAATGAATTGTCTGCCTTTGTTGTAATAATGTCTCAAACGCTCAACTACAGTCAACCCTGAAGGGCCGTTTCTGGTTCTTGGTTGTGGGGTGGAAGTTCATGTGCTAATAGAGCTTCTGAGTACCGTTGAATGTTTAGACATCATATTCTAATGGAAAAGGCACCCGAAAGAAATCATAAAGGATCTTGGGGCTCAGGCCAATCCTATCCCAAGGTAGTTCCCCAGATGGATCGGGTGGCAGCGTGTAACGAGATGGTCTGATTGGTCAGGATTTTTGGGCCCACATTAGTAGGGGTGTAAAGAGGGATAGTTAAATTGTTTTTGTTTGTTTTTGGTGTTCCACCACCCCTGGGGGTTGAACAAGGGGCGGTGATATGTGACAGACTGGTTCATCTGTCACTCTGTGGATGGACCTTTATTATGTGTTGGTCCCTGGAAAGGAGCCGGGATATATTTGCCCAGCAACCGTGCAGGGGTTTGTCTGAGTGTTTTTGTTTGGTTTTTCGTAAAGGCTCCGGACGCTGGGATAGAGAGATGGCCTTTGGTGTGCCTCATCTATTCCAAACCATGTACACGTAATGCTGGTTAACAAGACCTGTGGGTTGCAGTTGATTGGAAGGCTAGTAGGTGTGACTCCAAATATCTTGCAGAGTCCATGGGTGTTGGAGCTCTCCAATGTATGTAGTTGGAGACGAGGCTGGCCTGGACAGAGTGGACACAGCTTCCCACATGTAGTTGAGATACCAGGTCTTCTGAAGGCTTATTGGTAGACAGGGGCATCACAGAGAGTGTGGGGGCCCCGCCCTTTTGATTACGGGGCAGGCTTGCTACACAGCGGGGGTCTCACAATTAGCGTGTGGTGAGGCTCCAGGCCTGTTGCGTGTGCCTAAAAGCCAAGGACTTGCAATGTACGGTGATGTTGCGTAAGCCAGGCTGATGTGGATTTTACTTTGGGAACTTGTATTTTTAATTTGAGTTGATCTTATATCCTCCTTGTGGAGGGTAACTCGTTGATTCTCTTGCATTATATTGGGGTCGTCACAATACTACAACGTGTGTGCATGGCGCCGCATAAAGGACGTAAACGATTCTAGGATGTGTGGATTACTGATGATTTTTGGAGCCCTGTTTGAGCTAAACTCCCCCACATGCTCCGGATCTCTCTGGCACGATCGTGACCTGTTTATGGTTCTAGTCCGGGATTTGCGCGTCGCCCAGTCGATATCAGATTATGCTTTTTGTGGAGTCGATTTATTACCATTTTGGAGTTGTATTTCCTTCACGCTTTCGTATTCTCCTTTCCCTCGGGTGTGCAGTCCGACCCAGCCCACTTTGTCCTTCGAATCGTGTTGTCATTTTTTTCTTTCTTGTCTCGGGGGCCCAGAATCTGATTCGACAGCAGAACCAACATTGCTTGTGTTCTGTCACATTGAGATTCAGGGCCGATCGGAGTCCCGCTTGGTGGGTGGAGATATCGTATCACCCAGCGAGTTTCGAGCCACACAGGATCCTCACATCCCCACAGTCAAGTCCTTGCACAGCCCCTTGTGCCATCTACAGCACTGCGTGAAAAAACACATCGCCTCCCCATCCACATTCGCCACACTCTCCTTCGTCGCAGCAGTAAAAAAACACAAGAGATGCAGGGCAAGGTTTGTTAATAAAATATTTTACCAAGCAATAAAAACATCGCCTCAGTGGCTCGGCGCCCTCGCTGTCCAAACTAAAACAATAAAACTATGACAAATATTTACAAAAACGTTCACATGACCAGTGGGGGGGGGGGGGCATAAAACGCTGGCATGGGGGGTGGCAAAGTGTGGATCAGAGGGTGCCGTCCCCTCGTAGCGCTCCCCGACTTAGCCGTCGCCGTCTCCTTACTCAGAGCCTCGAGCATAAAGACATTCCCTCCAAGCCTGGCCATCCCCCTCTGTGCGACATGCCCCACCTTGGCAAGCTGTGCACCTTCACCGTCCGCTAACCCCCCGAACCACATAATGGCCACCTGCCGCCTGACTCTTGCGTCATCTGCTTCTCGGTCCGCTCTCTATCGCTGTTTCTCTTTTCCTATCCATCTCTTGTTGCTACCCGGTCGTCTCTAGGAACTTTCCGCTCTTAAGCCTTCTTGTCTCCTCGGACTGTATAAGATACCCCTTGGTTTGGTGGCCCGGGTCTTGCGTAGGTGTGGGGCTTGTTTGTTGGTGTGGGTTCGAGGTAGGTATTGAGGTTTTGGGGGTTTTGTTTTAAGGTAATTGTACCCTGACTTTATGCCCGTGAATGTGAAAACCTTTCCCCTGCGTGTAGGCCTCTTTCATTATAGTTCCCGCTGGGGTTGGTAAGCTGTTGAGGTGAAGGCGGAAGCCGGGTAGTCCTCCCTGGACGGCCTGGTAGAGGAAGCCTGACGCCTTTAAGGTGGAGTTAAGGCTCCCTTTTATTGGGGCAGAAGTAGACCCATAATGTAAGTGGCTTAAAGGTTAGACTTGGAGGGCTGTAAGAGAGATTGTTTGTGGGTGAGAGTCCCTTGCGGGAAGTATGTAGTAGTCCTTGGGGGTAAGGGGCGAACGGGAAAGAAAACGCATTTGCGCGCCTATGGTGTTTATTGCTAAGCTTTGTTGATGGTTAATCCCTGGTATCGTTGTGGGGGGAATCCCTTTGATACCCATGACACTCTTAATCTTGAGGATTGAGTGTTGTGGCTCTGGGATCATTGGTGACTGACGCGCGTTGCTTTAGAGGGGGGTTCCCTTGGCGTATTGGCCCCATATCGGTTGGGCCGAGAGAGTGAGTAGGTGTGGGGGAGATGTCTCTGTAGAAGGTTTCGTTTGCTCGGGACCCTTGGAGAGCGTAGAACGAGCCGTGGAGGGGGAGGGAGTTGCCTTGAGTGGTAGGGCGATTCCGTTCATATATCCAGGCCTGCCCTCAGATTGGTTTTGATCGTAGGGTGAGTACTGTTTTTGCTCTCCCGGGAGGTGTCTGGTCAGGCAGTTGTTGGGCTGAACGACGCCCTGAATAACGAGAGGGTTGGGATTTTCTACTCTGAGTGGGCCCGGTCCTGAATGGCTCACAAAGCTCTCCAACAGGGGGTGTGCCTGGAGTTTCCTGGCTCAGGTGCAGATTGGGTTCCATCCCCTCAACTAGGAGGAGTGGAGCGGGAAAGTCGAGCTTGTGGCATGAAGCAGGGGCGGCTTCGCGGGCACTCGAGGCTACCGGTGGGGGGATCGGCTCCTTACTTTCTGAATAGGATGCTCGAGCGACGGGCGGGGGGGGAAAGGGCGCCCCGTGTGCCAAGGCTTGAGTCTGAAAGAGAATACAAGACATCAGTGGAGTGCCCACTGGCTGAACACCTCCCAAACATGTGGCCTGCTAAGGCCCGGCCCCTTGCTATTGTATCAGGTTGCCATCAGCGGGAGCAAGCTCTCAGGGGGGACAACGGAGTGGTTCGCCTGGGCCACCACACAGTCTTCACAGGGAATGCCCACCACACAGGAACATTGGCAAGACAGCATCCCCCCGTGCTACTGGACATGAAGGAGAAACACCCAGTTGAAAACCACCAACAATGAAATGCATGTAGCGGCAACATGTGTGCCTAGGGGATGCTGGCAGATGGTTTCCCTCCTGTGGGTCACACTATACAGACAGGAACATAGGCCTGGAACAAACAGGAAGGAGACTCCGTATTCCCTGCTCAAATGAGCCCCTGTGCCCCACCTCAGACCCCCCTAACAACTGCTGGGCACGGTACTTCCATCCAAACAGTTCCCACTAGCTCAGTCCCCCCATCTTGTAGGCCGCCACGTTTGGGCGGGGGTGGATCTGTGGCAAGGATTACAGCTTACCTTGGGCCTGGCTCCTGGGCTGGTTCCTGGTGCTGGTCCTTGTCCCGAGGTGTCTGTCCTGCTGGCCCATCGACTCTGGTGGACGGTCCTGATGGGGTGGGGGCTGCTGTTGAAAAGGACAACAATCAAAAACCCTTCCTAGAATGTTCACAGGATTCGTTGGTGGGCAACCATGTCACAAAGCCTCAACTTAAAACACCCGCCTGTTATGGCCCGTTCATGCATTCGGCGAGAGTGTCTTCCTGGGCGGTTCTTGAGGCGTACCTTAACACCCTTTTTAATGAGGCACCCGCATCACGTGGTACGTACCTCCCCACTCCTCTTCTCCTCGCGCTTGATCTTATCTCCTCCTAGCCCGCCTGGCAATCAGTGCCCCTTTCCCCTTCCTCCGGCCATTCTCCATCACTCTCAGCCTCCCCTCATAAGTCCCCACAGCGTCGAAGGCCCGACCAGGATGCAGTACCGCTGGCTCCATGGGCAGGGGGCCCCAGGGTCCCTGAGGTGTCAGCACAGCGGACCTCATCTTCTAGGCGGCGTTGTCGGGGTGGGAACAGCCTTGCCCCACGGCCTCCTCCTGCTTCCCCCAGGGTTGCGTTGTGCAGTCCGCTCCTGCCCTCTGGCGGCCCTGCTGTTGTTCCTGGTACCATAGCGAGGCCACCGGTCGATGGAGTGGCCCCGGGAGGCCCGGATCACGGTGACAAGTCCCCTTACCTTGGGGAGAATTCTCCTCGCTTGTTATTTTTGTCTGCTTGGTTTTTTTTCTTAAGCGCTGTGCTCTTCCTCGGGGGGCTCGGGGTGTCCATCAAAGCACTCCCCCGAAAAGGTCCACAATGAGCGGGCCCGCCGTCGCCGCCACCAACATGGACTGACTGGCCCCTCTGGATCCTGTGAATGACAATGGCAAGGACATGGTCTGGTGTTTAGCGCAATAACAGGTCCCTACGCCACTCCACCCATCAACCTCACCGGTGCCCTGTCACAATCCTACCTCCAGCTGGCTGGCCTGGGCTCCTGCCACCTGAACCGACGCCCCTACTCTTACTTCCCTTTTCACTCTCTGGCACCTGGGCAACAGAGAAAAGTTGGGCTAACACTGACCACTATCCTGACCGTACAATAGCATCTGACACACCAGAACAAACACTGGCCCCACCAATTGAAGTATGTTCACACTATCATGGTTTCAACATAGTCCCCATCTCCCCTACACACATTTAGCCAGGTATGGAATGCTTTTCCTCACAATTAACATCAATATTCACTGTTCACTGATCAAAAAAGAAAACCACAATCCTGTCCTACGAATCATTAAGTGGCAACCCCATACCTTCCCCTCAATAACCAAAACAACCAGTGGAGTGAGCCTGCACAGACCGCCCCAAGTCGCCTCACCTCTAGAAGTGCCAGGCTTGTCACCGTCGGGCGGCCATCCTGTTCCTGGCTCGTCTGTGCGTGTGCCGGTCTTCTTCTTCTTCATCCCTGGAAAACACATCAGACCCTCATGTCACAGAACTGTCCACAACGCCGTGCCATCATCCCTGTGCCCCAGCGATCACCACCCACCCTCCTTGGCCTACAAATGTGATGCACTGCAACCCGGGCTGAAGCAACATCAGCAAAACTAGCATGTCTGGAGGTCCCTGCACAGTCACCTACCCTGCATGAGAAGTGGCCAGGCTGGCTCAAAACCGTCAGGGGCTTCCTGGTCTGGACTCTCTGTGGCGTGCCTGGTCTTCCCTTCTTCTCTGTCCCTGGAAAACATAATGACCCTCATGTCATTGACCTGTCCTCACTGCATCATGACCCAACCCTGTGCCCTCAGACTCAACTATCCCCCAGCAACTCCCCTCTCACCCCTCCTGCGGCTGATCCTCGCGCTCTCTTATCCTACTCCTCGTCTGCGGTCACTGCTCTCTCTACCATCATTCGTCGGCTCTGGATGGTCCTCTGTCTGCTCTACACCGCGGCGCTTTCCAGTCCCAGATGGCGAGACGACCTGCCACCTGGCTCCCTGGGCGGCCCTCCGGTGTTTTCTACATTTTTCCTTTCCGTCTCCAATTCCCTTTGACTTGTTTACCCGGCCTGCTTGAAAGACAACAAACCCAATCCAGTCCTCCATTCCACCGCCTCCTCCCCCCTATTCCTCCGTTTCCACCCTATTCCTGCTTCACTCTGTCCCTAGTTTCCCGCTCCACACTACTCCCCTCCATCCCATTTTCTTCCAGTCTTCTCCATTTTTTTTTTCTCCTTGCGTTAATAATGCGAGGTTCAGATTGACCTCTCCGCCTTTATCTCTTTTAGCCCCGCAACCCCTTGGTTCTTTGGGCGTTCCTTCTTTTCGCCCGATTCATGTCCAATGTTTGTTGCAGTTTTCAGCGTGTTTCTGCGGGCCGATTCCACCGGGCCGCGATTCCGACAGGCATCGCCGTTCCCCGCCACAATCGCACTATCCATGTAAGTAGCTGCGCCATGTGTTTGTTTGTCGACTTCGCCGTCCATTTGCGCCCACCGACTCCACCCGCTTCCCCCACCTTCCCCCCCCGCCGATTGCGCGCTCACTCACCACCCCCCCCCCCTCCCCCCCCATCCCCCCCCACCCTAAACCATCCCCCCCCCCCCAGCCGCCCACTCCTCCCCACCACCATCCACCCCCCCCGCCGGAGCCCCCCACCCCCCACGACCGCAACCCAGCCCTGCCCACTCTCCCGCCGCCGCACTCCCCCCCGCCCGGGTAGCCCCCTGCCCAACCCCCCGCCGCCGCCCCCCCACTCCCCCCCCCAGGGAGAGACGGGCACGCGCGCATCGGCCCCCCCGTTGCGTTCCCCCCCGCTCCTCGCTCCCACACACCGGCACCTCAACCCAGCTGGGGGCCGTCACCCTGACCTACCCTGATGCGGATGTCGTAGGCCACCCACCAAGTGTCCGGCCCGCCGGTCCCTTACTCACCCCGGCCCTCCTCGGCCCTGCGTAACCGCCACCTCCCGCCTCCCTTGCCAGTAGAGACCCAATAGCAGCCGCCTCGTGACCCATCGCCTCGTCCATCCATTTCACCCATCGCGTGACTCCTAGCTCGCCTTGCCCCCACGACTTCAGCCCCGACGGGGTCTGCGCGCCCTACGAACCACTGTCGGCGTCGCAGCCCCCCCCCGACCCAGCCACCCCCAACCGCCGCCGCCCCCTTTGAACCCCTCCGACCACCGCACGCTCCCTCACTCTTAGGTCCCCCAGCGGCGCCGCGCCCGCGATCTCATCACCCTCCAACTCCCCATGCCTCCATCTTCCGCGCGTCGCGCTAGCCAGGGCCCTCGATCACCTAGGTAGCCTGGAGTCGAGTAGGTGGCTCCTTCTCCACACTCCGCGGCGTGACGTGTCATCGCTCCTGCTCACCCGTAGGGTCCCCGGTGCTCACTCGGTGCAAGGCGGTTCCCGGAAGTTGGCCCCCAGCCGCAGCCCGGGGCCCTCACCCTCCGCTTGGCGCCCGCCGCTCGACGCACCCCATGGCGAGCTACCGCCCCGGTGGGTCTCGGCGCCGCTGAACCCCGCGCCCCGCCCCAACACCGGCCCCCCCGCAGCGCATACGCTAGGACTGCCACCGGACCGCAGCCCCGGTCGGGCGCGACCAACCCCCAGCACCGCCACGAACGGGAACCCCCTCCTGGCCTAGCTCGTGTCGATTCCTCCCGCGGCCTCAGAGTACCACCGTTAGACCCGGGCCCACCCTCGCCTTCCTCACGCGGCCGGTCGTAGCCTGGGGGTACGCCCCGCATCGGGGGGCCCGTCGCATCCCACCATTACCTCGCTGTAGGCCCGGTGCCCCCTCCAGCCCGCCCACAGGAGTTCCGCGCATACCGGCCGTACTATGAGTACAGTCTAGTACATCAGCACTCCAAGCACCCCCTACTCCGACCCCCTCACCCGATCTACCACACCTGCGCCTAGCCAAGCACCCTCAGGACCGCACTGCCACGGGCCGCTCTAGTCCGATGCCCACAACAAGGCGAACAGCCCGACGCTCTCGCAGTGCGCGCGCCCTGAACGAGACCCCGTCTGAGGGCCTTGCTGCCAGCTCCCTCCCTCTAGTTCCCTCCCCGGCCCAGGCGGGCCCCACCTCCCCCACTCCATGCCCTCTGTCCAACCGCCGCACCCTGACCCTCCCTCCATCTCCGTCGCCTCTACGACGCCGTGAGCCGCCAGCCCTAAGCCCGTCCCCCGAGGCCGGAGCCGGCCCGGCGCGGCGCACAGACCCCCGCCACCAGGGTCGGCGGTCGGCGTCGGTGCGTCTCGCCATGGAGCCTCTCGATGTAACGACGACACCCCCGCCCTAGAGCGACGCCGTCTCTCCCGACCCCACCCGCGACCATCCCCTAAAGCCCGGAGGAGGACCCCCACCGTGTTACGTCGCTAGGCGCGGACGGCCCGAGGCCCCCCGGCCATCTCTCCGGTCAACCGTCACGTACGAAGCACACTGGATTGACGTCGGCGCACCCCACGCTCCGCGTGGATGAGCTCGGCCGTCCCCACCGTAACCGCGCCACCCCCTCGTAGCGCAAGAAGGCGAGTCCGTTCCTCAACCGGCACGCGCCGGTCCTCACTGTTCCCAACGCTCTTTCCGTGTCCCGCGGACGAGCACCGAGCTATCCTCAGTCCCCCCCCCGCGTAACGGCTCCTCTAGTTCTCCGAGGACTCCCCGTGCCCCGCAACCCGCTCCCCCTCGCGGGGACATCAGAGGCATCGAGCTCAGATCAGGTCGTTCCATATGATCAGCGCCCTCTCGGGGCGCAGGGAACCGGAACACCTGCCACGTGTGCCCGCCCCGCCGGTCGTCGCGCCAATTCGCTCGCAAGGCCTCCGGCCAGCAGACACCGCCCCCTACGCCCGGGGCTACCAGACTACCCGCCCCTCCCCACGCCGCGCTTTAGGCTGCCACTACATTCCCCAGTCCATTGCGCGAGCCACCCCCCACAAACCAGCCCCCACCCGGCCGCCTCCCCCATCTACCGGCGCACGCGAGCCCCCGCTACCAACCCCTCATAAGGGCCCCCCTCGCTAGTCGGGACGAGTGCTAGTCGCCGGCGGCCACTGCTTGGGCATGCCTCTCGCAAGGGGGGGAGGAGCTCCCTTCCACCTGGAGCTCGAAACATCACGGCTCCTGCCGCTACCTTCCCCGGCAGGCTCGGACCCTCCTTCGGCCCGCGCCCGCCCCCCCCTGCGGCGAACACCCCCCGAGCGCCGACGACACACGGGACCCCCCCCCACCCCACTCCAGCCCAACCCATCGCGCGGGTCGGCCCGCCATCCCGCGCACATCCCGCGTCCCTCCCCGCTGTGACCACAGCGGCCGCTGGATCTCAGAGTCGCCTCGGCACACACCATCGCGCGGCGGACCCCCGCGCTGTCGTACCTCGCACGGCCGCACCCCGGGCTGAGGACCTGCGTTGCCCTGAGCACCACTCCACGCCTCGACGGGCAACCGGCCGTCCCATCGCAGGCCCCCCCCCCCCGGTGCGCCGCGCCCCCGCCACACGCCACTCCCACCAACCACGGCACAACGTTCCCGCCGGCGCGCTCGCTACGGAACCAGGACCAACCGGCCCGGCTAATGAAGCCGATGCTGCTTCGGGGCGCCTCCGCGCTGGGCGCACCCCTGGCTCACAAAAGCGGCCCTGGATCGCCTCCGGAAAGCGTCCCCGCGCCACCTCCCGAAAAACCCCCCTCCGCGCGCACTGTCCCCGCCCCGCTGCGGCGCGCTCCACTGTCCGCACCGTAATCCGCCGCCATCTTGGCTCGTAGGGGACACACCGAGATTGCGCAGAGCTCGAACCTGCCCCTTACAACCTTCCCTATGATCGGCGCCGGGCTCTCGTTTCCCACCCCCACTCCTCCGACCCGCCCGGCCCCCCTACCCCACCTCACACTCGGGTCCCTGCCGCCCAGCCACCAAGTGGCCCGCGATCCCCGGCCAGCCCAGCCCACCCCAGCCCCGGGCTGCACCCGTCCTACCCGAGCCGACCCTGCACGCTTCCCACACAGCGGGACGTGTCGGCCCGGGTCCTGAGTTGCGCATCTGGCCCGCCCCCGCTTAGCCGCCGATCCGTCCGCCAAATACCCACATCGCCCGGGCCGGCGGCCCACCCCACCTGCTCCACAGACCACGGACTCGCGCGTCCTGGCCCCATTTTACGAGCATCATTCCGGGTGCGCGGGCTGAACTAGTGAGTTTCCCACCTAGTCCCAGCCCCCCCCGCCCCCACAGTTAGACACACGAACGCCCCACGAGAACTGTCTCACAGGAGTCGGCTCCATGCCGCGCCTTTGCGACGCAAACCACTACGGCTACGCAGTCCCCCAGCCCTCCCCGCCCCACGCGCGCCTCCCCCGCGCGCACCTCCGACCCCCCCGTGCCCGCTTCCCGGTTACCGCCGCCCGCCAGACCCAGCCAGACTCTCGGGCGCATCCGTGCGCCCGCACACCGCGCGCCGACGTGCGTTCCCCAGCATCCACCCCGACGGGACGTGGAAGAGTGATTGCACAACCCCCGCGCCCCGGTCCTTGGGCTACTTCACCGCAAACCACTTACCCGTGAGTGGTCCGCCCGCGGGTACCCGTGCCCCTCTCGTCCGCTTCCGTGCCTGCATGACCAATCATCCCCCCCGCTCAGACGAAGCCACCCTCCCCCATGCGCCTGCGTCGGTGCCCCGCGCCTCCCACCAGAGCCCTCGAGCTGCGGCCTTCGCGACGCCCGCCCCCTCCCCCGTACCCCCGAGCCCTGGGTGGGCCGACGGCGCCAAAACCACCCACGAGGGGGTCCGACATGAAGCTCTCACTCCAACTGGACTCCCCGCCCCACCAGTGACGCAGACTCGAGAAGCCCATACGCGTCGGCCCCCTCTCGGGGGGGCATCCCGAACCAGTCCACCACCCGCCTGCCGCCCGGCCCGTCCACGCGACTCCCCCGCTCGCTACCGGCGTTTAGTTCCCGTAACGCTACGCGTCCCCCGCGGCCCCGCAGCGGCCGTAAACCGCCCGACGACACCCGCGGACGCTCGCTAGACGCACGCGCCAGAAGCACTTGCTCCCGGTCCCGAGGTCTTCCTCCCGACGTCAGCCGGGCGATAGTCGACCATCCCCCGACGCGGCACTCGAGCGGCGCGCCCCCGAGCGGGGCACTGCGGCCTGCCCGCGAGCCCGGGCGAAGAACTGAGCGCGGCGCCGGGTGGGTCCGTCCCGACGTGCTACCACGCTTCCCGGGTCGGCGCGCCAGTGCCGTGAAGTTCCGGGCCCCCCGTGCTCCGCTCGCCGAACCCACCTGCCGGGCCCCTCCAATCATTACGCCCCCCGCACCTTCCAGTAGCGCATGCGCCGTGCCACTAGAAGCTATTCTTCCGTAGTCCCGGCTTCTCCTCCGCTGCTCTTCGCCCCCCCGCAGGGGGTCGCCCACGCATCTCGGCTCCCACCGCTCCCCTCATCCGCTGGAAGCCGCCCCTGATCGACCCCAGACGCCCGCATGCGCGCCCTTCCCCACTCTGTGTATAGTCGCCATTGGCCCCCATGTGCAATCTTTTCGCACACCGATTCATGTCCACCGTTTGTTTGGCATTTTTCCCGGCGTGTTTCTGCGCCTGATTCCAACCTCGGCCGCTGCTGTTCGAACAGGCATCCGCCGCTTTCCCTGTGACCTTCTCATCGTTTCGTCAAACATCATCCCCCCCAATCCACTCCTTTGATTAGCAGACATGCCCTTTTCCTCCTCAGACGTCCCTCTGGGCACCTCATCCTTGCGTTGTTGGTGTGATCGGTATGTTAATCTGCTGGCCGTTTTTTCCTCTCTCTCTACGTTCCTTCCCTTTTCAACATCCTCCCTGCTTTCCCCAGCTTCTTGTTCCCCCCCTCCCTGTTGTTGATACGCCTGGTGCTTTGCTGCCTCTGTGAAGGTTCAACTCCTGACGGACATCAGGTGAGGTTACGACTTTGGCCTAGCTGTGTTGGAGGTGATCTGTCCCCTTGGTGTATCACCACTGGGACTGCTTTGGTTGATATGAGCATGGCGTTGGTGGTTTGCCTGGGACACAATATGTATCACGGTCCAATGCAGATCCTTTGTAATGTTCATTCCACTTGACCATGTAGATTGTGCAAGATGTTGTATTGGTGTGGAGGCCATGGAGTCACACACTGAGTTGTGGGTGGGGAGTGGGGGCCTGTGGCAACCCTGGCCATCAACAGTGGGCCGCACATTACCATCAATCAATCATGCAGGGTATAATATGCTGACAGCATGCATGTCTCGGAGACGTCATAGTTGAAACTTGGACTGATTGTTCATAGCTGAGGAGGTAGCGGGTGCTCTAGGGTCATTACCTGGCCACTGTAAGGCTCAAGTATGTGTAGGCATCTCCGACTCATGAGGTCCAGGATCCCCAAGGCCTGGCCCAGGACACTCAGGGATCCTCTGTGCTTGTGTCCAGCTGGAGGAGAGGCCGGGTTCCCTCTAATTAGCCTCTTATCTGGTGTTGCTGAATGGACGTCTTGCACCTACTGTCGGTTCCAATGTGCTGCCATTGTGCTCCTCTTTCCAGCAGACGCATGTCCCCCATAAGGAAGAGGAGGCCCACCCCTTGGACATGACCAAACAGACAGCTCGAAGGAAGTTCATCGAGACATGTACCGACCACAACATGCCCAGCCTGTGGGCAAAGGTGAACAACCTCCCACTAATTTCTAAGACGAGCAACGGTCACGGCACCCCGGGCGTACAGCAATGCTGTAACCCTGTTCTGCAAGGCCTTCAAGCCCACCTGCGCATCATGACTGACCTCAAGAATATGGATCGGGCAACCTGAGGTATCGGATATACAAAACGGCCCATAATAAGGTGTTGGAGAGTCATGAGGTGGTCGGTGGGCAGGTGGTGGTGAGGAGTTGGGCCTGGTCCGTGGTACTTTACCTCCTGGTCGTTTGTGGCAGGACCAGGACCTGGCCCGAGGGCATCCACCTCCTCTGATGAGAGCAGGGACATCTGAGGGTGGGGGGCCTGAAGAGGCCACGGGAACTGACCTACCCATGAGGATGGTTCCACTATGGTTTCACTCCGGAGCTCCATGGCATTAGGTGAGTTGATACTGTGACTTTGTTTCGTATTGCACGTGTTTTGCCAATGTATGCTTGGCAACTAAAATTTTTCTCTCACCCTTCTAGGTACACACACCTGGTCCCCTCAATATGAGAGGAGCATCCTGGTCCCTCATATGAGCGAGGAGCATCCTGGGGTCCCTCATATGAGGAGGAGCCGTCCCACCAGCTAGGGGCCGCTCCCCGCGCTCCTCACGTTGCCCGCAGGATGAGAGGGGTGCCTGGGCCTGAGGAACCAATAGCCTGACCCCAGACCCTGCAGCAGTATCCTGCAAGCAAGGTCAGACGATTTGTGAAAACTAGGTCTGTACAGTTGCTGCCAGTCTGCACAGGGCATCTGGTGGGCCACAGCGGCATCTTCCCAGGATTCATGATCACCAGAGATGGTGAACAGAGGCAGTGCATGGACCCCAGCTTGGACCCCTCAAAAATACCCACCGAGAGGGATCTGTTCATGCTGTATTGCCTTCGGGACCCACTCTGCACCTTATCTGGGCAGCCATGGCTTGCAGCAGCATTTGGGATTGCTGACACATCCCCTCTTACCCCCCAGGTAACTATGGCCGGCGGCACCCCCTGCTGCACGAACACTGGGTGGTAGGTCTCAAACTGGGGTGTGTTTGTTCTGTGTGGCAACGATTAGATGTCACCGTGGGAATGGTTCTCTCACAGCGGTTTGGGACCTTGCCTTGTTAATGCACTGGGGCATTTATACACTAGCTCTATTTGATGACTGGTGTCTCGATGGTAAGTGGGGGGAGTTGGCTTTTAGTGTGAGGGGGTTGTGGCTCGGGGGACAGCTCTCATTTCAATCACATTGTACATCCATACCATGTTTGAGGTACTCTGGGGCCAACTCATGCCACGATGGCCTGGCAGGTTCCCTCCGGGCACCATTCTCGCCCCAGGGCCTGTGCAGAGATTGCACAGGAGAACTTTAAGGTCTCTCATAAGGAGCCTGGCGCAGTGGCCAGGAAGCGCAGAGGGTGGCTACCAGTGCTATCCAGCGCTCCGTGCAGGAATAGGCCATCGTCATGCTTATGTCGCCCATTCTTCGTCAGCTGGGGGCCTCAGACGCCGTCTAGGATCAACTACGGTGAGGGTCCCATCTCTCCGTCATCCGCAGGTAATGCGTCCGTAGTCTTTTGGGGGTAGATTGTTCCTCAGAGTGTCTGAGAGGGGCCTGGTGGAATACCTGTTCCTCCTCAGCAGCCAGGACCTTGACCCAAGCAGCCTCCTCCTCCTACCCTGATCTCACACCAGCTCCTTCTCCTCCGCTAATACCCACGAGAACAGGGTGCTGCCAACCAAACGTGTCGCCTGCCATTCGGACTGGCACTGCTGTCCACTGTGTGTTTGGCAATGTGCAGGCAATGTGATGGGAAGAGCCACATGCCCTCTTAATTGGCTTCAGATTCGCTGGGATAATAGGATAAACTCCCTCCGGATGCCTGATCATGGGCTGATCTGTGCTGATTTAGGGTGGGGTGGAGCATCCTTCCGATCGGACACGGAATCGTCCCGAATCCTTGTGACAAGGTGGTTCATTCAGCGATCTCAGATTCCTACTTAATTGGGCCGATCGATCACACCTGCGATTCCGGCAGAATCGCCGGGAATCGAGGTCGATATGTATCTAGCGGCCATGAATCCGACTGTGGAATGGCTGGCGTAAGCCTTACACAATCAAATGAGGTTTTTATTGTTATTGAAGTCTTGAGACAACCTGAACAAGCTGACAATAAAATAAAGACTACAAAAAACCTGCTTGGTTTTTCCCCACTCCTCAGCTTAGGTTGCCTTACAGCAGTTGGTTTCCCAAACAGGGGGGGGGGGCTGAGGTATTCTGGGGGGGCAACAGCTTGGGGGCTGAGGGAGGGACCTGCAGGAAGCATACATGGCGAACTAGCTGCAGACATTAATTGTAAGTGTAGAAGAGTGCATGTAATGTTTGTGTCCTTTAGCTACACAGAGACACCAAGCGAAGGGGCGCTGGGGTGGTTTAAACTTTTTTATTGAACACCACTGAGACCCATATTCTCCTACTTACTTTGAACGTGATTCCTTAATCCATGTATATAAAGCCCTCCCCCAGTGCACATCACCTCTGAATACATTGATTTTATGACTTATGTTTGCCCTGTGGGTTAAGAGGCAATCCAGCATTAGTGTGAAACCCGAACACAAGTTTTCCTTTAATCATGACAAAAATCTGTCTAACCCATATGCCTTAGGCATGTACGAAGTCTCAAGCCACAACTCGCTTTAATGAATAAACAAGGGTACAACACATGAAGATATTGGGCCAGATCGATTCTCGCCATCCACCAGTTTTTCAGCAGGTGCTCGAAAACGGATATCTGACATGACCGTTAATCACGGCCGATGGTCCCGTTGCTTGCTTTGCCTACGACCATGCAAAGCATGAGCTGGGGAAAGGAGCAGAGCTGTCCCTCCCCAGGTCCGCCGATATTGTCAGCATCGTGATGACGGTCATCATACTGCTCTGCAGGGTCCCCACACACCTTTAGATTTTTTGTCAATTTCCATGGGATCTCCTTTTTGGTTTTAAACCAAAACCATGTAATATGAGAGACTTTTCCTAAACAATCAAGTCTACCTGTGGATAATTGCAGTGTTGTTTGGTAGACTACAGGATATTTGACAGAGAGATCTAAGGTGTATGGCCAGCTTAAACATTTGAATGAAGAGTGATTGACACATTTAGTGTACAGAAGCTTCCTGACTTTTTGTCAAAATCTACAATAATGATCCTTAAGAACAAATGACAATCTTATACATACGGGACCAGCTAGAGTGCATTTTTAGGTATACAGGGCAGAGGGCACAGTCAGGAATCATGGTGGGGCCCCATGACAATACACCTGTTTGATTGGCGCGGGGGGGGGGGGGGTGCTAGCAGCAGCTGTCACTCATTCTGCAACAAACATACCGTGTTCCCTGACGGCCGCCGCACATTGTACAGCCGTGGCAGTCGTGGTCACAACGTGATCAGAGGGTCCCCCTGTCCCCCCCCTGACGCAGCCCTGTCAGTAATACATACGTATTTTTAAGGCTTTAGAGACCAATTATACACTACTTTTATGTTAAACAAGTTTCAGCTCACAATAGATTTGCCTAACTAAGACTGGAAAATCTATGTAAAGAGGGTTCTGTGTCTAACCAAAGAAACTTTGACTGATGGAGCTTCTTAACACATTTGTTTTGCAGCCTGCAACAGCTTTTGTCAAAAATAATAAAAAAAACCTAATGTGTATCTATCAATCGAATGGTTTACATCTACATAATAAACATATTCAGCGTCTAGACAAAACAGTCCAGAAATCATCATCAGGACACCAGCACCTAAACTTTTCCTCCATTTCCACGTTTCCCGACGGATCTATAGAAGCAAGAAGGATTATTTTTATATATTTATCCTTTACGGGAATGAAAGGTATTTATAGACAAACGGCTCTGCGTCTTAAGCACTCAAGGGTTTTGGGTAGAATTGTAAAGTAAAATTGATCTTGCTCAAAAAGAATCGCACCCATTGAATTTCATTCAGTTTGGCAGAATTACTTGTAAGTGTTGAAGACATAATTTGCCAAATGTCTGAAATATATCTGCAACTTGAAAGTCTATGCTTGGCCTGAGATATGCTGGCCCTAGACAGATTTTACCTTTCTCATGTTACATTGACCTGAGTGGCGGAAGTGAAGCAAAATTATAGAGTATTCTCATACTATTATCCGAATGCTACAATCTGCACAGTCCGAGCCTTCCTAGGTAACTATTGCTGAACAAGCATCTTGTTCCTGAACAAGTCTCAATACACAAGGGGAAAGAAAGAACGGAGGACTCGCTGAAATGTAAGTCTGTGTGCCAGAGACACCATCTAAATGCTCTCATTGAATACGCGTTTTGGTTAGGAAAATGTGTCAAAATATATTGGAAGGAAACAAATGCATTTGTTGTCTTAACTTATTCATTAGCAATTCTGAAGCATCATTCCATACCAAATTCAACACAGTCACGACCCATAGACTTTCATATTCATAGACACTAAAACCCATAATGTGGCCCACACAATTTTATTTATCTTGGCAAGCAGAAAAAGGTTAGAAACATCATTTAACAGCCATTTTGGCATGTTGTGATGTATCATTGAAACATCACCCAGAAAGTAGGGTAGTACCCGTTGTGCCAACCAGTTTTCACCTGATTTCTATTTTAGGTGCTGGTTCTCCAGTCATTTTCCCATCAATTATTTAAATCTTTATTTTCATGCACCTAGCAATTCAGCTATGGATACATATCCTGCTCCACATGGCTAACTCAGTTGTAGTCGCCTTGTATTGTATTTCAAATCATTCATTCGTCAAACCCATCACACACCATTTTTTGGACAATGTTCATTCCTAAAACCATATAACTGAGACGTGCGCTTAGTCATAAGTAGTTAGTTAGGCGCTGTGTCCTGACTGCGCTGTATGGCCTGTGATTACTCATTTATGGAGGATGTGCGCCATCGCATGTGCTCTGTTTTGAATTCCAATACAGACAACACCGATGTCATCTCCCTTAGGCTCTTAAACGTCCCAGGTCCCTTGACTGTCTACGGGGAAAAATCCTGTGATGGGCGGTCTGGTGTCAGGAAATCTTGAACGCTGGACCTTTATGGGTTGTCACTGAGGCTCACTCGTCCCCAACCACACACTGCGACCCTCCCCCCCGCATGGACCTAGGGCGTTATTTGTTGGGACTGTCAGTATGGGCCGGAATATATTCTCTCACAAAGGAAAGGATCCCGGCTCGACGTGCTGTGTTTGGTAGCGCATTGTAATGAGGTGTCTGAAAATGTGCATCTGTTTAGATCACCCGTGAACTGCTGAGTGATCCATTGTCCATAGGAAGAGGGTGGGTGCCTGATAACACAGGATTGTCAACATAAGAAGGCCTTGATAGTAAGGGATCCATAAGCCTGTCTTTCGCTTTCTGTTCTCAATCAACGTTCTGGAGAGGAACTCTGAGGAGATAGGCTGAGACGGTAGCTAGGGGACTCAGGCAATCAGTCGTTGGCAACATTAAAACTGATGTCTAGGACAAACCCACTACTCTGGCTTAGGGAAGGGTGTGGCAACCCCATAGGAAGCTGGCCACTCCTTGGGTAAGGACTATGGGCGTTCTGCAAAATACCGCTAAAATGTTATATACTCCCTGGCCAGTAATGTACACCAGTTGAATATCCTGTGGTGTGGCCCATTGGATTCACTCACAAAGATGGCTGTGTAAAAGCCTTTTGTCTAAAGAATCAATGTGGGCGAGTTTGGTAGTCGAAGATGGGCACTTTACTTAGTTACGTCTAGGTCGCATTGGACATGTTGGTGGCCCTCTGCCTGGATACTACCATAGCCCAAACAAGGAAACTAATCAGAAGGAAGAATGTTCCCGTTACATACAAGAACAGACCTCGATTCTCCAGGTAATCTATAGAGGAGAGCATGTTAGGCCAACCTTGCCGAAGCATAACTGTCGTAGTAGGATTAGAGAGATTGCACTTCACATTGTTTGGGAACAACAAAAAAAAAAATGTACCTTATTTTTTTAGACTATTAGATGATCCATTGTTTACAATGCATCATATACAACAAAGATAGACTGGCTTACTTACATATGCATAAGAAAAATCCCCCATGAACGGATCTTTCCGTTTCCTGTTTACACAATACACTCCGCCGATGCAGAGGTTGAACTTACTCGACTACAGTCAGCCTTACATCGGCCGAGTTGGCTTCGGTGCATTGAAGACCAAGCTCCAGCGACAGGTAAGTCTTGTGCTACGATTGGATGTGGCGTGGTATTTAACCCCAGGGGTGAGTCCGGCTCCACTGCCACGGATTGCCCGAGTGCAACATGTAAAAAAAAATACAAGGTTTGCCGTGTAATTTTTTCTTCCGTGTTAAAAAAAAAAATAATACTTCCTACCTTAAAATTTAGTAGAGACCCACAAATGTCTCCGACTCCTCAATCCGACTCCCCCACTCCCTGCTGCGCCACCTAGATGCCCTTGAAAATCCCATGGATCGCTGGCTTGGTTTTGTGCGGTTTGGCGCCAATAACGGCAATTGACTAAAGAATCCATGGCGTGTTCGTCGCGGAAAGCATACTGTTTTTCATTCTGTCCTCATGTGTGGAGCCTTACCCTATCAGCCAGACTCCACTTACATAAACAATGCAGTACAGGGTGGTGGATCTGCCCCTCCTGGCTCAGCTTATTGGGTTTGGCGGGATCTGGCGGAGAGAGAAGGCACGTGTTTTAATGACACATGTTGTTTACAGAACAAACTCTTCTTTTACATCAAAATATACAAAGAGGTGAACTCTAGTCAACCACTACACAAATGCAAACAGGGTACATTTGTGTATTGCTTACATGGAAAAGTCAGGTCCCAGCTCTAGTTTTCCTTTTTAGAATCTTCTACATTCCATTAACATGAATGCTGTCTCTCCAATAATTTTAAATTCCTCTCTTGGATGTTAAAGAAAAATGTTCAATTTGAGTGGTTGACGTGCAAACAGAGGCAATTTTCCTTATTAATTTTAATATAAATCTACCCTATTGTAGCATTTCACATGAAAACGAGAATCAAAACAGATCAAAACAATGAGCAAAAACGGAAAATGTCCGACTGCTTCTTTGCTTCACATATAGCAGCTTCCATTGAAATCTGTATTCCTATACTTACCACGTGACTTCTTCATTTCGTCTCCATAACCTCTCATACTACTCCCACTGTAATCTAAATACACTATTCGCTCTAATTTTGAGTAGCATCACTATGGCAAACAGCAGATCCTGCTATTTTAACAGCTGGTATCACATGGCGCGCAGAAACCTCTACAGCTCAGAAATGTTTCCCACAGCTCCACTTGCCTATAACGGCCAGTGTTGTCCTCACAGCATCCTCTATCATTTTTGTACCCTATCTTATAAATGAAAAATGAACCGACTCGCGATGTGATTTCACTAGATGAATACGCAATCTGCAGCACATAGGAAGATAATAGGACACCCAGCTATAGTGACTCAATTATTTATACAATGCTGTATACTGACCAATGATGTTCCCCGGCCACCAGGATAATCCAACAGTAGTCATCTCTTGATCTTAACATGCTATAGCTAAATCTTAACCATTGTCTATACCCACTATGCTGGCATGAAATGATTGCTTGGACAGCGGTGACAACAATATTGTGATATCGGAACAAAGACCTCGTGTCTGCCATTTTGTGATTCCTCCATCAGCATAGGCGACAATGTGATACACACACATAATGGTTGTCATTTAACTGTGTACAACCTGCTTTAATTTTATACGTTTTTATGCTAGTGAGTGTGAAATATGCAGCCATGTCCCCTCCGCGCCGCGACAGGCCTTGCATGGGAGAACCCGGGTCCTCCAGTGCAAGCCTGGACATCAACCTGGTTTACGTCACGTCCCTATTCCTGTTTCGAGCAGGATTGATTGGTCCCTCGCCGAAACATGTGATGCATGCCGCATAGTGATATGAGCCAGACTTGAGATGGCCAGTATCTCCCTATCTTACCCATGGTGTGTCCCGAGACTACACCTTTCCGATGAGTGAGAGGTGTTAATCTGTGCGTTTTATAGCCAATCCTGATGCATGTGCCCACGTGTCTTTGGAGTAAGCCTCAATACAGATCCATTCATCGCATGCTCCAATTACAGTATAGATAAGAATCACGCTAGTGAACTTCCTTCCACGAACACTTTGCCTTCAGCAGATCAGTTTCTGACATATATGAATGGACAAGCTGTTCTGATTGTAACCTACAGAGTAATGGGATACCACCGCGCCTACATAATTTGAACGTATCTGTCAATGCTGTTTCAACTGGCGGGGTTACTGGGAAAGAGTTTGTCTGCTAACTCTCTCAACTAGGCAATCCTATACTATGGTCAATATATGAGGTCACAAACCACATTCGTGTCAATCATAAACTAAACACTTATAGGATGGGGAGGGTTGGGACTCTGTTGGCTCTCAACAAACTTTAATGTGTACAGTAACGGTCCTCCTAGGCAAACCGCTCAACTAGCTGTCAGTAATAGCGAGGTGAGAGCGCATTTTAAGCATCCATGTACCTTGGCTCATTAAACAGGGATAAGTGAGTTACAGTTGTGTGATGGGATTATGCAGTCAATTTAAAAATGAACTTAAAAACTCAAATCAAACTCCCATTAAAATATATC
>CM070037.1:53236415-53247537 GCA_036250615.1 Ptychadena robeensis | reverse complement strand
AGAATAACATTGATTTTTATTTGTAACCAGTTTATTGATACTATATATATATATATATATTCTAATAGGGAGTTTTTATTTGAGTTTTTAAGTTCATTTTTAATATTGCTCTATCCCAACACTACTCACTTATCCCTGTTTAACCTGTACCTAATGCTTAACTGCGCTCTCACCTCTATTACCTCTAGTGAGCTGTAGGAGACACCTCCTTAAATAAAGTTGAGCCAACAGTCCCAACCCTCCCCATCCTATAAGTGTTATTTATGATTGACACAATGGGTTTGTGACCTCATATATTGACCATAGTTGTGCCTTTGAGAGTTTCAGACTCTTTCAGTAATCCAGTGAACAGCTGCAATCTTCACATGTATGGGGTATCCCATACTCTGTAGGTTTACAATCAAACAGCTTCTCCATTCATATATGTCAGAACTTGATCTGCTGAAGGCAAATGTTCGTGGAAGAGTTCACTAGCTGTTCTACTGATTGAGCTCAATACTAGATCTAGTATTTGGCTTACTCAAAGTGGTGCAGTCTATAAACACTAAACCTCTCACATCTAAAGCTGGGAACACACATGTAGATATGGGCCATCTATCTGGCTCATATCCTATGCGGCCATCCCTGTTTTCGAGCGGGACCAATCAATCCTGCTCGAAAACAGGGATATCGGACGTGACCGTAAACCATGGTTGATGTCCATTGCTTTGCATGGGGACCGCGGGTCTCCATGCAAAGCATTGTCGGAGCTGGAGACATGGCTCCTATATTTCACTCTACATAAAAAGTATAAACTAAGCAAGGGCATTAATAAACCATTATTGTGTGTACACATTGCATGCTGCATTGGATGAAACAATGGCAGACAGGTCCTTTGCCGAAAATAGGTACTGCCAAGAATTTAATGCCAGCATAGGGTGATTAACAATGGTTCAGCTTTAGCTATAGCATGTTAAGTCATCAGAGATGCTCTGGTTCATTTCAGTGACAGGGGAACATATTGGTCAGTATACAGCATTGTATAAATAAATTGAGGATTATAGCTGTTTTCCTATTATCTTCATGTGTTGCAATTGCTTTCCTAGTGAAATAACCGCAGCTGTTCCATTTCTTCATTTATAAATGCTACAAAATATAAGAGCTGAGGAACAATGGCAGTTATAGGCAATGTAGCCTGTGGAACATTTCTGAGCTGTAGAGGTTTCTCTCCATTATACAGCTGTAAAATCATATATCTGTGTAATGTGCTTTAATCTATAAACCGTGAATTATTTATTACAGTGGAGTAGTATAGAGGTTATGGAGAAGTCACGGTGGTAAAGTATAGATATACAGATCAATGGAAAGCTGCTATATGTGAAGCAAAGAAGCAGTCAGGACATTTTCTCGTTTTGATCATTGTTTTGATCTTGTTTTGATTCTCGTTTTGATCATGTGAAATGCTACAATAGGGTAGATTTATATAAATTAATAAGGAAAATTGGCCTCTGTTTGCCACGTCAACCACGTCAAATTGAACATTTTTCTTTAACATCCAAGAAGAATTTAAAATTATTGGAGACAGCATTCAATGGTTAATGGAATGTAGAATTCTATAAAAGGAAAACTAGAGCTGGGACCTGACTTTTCCATGTAAGCAATACACAAATTACCCTTTGTTTGCATTTAGTGGTATGGTTGACTAGAGTTCAACTCTTTTGTCATATTTTGTGTAAGAAGAGTTTTTTCTTTAAACAAACATGTGTATTTAAAACACATGTGCCTTCTCTCTCCGCCAGATCCCGCCAACCAATAAG
This sequence comes from Ptychadena robeensis, assembly GCA_036250615.1. NCBI lineage: Eukaryota > Metazoa > Chordata > Amphibia > Anura > Ptychadenidae > Ptychadena > Ptychadena robeensis. The sequence goes on along the minus strand of CM070037.1, from coordinate 53,245,741 downwards.
CTTAGCCAGGGAGGGGCAGATCCACCTACCTGTACTGCATTGTTTATGTAAGTGGAGTCTGGCTGACTGAGGGTTAAGGCTCCACACATGAGGACAGAAAAACACATGCTTTCCGCCCACCCCGCCATGTTTTTAGTCCATTGCCAGTCTATTGGCGCCAAAACCACCACCGATCCATTGATTTCAATGGACACGGGAGCAGGGCTGTGGAGTCGGAGTTGAGGAGTCGGAGACATTTTTGGGTCTCCTACTAAATTTAAATAGGAGTTATTATTTTTTTTTTTAACACGGAAAAAATTACACGGCAAACCTTGTATTTTTTTTTACATGTCTGCACTGCGGGCAATCCGTGGCAGTGGAGTCCGGCTCACTGGGGTTAATACCACGCCACATCCACTCGTAGCACATAGACTTACCTGCTCGCTGGATGCTTGGTCTTCAATGCACCGAGCCACTCTGCCGATGTAAGGCTGAATGTAGTCGAGTAAGTTCAACCTCTGCATCGGCGGATGTGTAAACAGAAACGGAAAGATCCGTTCATGGGCGGATTTTTCTTATGCACTATGTAAGTCAGCCAGTCTATCTTTGTTGTATATGATGCATTTTAAACAATGGATCATCTAATAGTCTAAAAAATAAGGTCATTTTTTTTTTTTGTCAACAATGTGAAGTGCATCTATCTATCCTACTACTGACAGTTCTGTTCGGCAAGGTTGGCTACATTGCTCCTCTATAGATACCATGGAATTTCGAGCTGTGTCTTGTACGTAGGGAATTTCTTCCCTTCTGCATTAGTCCTTGTTTGGGCATGCGTATCCAGGCAGACTTGGGCCACCAAATCCACTGCTCTAAGTTACTCTTAAAGTGCCCCTCTTCACTACCCAACTCTCCCACATTGATTCTTTTAGCAAAGCTTTTACACAGCCATCTGTGTGAGTGAATCCAATGTCCACACCACAGGTATATTCAACTGGTGTACATTACTGGCCAGGGAGTATATAAAATTCTTAGGGTATTATTGCAGAACAGCCCAGTCCTTAACCCATAGGAGATGGCCAGCTTCCTATGGGGTTGTCCCACACCCTTCCCTAAGCCAGAGTAGTGGTTTGTCCAACACTTACATGTTGCCAACGATGCCTGTAGTCCCATAGGCTACCGTCTCAGCCTATCTCCTACAGAGATTCCTCTCCAGAACTTGATTACAGAACAAGAAGCTCTGGTCCCTTCTATCAAGGCCTTATATACACTCCTGTGTTATCAGCACCACCCTCTTACATGGGCAATTCACTTACAGTGGTAATCCTAAAACATTGCATTTTCACCTCATTACAATGGTACAAACACAGAGCGAGCCCGGATCCTTCTTTATGACAAATATTAGGCCAACATCCCAAATAGAATATGTAAAGGGGGGAGGGGGTGGTGGGGACTAGTGAGCCTCAGACCTAGGTCCACGTTCACTGTTCCTGACACACACCGCCTCACAGGATTTTCCCTAGACAGTAGGGACCTGGGGACTTTAAAGGCCAAAGGTTAAATAGGTGTAAGTCTGTATGTTATCAAACACAATGCATAGAACATCCTCCATAATGAGTAACAAAATGTCCATACAAGTATGAAGGCTAAAAATTATATACAGTCCTATAGGTTTTAATGTCCAAAAAAATGGTGAAAACAATACAGCACTACAATGGTAGCCATGTTGATGCAGGATATGTATCCATGCCTGAATTGCTAGGTGAAAATAAAGATTTAAATAATTGAGAAAACTGCACCAGCACCTATAACCTGGAACTCTGCAATGTACTACCTACTTTTCTTGGGTTTTCATATACATCAATGCAAAATGGCTGTTAATGTTTCTAACCTTTTTATGCTTGCCAAGATAAATAACATGTGTGGCCATTTTTTTTAGTTTAGACATAAAAGTCTCATGGGTCGTTGACTGTTAGTTGAATTTGGTATGGATGATGCTTCAGACTTGCTAATTAAATAAGTGTAAGAGACAACAAATGCATTTGTTTCCTTCCAATATATTTTACACATTTTCCCTAACCCAAACTGCGTATTCAATGAGAGCATTTAGATTTTGTCTCTGGCACAGCTTACATTTCTAGCGAGTCCTCCGTTTTCTTTCTTCCCCTTGTGTATTGAGACTTTGTTCAGGAACAATTGTCTTGTCAGCACTATTAACTAGGAAGGCTCTGAGCTGTGCAGATATTGTAGCATTCGGATAATAGTTTGAGAATACTCTATAATTTATGCTTCACTTCCAGCCACTCAGGTCAATGTAACATGAGAAGTAAAATCTGTTCTGGGCCAGCATATCTCATGCAGCATAGACCTTTCAAGTGCAGATATTTCAGAATTTGCATATTAGTCTTCAACACTTACAAGTAATCTGCCAAACTGATGAAATTCAATGAGGTGCATCTTTTTGAGCACAGACTCATTTTACTTTACAATTTCTACCCAAAACCCTTGAGTGCTAAGACGCAGAGCCGTGTCTATAAATACCTTTCATTTCCCGTAAAGGGATAAATATATAAATAATCCTTCTTGCTTCTATAGATCCGTCGGGAAATTTTAGGTGCTGGATGTCCTGATGATGATTTCTGGATCTGTTTTGTCTAGACTGAATATGTTAATCTATGTAGATGTAAACCCTTCATGATATATAAACATTAGGTTTTTCTTATTATTTTTGACAAAAGCTGTTGCAGGCTGCAAAACCTAATGTGTTAAGAAGCATCCATCAGTCAAAGTTTCTTTTGTTAGACACAGAACACTCATATTACATAGATTTTCCAGTCTTCGTTAAGGCAATATCTATTGTGAGCTAGAACTGTTTAAAATAAAATGTATGTGTATATTTGTCTCTAAAGCCTAAATATACGTATGTATTCCTGCAGGGCTGCCGTCAGGGGGGGGACAGAGGGGACCCTCTGCTCACTGTGACCCCGGACTGCCACTGTGTACAATGTGCCGGCGGCAGTCCGGGAACAACGGGATGTTGCAGAATGGTGAGCTGCTGCTAGCACCCCCCCCCCCCCCCCCCCCCCCCCCCGCGCCACTCAACAGGTGTCTTGTCCTGGGGCCCCACCCATGATTCCTGACGGCTGCCCTGTATACCTAAACTTCACTCTAGCTGGTCCCTTATGTATAATATTGTCACTTGTTCTAATTGATCTTATTGTAGATTTTGCAAAAAGTCAGGAAGTCATTCTGTACACCTAAAATGTGTCAATCACTCTTCATTCAAATGTTTAAGCTGGCCATACACCTTTAGATCTCTCTGTCAAATATCCTTTAGATCTACCAACAACACTGCAATTGATCACAGGTAGACTTGATTGTTTAGAAAGTCTCTCATATTACATGGTTTTGGTAAAACAAAAGGAGATTCCCATGGAAATCTGACAAAGAAATCTAAAGGTGTGTGGGGACCCTGCAGCAGTATGATGACGTCATCACGCTGCTGACAGATATCGGCGGACCTGGGGAGACAGCTCTGCTCTTTCCCCAGCTCATGCTTTGCATGGTCTCTAGGCAAAGCAACGGACATCGGCCGTGATTAACGGTCATGTCCGATATCCCTGTTTTCGAGCACTGCTTGAAAACTGGGATGGCGATGAATCGATCTGGCCCATATCTTCATGTGTGTACCCTGCTTTATTCATTAAAGCGAGTTGTGGCTGAGATCTTCGTACATGCATAAGGCATATGGGTTAGATTTTTGTCATGATTAAAAGGAAAACTCTGTTTTCTGGGTTTACACACTAATTGCTGGATGCTCTAACCCACAGCATAAGTCATAAAATCAATGATATTCAGAGGTGATGTGCACTGGGGGAGGGCTTTATATACATGGATTAAGGACTTCACGTTCAAGTCAGTAGGAGAACTCTGGGTCTCAGTGGTGTTCAATAAAAAGTTTTAAACCAACCCCAGCCGCCTCCTTCGCTTGGTTGTCTCCTGTGTCGCTACAGAGACACACACATTACATGCACTCTACTTACTGTCTGCAGCTAGTTCCTCCATGTATGGCTTCCTGCAGGTCCCTCCCTCAGCCCCCAAGCTGTGCCCCCCCAGAATACCTCAGCCCCCCCCCCCCTGTTTGGGAACCACTGCTGTAAGGCAACCTCAGCTGAGAGTGGGGAAAACCAAGCAGGTTTTTTGTTATGTCTTTATTTTTATTGTCAGTGTTCAGGTTTTCTCTAAGACTTCAACTAACAATAAAAACCTCATTTGATTGTGTAAGGCTTAAGCCAGCCATACACAGTCGGATTCCATGGCCGCTCGATCACCTATCCGATCGATTCCGGCGATTCTGCCGGGAATCGCAGGTGTGATCGATCGGCCAATTAAGAGAATCTGATCGCTGCATACCACCTTGTCACACGGATTCCGGGACGATTCCGTGTCCGATCGGACGGATGCTCCACCATCAGCCGATCAGCCATGACCTCATCAGGATGGGAGTATCCATTTCCCAGCAGAAGTCCATAAAGAGGGCCTGTGGCTCTCCCATCACCTTGCTGCACCTTGCAAACACACGTGGACAGCATGCCCGAATGGAGGACACGTTTGGTGGCAGCACTCCTGCTGTGGGTAGAGGAGGAGAAGGAGATCAGGAGGAGGAGGAGGCTATGGGTCAAGTCCTGGCTGCTGAGGAGGAACAGGTATTCCACCATGCCCCTCCTCAGACATCTCAGGGACAATCACCCCCAAGACTACAGGAATTACCTGCGTATGACGGAGGACACATTCACCATGCTCCTAGAGCGTCTGCGGCCCAGGCTGACGAAGAGGGACACAGCCATGAGGAAGGCCATTCCTGCGGAGGAACGCCTGGTAGCCACCCTGCGCTTCCTGGCCACTGGCCACTCCTATGAGGACCTAAAGTTCTCCTGTGCAATCTCTGCACAGGCCCTGGGGCGAATTGTGCCGGAGACCTGCCAGGCCATCGTGGATGAGTTGGCCCCAGAGTACATCAAGGTATGTAACAATGTGATTGAATGAATGCTGTCCCAGCCACAACCCCCTCAACACTAAAAGCCACCTTCCACCCCACTTACCATCGAGCCACCAGTCATCAAATAGAGCTAGTGTATAAATGCCCCAGTGCATTAACAAGGCCAGATCCCAAACGCTGTGAGAACCATTTCCCACAGGTGAATCAATAGTGCCCCTAAACAAACACACCCAGTATGAACCCCCCCCCAGCTGTTCGTGCAGCAGGGGTGCCCCGGCCATGTTCCCTGGGGGATGTCCGCATCCCAATGCTGCTGCACAGGCTGCCCAGAAGGTGCAGAGTGGGTCCCCCGAAGGGCAATACAGCATGGACCAGCTGCCCTCCGGGGGTTGAGGGGTCCAGTGGTCCAGCATGCCTGTTCAACCATCTCTGTGATAGATCCTGGGCAGCTGCCCGTGGGCCACAGATGCCTGTGCAGCCTGGCAGCAATGTACAGACCATAGTTTCACACTAGCTGCCCTTTGCCGCAGGATCTGACTGGCAGGTTGGGTCAGCTGTTCCTCATGCCCAGGCCACCTCCTCCTGAGGGCACGTGAGGAGCGCGGGGAGGGCCTAGCGGTGGACGGCTTCCCCCTCATATGAGGGACCCAGATGCTCCTCCTCATATGGAGGGACCATGATGCTCCCTCCTCATGAGGGACCGCCAGCTTGGTGTCCTGGGGTAGAAAAATTTTAGTGACAAGCATACATATCGCAACCACTGGACTGTGCAATACAGACAAATCACAGTATCAACTCCACCTCACTGGCCATGGAGCTCCGGAGTGGAACCATCCTCATGCGGTAGGCTCAAGTTCCCTTGCCCTTCGGCCCCCCACGCCTCAGACCCTGCCTCATCGAGGAGGTGGATGCCCCTCGGCCCGCCGCCGGTCCTGGTCCTGCACACCACACCCCACGACCCAGGCCCGGCTCACTCACGTACCAGACCAGCGCCCACTCCTTCCACGCACACCTGCCCCCGACCTCCTGCCTCTCCCAACACCTTCTTTAATGGGCCTTTTTGTATACCGATCCCAGTTGTCCGATCTTATTCTGAGTCATTCATGGTGGCGTGGGCTTGAAGGCCTGCAGAAGGTCAGCAGTTGCTGATCCGGCCCGGTGCTTGACTGTGCTTGTTTGAATAGTGGTCGGTTTCACCTGCACATCATGGCAGTTGGCGGTACACATATCTCGATGAACTCCTCGGCCCTGGCTGTGGTCATGTCCAGGGTGGGCCCTCTCTTCCTTCTGGGGCCATGGTCTGCTGTAAAGAGGAGCACAATGTCAGCGGACATTGTGAACCCACCTCAGTAGGTCAGAGTCCCTCAGCAACCCAGATGGCTCATGAGGTGGAACCTGCCCTCTCCTCCACTGCCCCATGTCTACAGGGATCCCTGAGTCCTGGGCCATGCCTGGGACTCAATGGTGGAAATGCCTACACATACTTGAGCATTACCGTGGCCAGGTACAATGAACACTAGAGCACCCCTAACCTCCTCAATCATGACAATCATAAGTTCAACTATGACGTCCTCCGAGACATTCATGCTGTCACAATATTCTACCCTGCATATTGAATTGAGGTATGTGGCGGCCCACTGTTGATGGCAGGGTTCCAGGCCCCCCTCCCTACCACAACTCATTGACTCCACGGCCTCCACCAATACAACCTCTCTGCACATCTACAGGTTCAAGGGGAAGAACATTACAAAGGATCTGCATATGACAGTGACTACATATTTGGCCCAGGCAACCACCAACCATGTCATATCACCACACCCAGCTTGTGAATGCCCCAATACATGAATCACACCCCAACAGCTATGGCAAAGGTCACTCACCTATGCTCAGGAGTTGAACCTTCACAGAGCAGCAAGCACCAGGCGTATCAACACCGGGGAGGGGGAACAAGCCTGGGGAGCAAGGAAACGGCAGATTAACTACAGATCACACAACAACGCAGTTGAGGTGCTCCATGTGCCGTCGAGAAAAGGCATTTCTGCTACTCACGTTTGGATGGGGGGGATGTTTGACGCAACATGAGGTACAGGGAATCGGCGATGCCTGTCGGATCGCGGCCGTGGAATCAGCGCAGCACACGCGGAAACTGCAAACAACGTGGACATGAATCGGGCGAAAGACTAGCACATGGGGGCCAATAGCACATGGGCGAAGTTTGACAAACACATGGCGCATCTACTCACATGGATAGTGCACGTGGCGGGCAATCGGCGATGCCTGCGGAATCGCGGCCCGGTGGAATCTGCGCAGCACACGCGGAAACTGCAAACAAACGTGGACATGAATCGGTGGCGAAAAAGACTTAGCACATGGGGCCAATAGGCACAGGGGCGAATCCGACAAACACATGGCGCAGCTACTCACATGATAGTTGGATGTGGCGGGGATCGGCGATGCAGCTCGGAATCGTGGCCCGGCGGAATCGGGATGCGTGACCCGTATTGGGGTGCTTTCATAGCAGGCGTAAACACGTCCCCGGGGAATTTGGCGCCGGAATGTAGTCAACACCGGAGGCCGCCCGGGGCGGTGTCTCGCCATCTGGACTGGGAAGCGCATCGGTTGAGAGCAGAGGACCATCCAGAGCCTAATGAATGGGAGAACACATCGCGATTCCGGGAGCGATCGCGGAGGGTCGCGTGGGTGATCGTGAGGGCACAGGGTTGGGTCCTGGATGGCCGTGAGGACGGTCAATGACATGAGGTCATTATGTTTTCCAGGGACGAAGAAGAAGAAGACCCCCGGCACGCCACAGAGAGTCCAGGACCAGGAGCCCCTGACGGTGACCACCTGGCACTGTCTCATGCAGTTATGTGACTGTGCAGGCCTCAGACCATGCTATTTTGCTGATTTTGCTTCAGCCCGGGTGCAGCTCACACTTTGTAGGCCAGGAGTGTGGGTGAATCGCTGGGGCACAGGGCTGATGCAACGGTGTGGCATTTCTGTGACCATGAGGTCCTGATGTGTTTTTCCAGGGATGAAGAAGAGAAGACCCGGCAAACGCCACAGAGACCAGGGACCAGGAGCCCCTGACGGTGACCACCTTGCACTTCTAGAGTAGCGACTGGGGTCTGTTGCAGGCCTCATCATGGTTGTTTTTGTTATTGAGGGGTCAGGCTGGGTTGCACTTAATGATTTCGTATGACAGGGATGTGGTTGATCATAACAGTGAACATCTTGTGTTTCATTTGTGAGAAAGCATTCCAGACCTGGCTAAATGTGTGTAGTGGAGGCCTTGTTAACCACTAGTAAGTGACATACTCCAATTGGGGTGGCCAGTTGTTTTTCTGTGTGTCACTGCTATTGTACGGTCAGACGTGGTCAGTGTCGCCCACTTCCTCTGTCCTGCCCAGGGTGCCATAGAGCTCTGCCAAGGGGAGAGGGCGTCAGGTGGCAGGAGCCCAGGCCAGCCAGCTGGAGGTAGATGTGATCAGGAGGGCCCCGGCTCGGTGGAGGGCGGGGACCTTGTAATTGCGCTAACCAGACCCATACCTGGCCATTGTCCATTCACAGGAATCCGAGGGGCCATTCGTCCATGTTGGTGGCGGCGAGGGGCGGGCCATCATGGTGGGACTCTTCGGGGGCGTGCTCGGATTGACAACCCCCCTAGCCCCCCGAGGAAGAAGCACCACCGCCGCCACCCCGCCCACAGCGGACTGAGGGGTCCAGTACCAGTGGCCCGATGGAGGAGCAGGCCTGCACCGGGGCCACCCTGGGGGACCAGGATCGTGGGGGCCAGCTGTGCCCACCCGCCCACCGCCTAGAAGAGAGCCCGCTGCTGCACCCTCAGGGGACCTGGGGCCCCCATTCCCATGGAGCTGGTCTGATCCTGGTGCGTGCCTTCGACGCTGGGGATTTATTATGGGGGGGGGAGGCTGACGAGTGTGGGAGGGCCAGGAGGAGCGGGCCCTGATTGCCAGGGTCTAGGAGGAGATGCAGGCGAGGAGTGGGGAGGTCGTACCACGTGACCGGCTTTCATTAAAAGTGGTTACTACCTCAGAACCGCCCGGAGGAAACTCCTCGCCGATGCAAGGGCCATCACTCAGGCGGTGTAATTGAGCTTGTGAACATGGTGGCCACCACGAATCCTGTGAACATGTCTAGGAAAGGTTTGATTTGTGTGTCCCTTTTTCACAGCCCCCACCCATCAGGACGTCCCCAGAGTCGAAGGGCCAGGACCACCCAGGACCAGGACGCAGCCCCAGGACCAGCCCCAGGACCAGCCCCAGGACCAGCCCCAGAGCGGCCCCAGGAGCAGGCCAATGTAAGCTGTCACCTTGCACAGACCACCGGT
>CM070037.1:53198328-53214419 GCA_036250615.1 Ptychadena robeensis | reverse complement strand
CATAAGTCTAGTACACTTACAACTTAAGCAGACCATAAAAAATAAAACAAAAAGTGATACAGGTAAACGTGAATTATCATGGAAGAAAGCTCCTTTTGGTAAGCTTTAAAAGCATGTGCTCACCTGCCGGCTGGATGTTTATCCGTTGAAATTCACGTCTACAAGGCGATGGCTTCTTGGATCGTCCGTTTGCCCCACGTTGGGCGCCAAATGTGAAGGCAATCCTCATGATTGTCAAGTGGTCGTCTATCATGGCTGTTGGTTACCAGGTTGGACCGATATCGGGAGAACAGACTCAGACACAGATACGGTTGTATGCTATCATTGATCTGCTCTGAGGAACCATGTCCCCAGATCCTTTATTTATGTTCCAATTTTTACACACGCATCATAAAATAATCATATTCCTCTGCCAACTTATAATTTTGATATGAGCTGACAGTTGCATAAAACAATTCCTCTTTACCCCCCCTTTTTTATTGTCAAACTGTGTTTTTCCATTACTGGTAGATTTTTCTGTTATGGCTAGTTCTCGTGGCTTATCTATCTGATTAAGTTTAATTACAGTTTTAGCTAGTGTCCTTGGACTTTGTAATAATACGTGGCAAACAGTGTTTTCCACTCTTAACTTCTTACAAAACGTTTGTCATTTAAAGACTTACTCCAGACCACTGTGGCCTGCTATTTCTGGGGTCCTATTAAACTTGACACAAGTAAATGGCACAAAGTATTGAAAACCGGAGAATTAACATATTAGTACACTAGCCTTTGTAGAATAAGAAGTCATAGCCTTTTTGACTGAGGAAAGATTTCCTTGTAATAGCCAAGGTAACAAAGTTGTAACAGAAGGTTAGGACTTGTTTGATTATATTTTAGGACCAGAAAGTTTACCCCTTAAAATTGAGAGTTCTGCATTGATACTTCTGCTGTAAAAACCCAGAATAACGTTATCTGCCTGCATACTAGTAGATTACACTATAAACAGATTGAGTAGGTACCATAACATCTCATGCTGTATTGTTATCAGCATATTTTTCTTAAGTATAAGTGATGGCCAAACTGTCCGCAAGGCGCGAACATAATATACTCGCTTTTCTTCCCCCTTCAAGTTGGTAAATAATTTATCATATCCTATGTAAAGTTGCAGTGCCTGTCAAGACTTCTACCATAACAAATAAATATATGTATCATGACCATTTCATGTCTTTGACCTGTTGTCATTTTAATTGCCTATGTTATATGATTTGTCTCTAAGATTTGTATTTTACCTGCAGCTCCAGAGGTATTCCAGTCTTTTGTTAATGGAGGAACTGGCTACTCATTTGAGGTGGACTGGTGGTCATTAGGAATAATGTCATTTGAACTTCTTCGAGGTTGGGTAAGAGACTTGTTTGCAGTGCAATTCAAAATACACTTATGATATCTTTGAGGGCCAGTTAGATGTTGTCAACTTTTATTATCCATCGTAACTAGAAAAGTAATAATTGGATAATAATCTGACTATTGGATAACTAATGGCGAATAATATGATTTTTGATGTAACTATACCGGCCTCAATGGTAGGAACAGCAATTTCCCTTTACTTTTCTCTTTAGAGGTAAATTTATGGTATGGTGTCCTATAGGGAAAGAAGTAAAGGAGAGAATGGCTTTGTTTTCATTTCCCTTGTCTCTTTCCCTTGCTTCTACAAACTTTTTTGCTCTGTCTCTCTTTTACTTTTCTATTATATTTTGTATGTATGTACGTATTTTTGTCCCCTTGTGTTCTTCTAGTAACTTTTAGAAATCAGATAAGAGGTGCTATGCTGTGGATTGTATCTGAAATCTACCTTTGCCCCAGAACTTCCAAGGCCACAACTCAACTGGGGATCTAGATATTAAATCTTATTACATCTATATCCAGAGGCACAGCTTTAAAGTTAAATATCAGCACAAACATCACCTTGCAGTGGATAGCCCAACTGTAAGGTGAAGTTTGTATTGAACCTGAAGCTCATCATTAAGTTTAGATTTTATCGTCACAACACAGGTAATTCAGTACAGATATTTTTGGATACACACCAAAGTCATAAGTCTAAATGTTAAGACAGTACAATTGTGTGTATGTGTCTTTCATTTTTTAAACATTGCTCTAAACCACAGCCACTGTCTCCTATGGAAAAAAAATAAAGCAATGTGCTGCCCACTTGTCCTTCCCTTTCTATAGAACAGAATGGGTTCTTTGAGTTCTGAAGTAACTCCAATAAGTTGATTAGCCAAAGGCAACCTTTCCTGTGAATTCTGAGCCCACAACATCACAAACAACAAATTACTTTTCAACTTAAATGTTCCAGTACTGTTTCACACTTCCTTCCACAATATAGGTAGTGTCAGGCAAATAAAAGGGACTACTAACGGTAATTATGAATGACCTCTACTTTGTTACAGAATAAATAAAGACATTTATTATGCTTTTTTGTCATTTTTTTTAGCGACCATATGACATCCATTCCAACAGTTCAGTGGAATCTCTGGTCCAGTTGTTTAGCACAGTCACTGTACAGTACTCTTCAGCCTGGTCGAAGGACATAATCGCACTGTTACGGAAGGTACAGGTTTCTGTGTTATATTTAAAATCTATATATCTATGTATACCATAATGAGAGCCACAGATTTTTTTGGTTGGAGATGTGGACCTTACTTGGGAAGCTAGGTCTATTAAAATATTACTATATGATGAGTTGTATATGATGGCAAATATACAAATATTTAGAACAGCGTGTTTTATTGATTTTCAGTAAAGTCATGGTTCTATTTAAGTCTTACTTTAATAGTCTCACTTTAAGAGTGCACCCTATTGCCATACAGACCAAGAACACTAAGAGGGTCCATACACGTTGCGACGGGCGCTCAATAGATGACCCATTCAAGCACAGAGTGATGACATGATGGCGTCACCACGCTGGACTTGGGCGCCAATCGAATGAAGGCCTCCCTGGCCCCATCTAAAGCAATGTAGATCGAGCAGGATTTACAGACATCTCCGATATCTGCTTGAGCATCCTGTCGGGGGTAGCCGCATTAGATGGGCACTAGAGAGATGGCCGCAAATGCACACGGTATGACGTCAGTGCTCAAAGTGGCCTTCGATCTAGCGCATATCTATGCACGTATGGACACCGAGTTGTCTCCACTGGGAACTTTGAGATTTTTTCTTTTTTCTTCTCGGCTTTCTGATGGACGATCCGACATTCAATGTCGGATTGTCCATCAGACAGCCGAGAAGAAAAAAGAAAAAATCTCAAAGTTCCCAGTGAAGACAACTTGGTGAAAATAATACTAATATATATTCATCCTGAAGAAGTGGCATGTTCCGCCACGAAACGCGTCGAAGACAATAAACTTGAAAAATAAACACTGGGCGCCCTTTTACATGCTTCTTTATTTTTATTGGGATTATTCCCATGTTCTCCAGTTAAAACGTATCACACACCGAAGTCCGAGACCAGTATCTACAATTTACTGTGCCTCCCTCCGGTTCAATAGAGGCAATTAGGAGCGACCAAAAAAGAAGTTATTCTACATAGATAAAGTTCTTACCCAAACAACTAAGACAAAATACACTTTTTTTCCTCTTAAAAAGACTCTTCCCTCTCCGCATAACTTTTGCGTGAGAAAATATATAATTTTTATGTCGACTTTTTCTTTACCCAAAAGACAGAAGACAAAACTGATTAAATTAAAGTAATAAATGGGAAGTTTTGTTCACACTAATTCAGTGTTCAATTTCTGCAGCCTGAAAACATTTATGGTAAAACTTTGAAAATTCTTTCTTATTGCTACGTGTTAAAATTCTTTTTATTTCCTACTATACCCATGCATAATCTATGCAGAAGTTCTATGCATAATGTAATGTCTCTGCAAATCTGTCATCTACCTGACATCCAAAGAAGAATTGTTACCTAATTCATTATTCAAAAAAGCGAACAACATTCCAAAAGTGCCACCTACTTCTTTGTGGAAAATGATATGCCTCTTTATTAAATAGTAACTATGTGAAAAACGTTCAGGGATTTTTGGAAATTAATTCTGAGGAGGGACAAAGATTAGGACATTGTCTTTAGGGACATTATCTTGCAAATTATGTGGACTGTGTGACCTCTTGCATAGATGTTCTATTTGAAACCTAAATTATATGAGGGGTCCAGCAAGGGACATCCAAGAGGCCAGCACTACTCCTCTGCAATGTCTGATCCTAAAGGCCCCCATACACCTAGTAAGCCATGGCCAACTTTTCGGCTGACTGATGTGCGTGCACACTCGCAATAGAATTGGCCACGGATTGCAAGGCCCACAACAGATCCCTGTTGCCCCAAAGCTCGGACATGTCTGTAAATCTCTGTCCGATGCCACACAAAGGGTGCCTGCTGAGCGACGGTGTGCAGCGTGATGATGTCATCATGTTGCCCTCCGCCGCGCTTCAGGTGTATGGGGGGCGCTTTAAGATGTAGTATCATCTCAATAAGTATACTTGTCCAATGCCCCTCACTATAAAATTTGCTTTTTTTCCAGCAGCAATTTGTAAGTATGTGTGTTGGAGTGATGTGTTAAGGAGAATCAGACAGTAATATACTCTGCCTTAAGGTGGCCATACATAATCTGAAGCTTAAAGTTGTAATTCGGCCTGAAATTGGCTGTGAAATCTATCTAAGCCATTTCAGACATATCCGTACTTCTTCTAAAGGGTGCCTTGCTGATACTCGGCAGGTCCTGCCACGCGTGATGGCATGGTTGATCTGCCGGGAGAACGGCAGTTATTTGAAACGTGTGTGGGGGGCTTTAGATAGATGCAAAGCTATATGATATACAATGCTTATGGTTTGTAATTCGTGATTGAAAGGGGCAACCAGTGCTTGTGCCCCCATCATCAGTGTTGAAACATGGGGCACAAAATGGGAGGTTTGTTTTGGGAGTTTTTTTAGGAAAGGTTTATTAACTTTGCTTTGTTGTTGCCATTATTTTTTGGAGGCAGAGGTGGGGAGCTGCAGTGTGCTGACATATATTTGTATATGTCTTTCTTATATTCTTTTTTTATAGTCTAAGCATTCTGTCTACATGAAAAATGTACTATTCCATATACATATGTATATGCATAGGAGACTCCTGAAAGCTGTATGCAATGCCATGGAACAATGCAATTTGTGATTGAATACTGGCAGTGCATATTGAGCAATGGATTCTTCATTTATTTGAGCCAATAGCTTGGCTCAAGCCCCCCATACTCCAATTTCCATTAGGTCTACTAACAACTATGTAGTGCTGAGTCCTACCTGATAGAATACATAGTGATTGGAAGGTTTAGAAAGGTTCTCATATTACATGGTTTTGGTATAAGAAAAGTTTTCAAAAATAACCCTCCTTTTCTTTTTGCATTGTATTTATTGGTCTGCCACAACTAAATATTCCATCTTATTTACAGTACATACCCCATATATATACCCCAGTTTATGACTGTATTCCTTATCCTTCTGAGAAAATTAGTGGAAATGTACACTTCCCATTGACTTCAATGAAGTTCTCCACCAAAACTCACAAGCAATAAAAATTTTAATTTCTTTAATCTTAACTTGAGATGGCTTTATATGTTAGTGATGGTTGTGTGTGAAAATCTCTGTAGTTCAGTGGTGATATACCTTGACTAGCCCATTGGGCACCAATAACCATGCCATATTCAAAGTTGCATAAATCAATCTTCTCCCCTGATAGTTTAAAAATTGTCTTGACAATGTGTACCTGCCTACATATATTAAGTTGCTGCAATGTTATTGACACATATTAATCTTAAAACACTGTTGTATAGGTGTTGTATAGGTGTACCTAATAAAGCAGACAATACTTGTATATAATGGTAAACTGCATGTGATAGTAATAGAATCCATACATGTATGGGTAGCTTAAGAAAGTTTTATGATTAATTGTATTGTTGGCAAAGCTGATCAAACACAAGATTTTGCTACATCATGTATCTGTTCTATGTGTTAGAGTAGCACTGCATTTGAATTTCATTTGCATTTGAATGTAGTTTTTACATTTTTTCACATGGTAATCATATCCATGAATAAAAAATTTCTCTGGTGTTTTTCTGCGGTGTTAAAATATTTGTACGAATATTGAACCTTCAAATTGAGCATGGTAATTTCAAGCCAGGATTCCATTAATAAAATATGTATTTGAAGCGTAGCTGGAAAACGTAGACTACTGTGAAATTTGCCTTTCTAAAAGCTGAAAATAACTAGTTTGGGAATACGTGATTGAAGCATGAAATATAGTATTTTTGTAGACTGAGGTGACACAGCTCTGAATGCCGCGCAATAGTCTGGTTTTATAAGAGAGAAAATGGACGAAGCGGAAAATGGTTGGTTTAAAATCATACATACTGTAATAGAATGTTACCACTCACTACTCTCAACGAGTTAACAGTTTAGGAAGATATCATACATATTGTATGTACATAACTAGTATGAACTATGTGAAAGGCATAAAATAGACTGACCAGCATTTAGGAAATGTGGTAAATCAGCAGTGACATCTACTGGTAAAAGCTTAGTAATGTAAAAGAGACAACTTGGTTAAAGACATTGGATTCACTTTTAAAATGAATGTGGGGGCAACGCCATAAAAAGATGGTTAGTAACAAATGAATGCTCCACGTTGAACACCCCAAAAGTAGAAGTCTCTACAAACATGAAATAGAATTGGCATAAACCATTTAATGGAATTTAATGTCATTCTAACAGACAGGTAAGCAGAACCTTTAAAGCTTTGTTTTGTCCTCAATAACTATATTCGACAACAATTAATTTTCAATACTTACAACATGTAACGAAGCCCTCCCATTAGAAAAAAAAGCCATTTTTGTATACATAATAAAACAATAACACATACAGTGAGAAGGTGTTATTCGGTAACATTTATCCCTATGTCCTGTTCCCAAGGTTGACGTGTTGCACTCTCCTAAGAGCTTCCTCAGGACACTATGGATCAGAAGGATCACAACTCTTTTGGCCCTACATTTTGCTTGGATATTTTGCTTTGAGATATGTTGTCCCATATTTGTTCATTACATTATCTTGTTTTTTGAGACTGAATTGAGTGTACCTTATGCCATATACTGCAGCTCAATTTTTCAGTTCACCAACCAGCTTCTGGATCTGCATCTCCTTTAGGGACAAGGTGCAGAGATAATGTGCTATTTCATCCTGGTTAAAATTATAATACATTTTTAAAAAAAGTATTAACATTTAAACCTTTCATTTAGAACTGTACTTTACTGCACATAAATTGATATCTTTATATATCATCGAAAAGTAGAGAAAGACCTCAGCAGAGGTTTCCCAATGGGCAAGTGGGGGGACTTTTAAGGGCAACGGTATAAAAACAACACATTTTTTATTTTTTGATTTAGTATGAAGTTGAATACAGCAATTACATGGTTCACAATGTCATGATTCAAACAAGTACATAGTAATAGTAACAAATAATTTTTGATAATAAACAATCATCCAGATACATATAAAAATATCCAAATACACATATCAAAATTGATATAGAAATTATTGCACTTCCGATGCGTTTCGCGGTTGCCCGCTTCCTCAGGGGTTAGTTTGTGCAAGATGAAGTCACTATATGAAATTTAAATGGAAAACCAAGAGTCAAAAAAGTATAAATCTATATTGTAAAAATATTGGCTAAGTAATTTAAATCCAATTTCACTTACATCACACATTGTATCCATATGCATAAATAGTATGTTGCTTGAAAGGATTTTCAAGACATGACTGTGACAGAGATTTGGATTAGAGACAACCAGAGAAGCGGGGGAAATTGCTGGTCTGTCTCGTCTAGTGTCGGTATTAATTCCCATAGTTGGGTAGAACTACCCAGGGTAAAGAAAATAAAGGAAACATTGTCTTAATTGTAAAGCCTATTAACGGGTTGCTACCCACTCACATTGCTGTTTGAAGAATGGTTAAGTGAGTTATCTATGGAAGTGGTTAATATTCAGACAGCTGCCACTTATAAGCAAACTTTCCTAGTAACGTGGGGCTAATACCTCCATAAGTATAAAAATGGTAGCTAATGGGCAGCAAATCCAATGACATAGGTGAAACTGTGAGCTCTTACCATATAACAAGGCACATAAAATGTGCCAAATGCGAGGGATATAAGTAAAATAAAATCTTAAAGTAGGTTCAAAGAAAAGTCTTACCCTGCTCACATATGTGTAGCCACCAGACCGCCTCTCAGTCAAAATGGATCCGGTGTTGAACAAGGCGGGTCTATTTAACCCCCGCCGTCGTCACGGTGACCCATATCGGCGGCGTATACAACGTCTGCGAGAGGGTCATTCAAACGACATGCAGACACAGTCGGGCACCATCATAGCTACCACCCGCCCACCCAAGACGCAGATACCGGAGGCGGGGGGGGGGGGGAAGGACAGGCCCAACACGCCGGCCACAGCACCCATAACAACAGGTGCAGCGGCGATCAGCGCGCTAGCGCACCTCCCACATCCCCACCCCTTGGTACTGGGAGGACAATCTAATGTCCAAACACAGTCTAGGTCTGGGCACCAGGTGAGATAACTAAGGGGACCTGTAAAGCTGCACGACACGGCAGCCCTGGCCGCCTACGCGGCCATAATGTATCTGCATCCCCTATATCTCAATCTCCAAACTCTGCCACAGTCCTATATATAGGAGTGAAACTCTACAGGAAACTTAGCATAAGTGAAAGTATATTAATGTATGATCTAATGACCTGCTGCCACGAACATCGCTGTGTGATTCCCGCACAAAGGGTTGTATAAAAAGGAGTGTATATGTATATTACATTAAAGTACGATCATGCTTTTAGCCAGTCCCTGGTATATATGAGTAAGAAGAGGACATACGTCTCAATTAAGTAATTCTTTATATATCATCGTCAGATCCACATTTGTAATCATTTGATAATGCTTTGCCTCCTTTTACAGGCATATTGTGGCATAGTTGGTTCACATGGATTCTCGGATGTCCTCTTGGATTTTGACCTTGATTTCAACCTTCTCCAATCGCAAATTATATTTCATCCTCCATATTATCAGACCAAGCAGTAATATTTAAAAAAACATGTTATTATATGTACCAGGTATTATATGTACCAAAGTGCCTACTTGATCTGTGGAGTGCATAGCTCTCCTAATGTTGAATTTAAAATCTATGTTTAATCAGAAGAAGTGTTGTTGAATATAGTTCAAACCCAATATAAGCCAATGATTTTTTTCTGTGTAATCTGTAAAACATTCAAAGTAATTCAAAATATCTCCCCTGGAAGGAAATTCCACTACCCTTTGCTGTTGGAAATGAACAGGAGAGGAGCTAAAAGTGACTCTTTACCACAAATAGATAAATTACTAAAAAAAGCCTCCAACCACAACCTTTCAAGATATTCTATATGGAAGCATACTAGCCTTTGCAAATTCCCTATAGTAGGAAGGAACTATTTTCTTAAGCATGTTGAAATGTGTGATTCTTATTTACAGCTCGGTAGTTTTCAGGCGCAGTGCAAGCATCTCCTATACTATTGTTTGGGAGACACATGAGCAGTTCACCGAAAATCATTGGGTTTTCACGAGTAAGGAACACAGGAAGCAGCTGTTACTACCCTGGAATTGTACTGCGAAAGGGCCCTCCGGCACTGATTTTTATATAGCTGCCTTTTTCAACCATTTTTCCTTTTGAAGTTCCTTGAGCAGTAAGCATTCTGCCAATTGATCAGCCACTTTAACTGACCACTAGAGACACATTTTGATTAGCTGATTTGTGAGTTGAATGTTAAAGTGTTGGGAGATGTTGGGGGGGGGGGGGTCAGTTTTTGAACACATGAATTTCAAAGTCTAGTCAATTTCAACTCAAAAAATGTTGACTTGACTTTTAACCTAATTTATGCAAAAAATACTGTTTTTAAACGATTCACCAACAGTTTTAGTGATGATACCATGTCCAGGGGCATTGCAATTAACTTACAAAGTAAGCTAACCGAAATATTGTTACATTTTTGTGACCATCTCTATTGTCCATCTCTATCAGCTGTGGTTGTTCGCAAACAGAAGAATCGAACTTCTGCAAATACCCTCCGCGAACATGCAAATGGCGAACCTCAATTGACTTTAATGGAGGGCGAACTTCTCAAACCTTCAGGTCATATTTCTAGCCAAAATACCAATAAAAAAGTCAAAAGAGTGCAACCACCTGGACAGTGTCATGCCAAATGGGGATCTATGGCTAAACTTCTACCACAAAAAATGGATTTTTAAAAATGCTGTTTTCTTCAGGTCTTATGGCCAGAAATCACATCTACATTACAGATTTTGCCAAAAGTTACCTGACAGTACCTTCTGCAATGCATCACATTTAGTCAGATCTCTCTGCAATGCATAATACAGCATACCCCACTCCCAGAGAAGGACTTTTGTGGCTCAGTAATGGTGAACTACATGTAACAGAACACCTTAGCTATAAGTGCAGATCACTGGATGGAGTATAATAGCAAAGTACCTAGTCCATCCCTCAATCAGCAGCTCTCCCTTTCTATCTAGTACTGGAGACACAGGATAAATGTAAAAATGGCCGCCGGGCTGCTTCTTTTATAAGAGGGGGTGGGGGTATCCTCCAGGAGCGAATGGAAGTGCGATTGGCTGTACTGTACCACCTGACTATAGGGTGTTGGGTCGCACTTTGTCCCCATGTTAAGGTGGTTGAACACCCATAATGTTCGCCGGCATTGCGAACTGCAAACATGCTATGTTCATGGCGAACTGTCCGCCAGGCAAACTTTTCGGCCATCACTATTGGCCACCAATGCCAGAGGTCAAAGCTACACTGACCACTAATGTAAGGGAAGTGTTTGCATCCAGTTATATTTATACATTTACGTTTAAAAATGATACTGAAATGTATGTTTTATAATGCACGATTTGTAAGGCAATTTAGTGATCACATACTGTAAGCTGTATATATACTCATGAACAATATGTCAAGGATAAAACCGCAAAGTACATTTCATTTTAAAAACCAGCACACAAGGGAACTACGTGAATTTGAAAGCCATAACCTTATCATCAGAATAGTCGTGTTTCAATTCTTTGTCTCTTAAGAACACTCTTTTACCAACAACTTATCCAATTGTTTGCCATATGTCTCTTTGTTTTCTTTCAACTGGCTTTTAAATCCCTGTAAATTATAATATGTGGGTGTATGAGTAAATGACATACTATTAGTTAATTTCCTTATTAAACATACATTTATGGAGTCCTTGTAATTGTGTGTACTGCCAAGGCAAAGGTGCCTTGGCAATTTTAAGGTTACCCGCAAATTTTAATTTTTCACTTTCCCAGAGGTCAGCCAACCTTGTCCTAGCTATTCGTTTTTGTTTTTCTTACAGCTATTGACAGTGAACCCTGAACATCGCTGTTCCTGCCTTCTTGATATTCAGGCGTCAACATATTTAGCAGATGTTGTCTGGGAAGATATTCTGGATAAGAAAGTGGAACCAGGTTTTGTTCCAAATGCAAGTAATTTTTTACTCTTTACTATATAATTGACATGAATTAAATGTCAGAGGATTGAGTTGAATGGAACTCCAGAAAGATATAACTTTCAGAAATTTGTACATCTCTGTATTCATTAATACACTATTAAGTGGGTTTGTACTGCTGGTGTAAGTACCTGGATTTGGTCTGGTAATAGCTCCTTGTAATATTTGATTTGAGTAGAACACAGACACAGGAATGAGTAGAACAAAAAAGCCAATCAGTTGGGATGTAGAGATCATGTGCACAGCTTTGAGCTGAAAAGCTCCACGCCACCACTCTGTGAGGAGTCGGCTACAGAACTGATGGGAATCCTGTGTGCTCCACTAACACAGGTGATTCCTGTCAAATTGTAGCCAATTAACTTGGAGGAGGAGGAGACTGCCCCTCCACATTACCTGACTACAACAGGATCGGCCACAAAAAGAACCAGCAGGACAGATCCGCATGTGATCCACCCTGCTGGCTTTTTTGGTTGGATCCTCAAGGTGGGCTCCCCTGTAGTTGCGAACGACCAAGCATTATGCGTTCGGCGGCAGCGCGCAGGGCGCCCGAAACTATAGCCGGGAATCGGCCTGTCTATGGCTGGCTTTACTCAAACTCAATAGGATTTAAGACATTGTAATGGTAACTATGTCTCGACACATAACTGAATAAAGAGCCAAGGCTTGTGGCCTATAAAGAAACTTGAAAAACAGTTGTAGTAACTCACAATTTGTACATTTCCAATCTGAAGGTCATACTACAGCATTTTGGGGATTCTATGACTACTCAACATGAAATTGGCAATGTTAAAAGGGCTACAAAAGCTGAACTCCTGGCAGACAGCTATATCGCAGAAAGGTGTTTAACCTGCCAAAGGTTTTCCATATCTCTCCAACAGAGACTAAAGACCCCCATACACCTTATGGTCACTACATACACTTTCCTGTATATTTACCATAAACTATGTAGTTCTGGGTCCTCCCTGATAGAATATATAGTGATTGGAAGGTTTACAAAGGTCCTCATATTACACAGTTTTGGTAGAACACAAGTGGATTGTACAGAAATTGTATGGTAAGACTGTAAGGTGTTTGGGGGCTGTAGCCATATATGGGTTGACTTTTGCACACTTGATCTTAGATTCATTCATGTTGTGCAATTTTACGTTCGTGTGCCAGTCTAACATTGATCGATTGTACCACCACATAGTGTGATCGAGTTAAACACGATTGATTTACGATCATACTAAGGAGCACAGGTGTAGTATGAACGTAATTATGTTTGTAAATCCAATCGTAATTATGATAAAAAATAAGATTGTAATTATGATCAAACATAAGATCGTAATTACGTCTGATATGTATGATCGTAACTACAATCATAAGCTAATCGACTGGTTAGTCGACAGACCTGATATTTCTCAGCAATTTAGTAACACTTCCAAGTCTCCTCCCTCCCATCACCTGTGAATAGATTAGTAAAAGTAGAAAGAGCAGCACATTGATGAGCCCAGCTCTCCACTTTTTTCTTTCCCCCTACAAGCATTTTCAGATATTAGCATTCTGCAGTAAAACTTGCTTGTCTCCATTTAGTATCATTAAAGTGTCAGTTTTGGCCATACTTATCACACTTATTGTAACACAGCGCTTAACATGGCCCATTTACCCCTGACACATCATGCCGATGTACTGCACCAATGAAAACATTCATGTGGAGATAGGCTTATTGTAAACAATAGAACCTGTCTATCATGCATTGAAATCGCCATCTTCAAGGCAAGAAAAAGGCAGGGGTTTAGACCTTACACATCTCTAGCTCTTATTCCATGCTCTGCTGTAATTTGCTGACATTCATGTATAAAATACATTAAAAGATCTAGGAGCAAAATAATTGAACAAATGGTGTCTGTTTCAAGCATAGTATTTTTTGAGTTTGTTGGCTGCTAGATTTGAGATTCTTTTAACACAATAAACAAAAGGGAATATAAAAAGATTGAGACAAAAAATATACGCTGACATGGGTTATAAAGATCAGTTATTTATATAATTAAACCTTTTGGTCTCCATCCAAAGTAATAGGATCGGCCGGCAATTTACATGTCGGTTTCCTGGCCAATCGAGAATTCTGCCCACATGGATTGGTTGATCCATGTGGCGCCCACGATCCACGGCCAATTTGGCGGCCAATACATAGCGTTGATCGGCCACAAAATCGGCCACTGATTGCAGCATGTATGGGGAACTTAAGTCACATATGTAGAGTATATTTATATCTTCTCTTCCATCTAACTATCCTCTCCGGAGACTGACAATTCTACAGTTCCTGGGTGGCTATATTTCTCCTGCAAAGGTACTACCTACTTCATAGGTACTGTTGAATAAGTGTATTCACCCTCAGGTTTGTTAATGGATGGACCAGCCATTTTTATTTCAAATGTACATTGCCATTCCCACTAAAGGAAAAGAAGAGGCAGTCAATTGTCAACTGCAGGATGCATTTTATAAAACAGATCATACCACCATCCTGCAGTCCTATGTCTGCACACCTTTCAGTGTTCAATCACAAAGTCTGCTTTGCTTAATAAACACCTCTCTCTGTATACCTTATCTGCTGGTCTTCTTCTGTTACTCATATAGAAATGACATAAAGTACTGTTGTTTCCTAATTGTCTTCAGCCCTCTTCTATAAGTATGTATATCTCTGTAGAAAGGTCGGCTGCACTGTGATCCCACTTTTGAACTTGAAGAAATGATCTTAGAATCAAGACCACTCCATAAAAAGAAGAAAAGATTGGCCAAGAACAAGTCCAGGGATAACAGTAAAGACAGCTCCCAGTCTGTAAGTCTTTCACTTTTATGACTTTCCTAGTAAGCTCAGAGTTCATCGTAAAAACAGAATGGCATTAGATAAACATGACATTAAGGCGATGTTAAGGGATGCGTTGCGTTGTGTGAACAGGAAGTAAGGACAGGGAGGTCTTTTGTCCCTCCTTTGGTTTGAATCATATTTGGTTCTGAATCATATTAGCATGCTGAATATTAACAAGAAATTAAAAGTTTCATTTAAAATGAAATTTAAAAGCACTGTACATCCATTTCAACAGGATGATTACCTGCAGGAATGTCTAGATGCCCTTCAACAGGAATTTGTCATTTTCAATCGCGAAAAGTAAGTAATAAAACATTTCTGTTCTAAACTACTCATTTTAATTTCAGATTAAGTTAAATTAATAAAAAATGTATGCTACGGTCAGCACAAAACCAATTTTACACTTCTGATGAGATGCTGGGAAGTTAAGCTTGCTGGCAAGCTAAGCCTATGTGTAACCTTATCATCCAACCAATCGTATGCATAACAAAAAACCCTAATACCCCACACACAACACACAAAATTCAGCTGTAGGGATTACACTCTGTTAGGGTAAAACATTTGATTAAAAAGCATTTAATGGAAGCCACTATACTATACAATTGTATAAGGATGTAGAGTCTATCATCACAAGGTATGTAACATCTCCCAATAAACCTTTTCTTATTTGCTTGCTTCTAGTATTTAACTTTAATGTTTCCAACATCATTGTATATGCATGATAAGTGTAAAACAGTACCTACTAATCCTGCCAGAATTTCAGGGAGCCTTGACCAGTTGCCTATATGAGCTACAGTTTTGTTATCACTTTTAAGTTGGGTACACACATGTAGATATGGGCCAGATCAATGGCTGATTTGAGCACCATGCGCGCTCACGGCCATCTATCAGGCCCATATCATATGCGGCCATGCCAGTTTTCGAGCAGGTTTGATTGGTCAATGTCCGTTGCTTAGCATGGGAACCACGGGTCTCCATGCAAAGCATCGGCTGAGCTGGAGAGACAGCAGTGCTCTCTCTTCAGCTCCTCCGATATCTGACAGCAGACGGCTCCAATATCGAGCTGTGTATTCCCTGCTATACTCTACAGCTTAAGCAAAGGTAAGATGTTTATTATCTCAACTAATTTAAGGTCCTATGGTAGGGGTGGGCAAACCTTTTGACTTGTGGGCCACTGACTGTCTTAAATTTGACAGAGGGGTCTGATCAAGAACCTGTAATGGACACCCACCATAGGTGTCCCATTTCCTCACCTGACCAGCTTCATTTATAATGCTTGGGGCATGCAGCAGGGACATTGAATTCCTTTTTAATTTCCTGTATGCTTCCAACAAAGGAATCGTACTGCCAGGAAGGTAACAAAATAGATGAAAAAAGTAAAAATACAGAGAACTTGGGGACCTTATGGTGACAAGATGCTCTGCCTACCCTCTGCTTGTTTACTGCAATGAGCAGAGATAAGGTGGGTGTTGAGACTCCCCTTGTATTAAGCACGCTTATTACATGGAACAAGCAGAGGGGACCCTGATCATCTTTTTATCAAGGTGACAACAGGCCGGATCTGGCCCCCTGTCAGGATCCTGCGAGTGCCCGTCAGGAGAGGTCGCCCCCTCCGCCGATACTGA
>CM070037.1:53180933-53197004 GCA_036250615.1 Ptychadena robeensis | reverse complement strand
AATGTGAGTATCTTGTCTGTTGTTTTGTTTCATTTTGTTTTATTTTGTTTCATTTTGTTTAATCTTATTCAATTCCACATTATTTACCATTTGTTTTACTAGGTTGTGCGCCGCTGTCCTTGTTCTTATTTGTCTGTTACAAAGGGCCACACTTCTCCATTTTGAGAGCTGCACACCTACACACAACATAAACACCCACCCCTCATACTGACTCTATTTTATTCTGCAATTTTTGCTCAGGCCCCATACACCAACTGAGGGCCTTTCTGGCAACTGATATTACTGTAGCTGTGTAATCACTGCTGAAGGTTGTGCACCACTATTTATTATCTTTCTTAGTTTGCACTCAATAGAACACCTGCTTTGGATTTTGTTGTATATGGTATAAGGTCTAAACAAAACAAAAATGTAAAACAGCCAATTAATTGACAGCCTGCTTATTCAGTGCCTCAAATAGCAAAATTCAATGATGCATTGCAACCAAGGAAACTTCACGTCTTTATCCAGCTTGCTAAGAGTTAATGCCCTTTGTACAATGCCCTTGCTTCTTCCAGTGTCTAATAAGAAGAGCCTAAGCTGTTCTTCTTGTACAACATACACTTCATTCCTGTATCTTGTGCTAGAAGGGGATCAGTATCCAGCACTGGCTGGTCCTTTCTCCGCCCTAATAGCCTGGTAATAGAATAATGCTTTGTGGTAATAAAATCATGTTTCCCGGTAATTCAATCTTGTTTCCTAGTACTGGCAACCATCACATGTTAATAGTATCATCAGTACAAATAAGCTTGCTTCGAAGCTCTGAGTCAGCTTTGTAGTAATTAGGTTGTGATAATGAAAATGTGCACATATCAAGCTATGGCAGGTTCTAGATATAACACAGCTCTGGGAAATCATTCTTCCTTAGTTACACAGTTAGTCAGGTTGTCAGCAGAGTAAAGACAAACACATTTAAAAGCTTGCATCCTCAGAACTATAAACCTATAATTGATCAAAAGAACCCTTATACGCCTGATCTAGTTTTCTCTATCATTAAAAAAAATTTCCTGATCCCCTGAGACATTTTGTTACTCCAAGTTTCACATTCTACATACACAATTATTTCTTAGAAACAGCCATTTACCATGTGTGGACCTTAACCCCATTGATAATCTGTGAGATGTGCTGGAGAAGGCTTTGCGCAGTGGCCAGACTCCACCATCATCAATGCAAGACCTTGGTGAAAAATGAATGCAACACTGGATGGAAATAAATTTTGTGACATTACAGAAGCTTTTCAAACAATGCCACAGCGAATGTGTGCCGTATTCAAACCTAAAGGCGGTCCAAGGAAATATTAGAGTGTGTGACCTTTATTTGGGGCCAGACAGTGTATTACAATCAATGGTTACCAAGTCATGGCAAACGTTCAGATCCCATGCAGCTATAATAATTGGTTTGTTTGCCATATATGAGTGCTGACATAGCAGAGGCAGTTTTCATAAGGTACTATGCTTAGATCTAGTTGGGGAGGTGGACACACAATCCTTCATGTATATGAAATGTATTTCTTTTTTCTTGGATAGGCTAAAGAAGACTGTAGATATGGGACCTCAATCGGGTGTTGAGTCTACAGATGAGGCGGAAGGCGAAACAGACGCTGATGTAGGAAACGAAACAGAAAATTCCGCCCTCAACATGTGCAGCTCAGTTTGCTCCTCAACAGGCAGCATCCCCTAGTGACAATGTTGAGACATGACTCTGAGGATTCTGAGGATATGAATGTCAGCCTCATATGTGGACAATGCTTGAAGCAGAAACAGAGCAGCCACATACATGGGCACTTCTGCATTACCTATAAGGTGCAATGAAATAGTGCTGAATTCTACATGGCGGCGCTTGTTTCACGCAGAACTTAAATATAAATATTACAATTTTGAAGGAGCTTCACAAATAATTATAACTTGGAGACATATGTACAATATTTAGGGACTATGGATGCATTTTTAATAAATTACTCTCACAGGATATTTTGCCAAGTTTAGGATACTGCACTGAAATATCATTGGGGAAATACAAAACTGTACAAAAAACACCTTACTTTAAAAAATTCCTTTTCATGGAAGGTACGAAAACAGCTTTAATGGTAATATTTTCCAGTTGTCCTGGTCTGGTGCATTTGAGTAACCAGTGGAATGGATGGAATCTGACCTTCTCCACATTCTTCCCCAAGATAATAAACTGTTTTACATTCATATGTGTTTAGATTTTTATGTTAGCCAATGACAGTCTTTGAAGTGTAAGGCTATGAAAGTCTTTTGGGCATTAATGAATTGGAAAAAGATTGGAACAGTCTATAAGAATCCCAATGCTACTTCTTTGGATAGCTGGATGGCAGAAATGGTGGCTTATACCATATATACTCGAATATAAGCCGAATTTTTCAGCACCTGAAATGTGCTCAAAAAATTAAATTCGGCTTATATTTGGGTCAAAAAATGAAAATTGCTGCATTTTGTAGGTGGACTTTATGAGTGCATTGCAAAGCCCCCAAACATGGTATCATCACCAAATTAGCTGGAGATGTAGGAAATGGTTGTGGGAACATTTGAAATAAAAACTATTGCTCTAGCAAAATTTAGTTTTTGCATAAATTAGGTTCAATGCTAGAACAATATTTTTTTCTTTTTTTTTCTCCAGCAATTCTAGCGATGATGTCATGTTCAGGGGCTTTGTAATTAACTTACAAATCTGCTGAATTAAATATTTACACCTAAAAACTAAAGTACATTTGCTATGTTTTTATGTCTTAGTTGCTGCATTTCCCTCCCAAGGCTTATATATTTAAGTCATTCAGTTTTTCCAGATTGTTTTCTAAAATTGGGTACCTCGGCTTATATTGGGGTCAGCTTATACTCGAGTATATAGGGTAGATCTATTACAATAAATTTAGATGATAAATTATGAATAAGGGACTTTATCATTTAAATGTAACTATTATGTTTAGCATTGAACAGCTTCCTTAATGTCTTTAAAGCATCAAGGTCCAGTTTGGTGAACAAACCAATGATCAAATGTTACTCAATATAAAATCTCTCTTTATAACCAACCCCTTATTTTAATAATAGTGTTAGGTCCCCAGAACACCTTGCATTGAGGACCTCATATGGGTGTGTTGCTTTACTAGCATCCTTGCAGTTCTGTGGTCTGCCAGGTGATGTTTATCTAAGCTTCTGCTTTAGGTTTTGACGGTATAATATTCCTGAGTTCAACCTTGTTGAGAGTCAGAACATCTCATTGGCATGTTTGCTAAGGGTTAAAATGCAGAAAGATGAAACACTAATAACGTAATTGCCAGCTTGAAGAGCTTTAGGCAGTATGCAATGTCTTGCTGTTGACACAGTGCAGATCAGATTTTCTAGGTAACTTGACATGAGCTTTGACAGGTGTTGTGTTGTCTGCCACCATGGCCCAACCCATAATAATATTGATATTTGGAGTAGGGATATCTGGAATATACAGGGAAATTATAAGACTTTCCCTTTGACTTTGATGACATTTGAACTGTTGCCATCATATTTTGTTAATACCTTTCCTTGATCCTATTTGTAAGATATCCAGTTTGAAACTGCAATGCTATTTCATTGTAGCTGCTGCACATAATAATAACAACTGTATTTAATATAATATTTAGTTTTTTGTAAACTGACTTAATACTATGGACCCAATCATATCCAAATAGGTTAAGCATTTTAGTACTTAGGATACGTGTTTTGATGTAAGAAATGATATCCAAATAACACTATTTGATTATTACAGTTTTTACTGAACTGAACAAAAAGAGCCAATGAGCTATACAACATCCAAAAATACTCTGTTGTAAACACAGACTTGGTTTCCATGATTAAACTCCTTCAGAGATTATGTAGAGGTTCCACACCATGCTCTCTGTCTGGCAGGCTCAGTAGTGCCTATCTACAAAGAAAGCAGAAAAGCAACAAGCCTGTCCAAAATAAAATGCAATTTGAATCTTTTATTTGCAAAAGAGTTTATGATGAGCCATTCTTTATACTAATGAATATCATTATTCACACCCACCCATTCTGTCCATTTAAACTGTATCCCCTAACCCTGTGGTACACACCTCTGGCAGAGGAAAACCTTTTGCCCACTGTATAATTACCGTATATTTGACCCACCAGATTATTTTTAAATTTTTATTATAAGAATTTGATGTCACAGATGTGTCTTTATTTTGACATTTGATGCAACATGCATTATAGTTCCACTTTGATTTTTCCAGATTCAGTTTTATTTCCAAATGAAAATGTTTATTTTTATATTTGATGAATAGGAAAATGTTCCACAAATATAATTTTTTCAATAAATATTAAGATTGGCCAGTGACTGACCACTCTGTGTACTTGGGTTTAACACCCCTGCCCTTGATACTACACATACATTGAACATAGAACGGAATGTTAGACTGGGTTCTAACAATTACCTAATCTGTAAATATTTATTAAAATGTTTGGCTTAGCAATCCACTTGAAAATAGTATATAGTAATACAAAAAGAGCATAAGCATAAGAACTTATAACGTTCCCATTTCCAACCTCACATGTGGGAATGGGTCAAGGGATTTTAAAGGCATCACGTTGGTAGGTATCCCCCCTCCCTCCCTCTATTTCCTTTTTTGGACAGACACACATACGAGGTGAGTCGACTCACTTCTATAGAACCATATGTGGCTCTTTATACTCACATTGCTTATTGATATTTATGGGTATACTAATACCTCCTCTCCTCATCTCCCAGTGTTCTCAAATTATTGCAAAAAATCTCCTGATGAAGCAAGCAATTGCTAAACGCGTTGAGACGCAAGTGTTAACGTGAAGAATCACGTATGAACAAACCTGTCGCAAACGGACTTTATTAAAAGACTTGTTGTTGAACTTTATCTACAGTGTGGGCTTTAAATACCTACGTGATGCCTTTAAAATCCCTTGACCCATTCCCACATGTGAGTGTGGAAATGGGAACGTTATAAGTTTTTACTTATGCTCTTTTTGTATTGTTGGTTGGGATGATGGCACTATACTTGGATCAGTGAGACAAACTTGTGTATAGTATATAGTAATAATAGCAATAGTCATGTACTTTTAACCATGTTAATCAACATGTTTTTTGTGACTTTTGATAATAATTGTTATTCCTTGATCCACTATTTCCTGTTTAGACAACTATCTCCCAGTTCAGTATCTGTTTAGCCACAAAATCAAAGGACATGGTGTACAACAATCCAATCGATCATTTTACAAATTAAAGAGGGAAACTGTGAAAAAAGTCCATGGTTGACACTGCTTCACAAGATTAAACCTCCAATGTTGCAAAGTCCAAATGTGTCTTATTCACTTTAGCAACATTAATGTTTCAGGGTCACATTTCAGTGTGCAAGGTTTGTTGTTTTACCCTAAAACCCTAAACACTGCACAGTTTAATAAGAACAATTTGGACTTTTTAACTTTGAATGTACAGATTTCAGTTTTGTGTATTGTCAGGTGACTTTTGCTCCAGTGAGAGATCACATGCAATCATCCCAACACATTGTGCCACACAGAGTCCACTGTTGTCACTATCAGAACTCAGTCCTGAGCAATAGCGTGCAGCTAACTGGATAGCAAGTGGCTGAGAAAGACCTTCGAAATTCTGCAGCACTGTAACTCGGATAAAATGTCACCCAGTTGTGGTGTAGAGACTAAATTAAGGCTTTGTTTAATTGCATATAAACAAAATAGCACATCAATGTACAGTATATGTATATTAAATCCTGTGCCCTGTAAGGCGGAGATCAATGTCTTGAGTGCAGCAACCCATAATGACTAATCAGATTGGTGCATGTTTGTACGACTACTGAACTTTCATCATCCATGTTGTTTCCACTGAAAAAGCTCTTTTCTTTTTATTCTTTAAAAAAAGGAATGGCTGTGTATATTGTAATGTAAATAAATGCATGTTGTGATTTTTATTTTTATACATTTTACTGATTCTGTTAAATTAAACAAGTCTAACTTTATCTTCTATTACTAAAAATGTACTACTTTATGTATGTAGATATTTAAGAAAATGTTACATTTTATAGTGAGATGCATTACCGAGGGGCTTCCCAATTAGCCATCAAGGACCAATATTACCGGACAAATGACTTGCTTTACAAATAACAGAAGGAAATTGTAACTACTTTTATGATTGTTTTCTAAAATCTATTAAATTCATTCAGTTTATACATTCATTTTTTTTCCTTAAATAGTTGGTTTACCCCACAGTTTCCTACAATACAATCCTCTATATAAAAGAGATGAGCAGCATGTCAGATCTTTGCACATTTCCCTTATGGACATTTCCTACTTTTACCTCCCAGAAAAAAACCTGTGAACAAAATCCACAAGCAGAAAATGGAAACTGTTCATAACAAAGGAATTTAAACAACATTTAAAAGTTAACACCAATCTGGTTTGATGCCCATTGGGCAACCCATGTTAGCATATGTAAAATGCAAATTGGATAAAATGTGGACTTGTTAGCACGTGTTACCATTTTGATCAATATTCGTTTAAACAGGTTTTAACCAGGTCAACCAGCCACAATCAATTTGGTCACTGATCATGATCACAAAGCATTTTATTGCAAAACACTGAGATATATGGGGCATTTGTCCATATCTGTAATACATTTAAATATACCTTTAGTTCCCCACATATGGCAATAGTAACAATCATTTAATCTATATTTAACATTCCATTTTCTCAACTATCCTTCAACAGGCTAAACTGCATCGTGGCTAGAAACAGTTCTATGGTGCTTTAGAATTCATTTTAAAGGACAATGCATCTATGAAGCATATATGGTTTTGGAGTACGTTGCAAATGTGCGCTAATGCACAGACATACTAATGTTGCACATTTTCAGACCAGTTATGTGTATTAGCAGATGAAAATTGGATTGAAAAAAAATTGGGATAGAACAAGATTAGAACTTCTGTTTTTATTGGCTGACCAGGTCAGGAAATACATGAGAATCCTTTACATTTTCTTGCTACGTTTTATCTTTAATGTCACCAACTGCCAGTATTTCATCCCTGTAGATAAATATATGTACAATATGATTTTAAGCATCAATTACAATTTTAGCCAAATGTTTTTATTTCAATATTAACAATAATATTTGTATGTCTAAAGACTCTCTTTTTGTGTTTGTATTTATGCTGCTAATCGATCAGATGAAGAAAATTTTATATTTTGCTTGCTGATCTTTACATAAGACGTTTGAAAATATAAAAATTTAAATGGAATCTGAAATGCGTGTCATGACAGTTCCATCTGCTTAAATACTTTTATATGAATGTATTTTTTAAGGCATGACCATTACAGATATGTGGTAATGCATATTATTATTGTGCATTCATTGATCAGTTTTTTTTGTTTTTTTTTGCAATTTATGTACAATAGCAGAAATAAACAAATGTACTATAAAATTCAGATTTTTAAAGGAATTAAACTTATTAAAGTCTACATGTTTCACTTTGTGTTTTGTAGAAATTATTTTCTGTATTGAAGTTTTGCAGATGGTGTGTTGGTCAAAGGTTGGGAAGTAGGAGAAACATTCTGTAGCCTACAGAATAGCCAGGGCAGTCCCCTAACCTATAAGGTATGGCTGAAAGTGTGCATACATAAGGGTATTACAGGACTACAATTTTGGTGAATTTAATATATATATTCATAGTAATAAATATATTTGGCAAACCTTTTAGAGACCGAGTACCCAAACTGAACACCAACCCCACTTTTTTATCTCAAAGTGCCAGCATGACAATTTAACCTGAATTACACAACTCATATACACACACAAAACATGTAAACACACACTCTACTTTCTACAATATAGAATAGAAGAAGATAGGATAGAAGAGGGTATGGAGCGCTGTGTGCAATCAGAACATAGGGGTAGAGAACTGACAGCATTGAGAGCCAATAGGCTGTAGTTCTTTCCTCTGTGCTGGCTGACAGCTCACACGTGCCATAGGTTTGCCATCACTGGTCTATTGTCATCATGTCTAATGTATTCAGCCCATACACTTTTCTTTTAGAGGTTCTTACTTAAGGTGATCATACATGGGTCCATTTTTCAATCGATTCCCGAACAATCCATCACCATGCGCATTCATGGTGATTGCTTGCTCTGGAATTTATTGTGGCCACCGTTTCTTTGAGCGGTATTGATTAAACAGGGAACCAACATGTTGGTAAATGCTGTTCGATTGGCATTACAAAGTTATGTGCATCGATTATCCGTTCAATCGAAGAATGCTCGAGCGCAGCATGGTGACGTTAAATGGGTACCGACTCGCTATGCCCACCTTTACGCTGTGTGGAGGTGATCAATTTGTGTTGTTCGTGATCATTTCCAATGACTACAAAACAAAGCACTAATTCTGTTTTATGGAACCAGGTGGGATAGGAAAGAGCGGCCATCAAGTAGTAAATGAGTGAACTCCAACAGCTGAACAGACATCTGTATAGAGCCGTGGGCATAAAAGGTTCGCACTTTCCATTCAATCGACTTAAAATACAATCTTAATTAATCAATCAATCATATTAATTTGTTATAATTTTTACAACCATATAATGTGATCTTTTCAAAACCAATCGATTCCTTTAGCCCTGTGTAGCTCTATAATACCATTGGATGCCAGTCAATCAAAATACCTCGAACACTTGCCAGATACTTATATATATACCAACCTGTATATATATACCAACCTGTCCAATCACTACTCAATCGATTTTCGAATTTCAAACAATCGTACTGATATGATGTTTTTGAGACTATCTAATGGAAAAATCAAACCAAGCATGCCCACCTGCATTTGAAGGCCAAATAAATCCATTGTGCTAGCACAGGTTTTATAGAACTTACTCCTCTGCAGTTACTACCATTAACCCCTACCAAATATGCTCTTCAAAAAAAGACAGATTTCAACAAACTTTATTCATAACAAATAAGAAAAAAGGTATATAGAAACATGCATAGTTTGACAATCATATAAACAATAATTATGATGAATGGTACCTAACTGCTATATGTCCAGTGCTAGATATCCAGTGGAATGTGCTTAGTTGAAACAAATGTTATAGGTTGTGAGGCCAAAAGAAATGCACTAATCTATTATTTTGAAAACAATACTAAGAAAATAATCAAGAATGTTATCTATAACTCTGCTTCTCTGTAGGAAAATTACAAATGTATGGCCACAAGTAAAATCTAGACCATAAACTCTATATAATGATGGTCATTTACAGTGTCTATTAGAGATGAAAATGTGGATTTGTTTAAACTAGTGGTAGACCTCAAACGATTATTTTATTGCAGATGAATGTCATGTAAGGCGGATAGCCTTCTATCTCCACAGCTGTGAAGGTCTAGCATGCCCAGATATTACCATTTATCCAGAAGTTGTGGTTTCTCAACAGAAAACCTAAAACATATTTAGTACATCTCCAACATACATTACCAAAGCTTGAAAAAACTAAATCTCTTGATCTTGATCCAGCTATGCACTCAGGGCCTAACTTTCTACTTGACAACGCTGCTGGTATATTAGTGCAGCGAAAGCGCTGTTGTCAACCCTGACTGCTAGACTACAGAACTCCAACTATCTGTGTGCCTTTTCACATCCATACAGTAATTCTTTTCCCAGCAACACAAAGCTTAGGATGAAATTTATATACTTATATACTTCTACTGGAATATCACTCCCCCAGCTGCATTGGCTGTATCAGCTTGAATTCATGAAAACCAACATATACTGTATATATTATGAAAGGTGCCATCTTGTGTGTGGCACCATATATCTACCCATCAGCTCCTGACCTGACTACTCGAGTCCCTGTCCTTTATTGGTTGGTGTTTTTGTAATAGATGTGATAAAGGGAATGGTTAGAATAGTTTTTTAGCCAATAAGGTAAAGGGTAGCTTTTCCATTTTAAGAGACACAGTCAGCCAAGTTGCTTATGTGAGTTTGATTAAATGCCTGGCCAATGTATGTAAGGAGATGTAGTTCTGTGATTATGCCTACACCAAGGGGAATATCTGGGGGTAAATGCTTGGGCATACATTGTTACCAACCAAAAACTTTACAGCCTGGGCCTGCAAGGCTGTATGACACTGGGTTTTAAGATACATATAGCTTCTGGACCCCTTGTGGTCCACCACTAGTTTCAACCCACAGATATATACTGATATGATCCTTTTTATTTTAGAGAAAGGTTAAACAATTGTATCTTAAATGTCAAGCATTTAAAACAAACAAACTGAAGACTTGAACAATATTGTATATAGTTATCCCCCCAATAAAATCCTGATTTCCATTTTCTGCAGAAATATTAAAGCACCAGTAAAGTTAATCTATATTACATTTCAACCTCTCAGTCCTAGAATATGTAAATACATTTAGCTGTGTGCATGCAATGGTAAATACACGTTGATAACCCATCCACATAACATACAGGGTTGCCAAATGTCAAAACAAAAGTTGCTTTATTCTTGTAATGCCTTTCTTTATAATTGTTTGCAACTACTGCAAAACATTTCAACAATTAGGCCAAAGAAAAAGCCCTGCACTGCCTATGAGATTATATATTTTTTGGTAGTCAGCACGAGATAACCTATATGACTGAGCCTTATGAATGGTGTCCATGTTTGTTTTTTATTTGTTAGAATTAAGTTGATGTGAATTGCATCCTGAGTGCGGCATATTTCTTATGTGCTTTCTGGGTTTGAGGGGAGGAAACCCATCCTTGATCCCTGGCACCAAAGTGAGATGGTTGATGGTGGGATGGTTACACAGAAGACCTGTTCAATGAACAATAGCACCATTGGCAGCCTGGACTTTTATCAGTAAGATATACACTTCTTTTTTAACATTGGGCAACCTTGTACCAAACTATATTCATTCTGTTGTAATAAACATTTGCCAGTCCTAATTACTGTTTTCTTAAGTACACTGCAGACGTAACCCAACAAAACAGCACTTGCATATAGGTATATCATTAATACAGTACCGGTTTTTCTTTTCATTTGGTTATACACATGCATGCTTGAATTGGGATAGCACTTATGCTCAAGCAATCTATAGAAATCGGTATGGAATATTGTTACCCTCTTCCAGAACTGGACTTCGGTTATAGGATACAACCACCATATGTATTACCTGAAATAAGTGTTCTGCTTGGAATGTGTTTAAACATTTCTTGTGTAACAAACAATGCAATCATCACAATAGGATTGCTGCTTGTTGGCAGCAATTTTGGCTTCTTTAGAGTGAAATATTACTTTTTCTTTCTAGAGTGCATCTAATACACAATTCACAGTGAAGGCCAGGTTGATTGGAGCCCTTGACAGATACTATTATATTTAACCGTGATATTTAATGACATTACAGTTTTCTTTTAAATTTAGAAGAGGTAAAAATATTATTGGTAAACAGCCATGGGTTACTCAGGGTATATGGAATAAATGAATCATTAGTAGTTTCTAGAGAGACTCAGTAGTACAATTATCTAGTATCCAGTGCAAAGGTCCATACACACTTAACCTCCCTGGCATTACACCCAAAGCCAGTATGGGTGCAGTTTGATCTTGGATCCCATGCCGGGATCAGACAAAATAGCAGGTTCTTCTGGTCCCAAATCTTCAGCGTCATCTGTGAGGCCAAAGTAGGCGGGGGGCAGCGCCATAGACCTCCATGTTACCGGAGGGGGTGTGGCTTTTCCCCACACACGTCGCTGCCATCTAATTGACACTGACGTTGTGTAGAGTGCTGGGGAGAAGGGGAATCACACGATTGCCCGGACAGCGGCGTAA
This sequence comes from Ptychadena robeensis, assembly GCA_036250615.1. Classification (NCBI taxonomy): domain Eukaryota; kingdom Metazoa; phylum Chordata; class Amphibia; order Anura; family Ptychadenidae; genus Ptychadena; species Ptychadena robeensis. Next base: position 53,185,106 of record CM070037.1, on the reverse strand, counting down.
CGCCCAGAAGGTTAAGAAAAAAATTATATATTTTTATTGTCTTAATCAAATACTGTGAACAGCTGTAGACCATGGTCATTAATAGATACATCAGGATGTATGTTTCAATGACCCTCCTGCCAAACAGCCATTGATGGCCACAGAGGGATGCTACTTGCTTGTGTTTCCCCTCCCCTCTCCATAGAACAGAACAAGTGTATAGCACATTTGTTCTCTTCTCAATCCCAAAGACCAAAGTTGTAAGTGTGTATATCCTAACTGTATTCTAGTGATGTTGAACAAGTAAAAAACGGTGAAAGAGATATTGTGCTAAACTATTAATCATTAGGAGACAATCGTCAACTAAATGTTAATTTACATAAAAGGTAGGACATCTACCAAAATGATATTGACAAGATGCTGCCTTAAGCAACAGCAACATCTGCCTTGGTGGTATGAAAAAATACCAATGAACGCTAAAGGTTGGTATTTTGTAAATGAACATAATGTTTGTAAACCAAGTCTCATTTTATGGGGCAGAAACCAAATTACATTAAGGGGCAGCATCTTAAATTTAATTGGTAAAACACAAATAAGTTTAGTTACTAGAGGAGAGTATTCAGACCCACAGAACTTCACATGGGCCCAAACATTCTCACCACCACTACTGGCAATGTCAAACTTATGTTTACTCATGCTGGGCTTGCAGCGATGTCCCAAGGTGTCCAATAAAAATGTTTGGTTTTTTTTTTCACAACCTGACTACCTCCATTGTGATCAAAATAGGGGCACTGTAAATGTTATACTATATCACACAATTAAAAAAAAATTGTGTTTAAGTCCTTTTTTAATGCAAATTCTCTCCCCTGTTAGACACCATACACAAATGTGGATAAGGGTCAGTGGGGATCTTTGCCTCAAGGGTAATTGTTCACAAAATCATCATGCAGACATGTGATCTTCACTCCACTCCTAAACATCCGTAAAATCCACTTGTACTGTAGGCGTGTATCCTGTACTATGACAGTGATGTAATATTGGAACGACCACCGGGAGGTGCTACGATTTTCTGAGTGTTGCGTCTTGGGATATGGTCATCTTTTTGGGATCCTGGAAAATAATATGCGGCAGATGTATCATTATTCTGATCTGTGAACTATCTGTGCGTAGGTGCCAAATGTTTGCATATAAAGAACCACATTATGAATCACAATATGACATATGTACACTGTTTATAGATTTCAATAACAGGAGAGGTCTCTATGCAGCAGTTAACTATCGAGATTTGTACATTTAGGTAATTGATTTTCATAGAAGCATTGCCTTAAGCCCCCCCCCCCCCACCTTTAGATCACTCCATACAATTTCCTTTAGATCTACCAAAAACTATGTAGTATAAAATAGTGATTGTAAGGTCCTCATATTACATGGTTTTGGTAGAAGACAAGTTGATGGGGGCCTTCATGTATAGCAGCTTAACAATCCTAATATATATACTGCTGTTCCTAATGTTTGTTTCTCTAAAGAGAACCCATTATCATCAATAACATCGCAGGTAAAGCAAATAAAATTAAAAGATTAAATGTTTAGTAGTAGGGGTTTTTATTTTTATAATGTTTGATTCCTTTGCCCTATTTTCTATAATTGTGAGCCAATATAATATAGCATAGCCTACTCTTTTACATACTCTTGTCACCTCCTTTTATAAAAGTGCCTAATTTCCATCTTTCCCATCTAGATGTGTATTCTATAGGACAGTGGTGGGCAAACTTTTGTGGGCCTATAATGGCTGCCCGGCAAAGATGTCACAATTCCTTACATCTCTGATAGGATTGATGATGCCAGGGATGTCTGCCAGGGGCATAGTAATCTTTATAAATTTCCACTTTCACCCCAAAAATTATACTGGTAGGGAGGTTAAAATTTTTTTATAGAATATATAATAATTGAAGAAACATTACAATAAATAATTTACATTTTCTTAATATATAAATTAACAAAATGTGATTAATATTGTGGAGAATTTGGTTAAAAGACATTCTGGCTCCCCTCTGCTCGTTCACTGCAATGAGCAGAGATAATTCTTGAGACAGCCTGCCGTTGCCAAGAGGACGCACACACAGCGTCATCATATTACTTCATCACTGCATCGTTCGCATTATTATGCTCAGGTATTGCTCAATACAGGGAACCAGCAGAGAGAAGCCCGGGGGTCTTTCCACCAAGGTCACAATGGACCAAATTAAAAAGCTAAACAGGCCAAATCTGGCCACTGGCCTCAGTTTCCCCATGTTGCTATAGGACTGACATGGGCAAAATAAGGCCTGGGGGCCAGATCTGGCCCTTTCAGCTGTTTAATCTGGCAAAATAATGATCCTCTGGGTTCACTCTGTTTATTTCCTGCAATGAGCGTGCATAATACTAAGAGGAGTCTGAACAACCACCAACCACAGCAGTGCCCTATTTAACCTTCCTGAGCATGATTTTTTTTGTTGAAAGGTAACAGGAAATGATAATGATTATAGTGTCCACATCCCCAGCATAATCAATAAAGTTGGGCATGTGAGGAATCCACACATCTATGGTGAGTGGCCACTACAGGCTCTTGGTCTGGCACCTCTGTTGAATTTAAGAACCCATTGTGGCTCACAAGTCAAAAAGTTTGCCCACCCATGCTATAGGATGTCAATTGAATGACTGTGGAGTCTAAGGCTGCTGATATAATAGCCAAGATGGCAGTGCCCAGCTATATAATGGCTTTTACAAGTTTGCAGAAGGCAGGTTTTTACAGGTAAGTAACATGCAATAAAAATATTAAATGCACATATTATCTTACGTGAATATTTTTCTTTGAATGATTTGTCTAGGTAAAGCAAAAAATTATTACTAAGAAATTCTTAGCAACTTCTTGGTGAAATGGACTTACCTGACAAACTAAATCCAGACTGATGCAGATTTCGAACCGGCGCCATCTGAACCTGTGCTGTCCGAGATGTTGGTGTGGGTGCTACAGACTTAAAGGCCACTGTGACATCATGAACAGGTCCATCATACAACCCCCTGGGAACTGCCCGGACCTCTGCCAACTGCATCAGGAGACAAAAAAACAAAATGTAGATTTTTTTCACTTTAATAATGAACACACAGACTTATTTATTGCAAATATCTCTTTCTGAAACATTAACATGTGGTTTCCCAGAGAGCCATGCTCCCTGGAGGCCCTGAGAGGGGTGTTTGGCGGGTTCCCGGGAGACGGGTGGAGGTTTCTCCAACTCAGGTCTTTCCTGGGGTCCGTGAGGGCTAGTCTCAGGGCGTCGGGTGACCGGACGCCTTTTGAGGACCTATGTATGGACAAGGAGGACAAGGCCCACATGCTGTCCATGGTTTATGGCCTGCTATTGCAAGTAGCCCACCTGGACCGAGGTTTCTGAGGACGTGGGAGGCTGACTTAGGGGTGACCCTCACAAGTGAAGAGATTGCCCGGGTGTTCTGCCTGACCCACTCCTTCTCCATCAGCTCCAGGATTCAGGAATCCAATTATAATTTGCTCTCCCGGTGGTAGTGTCCCTGCTTTACTGGCCAAAATGTACACGGGGTGACGGATGTCTGCTGGAGAGGGTGTGGGGGGGGGTACACTTCTGCATATCTGGTGGTCCTGCCCAAGGATTGCCCCCTTTTGGGAGAGGGTGCATGAGGTGATCAGCGAACAGGTCTCTGGTGCGATATCCAAAACCCCCCTGGCGATGCTACTACATTGCTCCACCGGCACAGTGGCGAGGTATAAAAAATCGGTGGTACCGCACCTCTTGAATGCAGCAAAGGTCCTCATCCCCAGACTGTGGAAATCTGACAAGCCCCTTTCGATGAAAGATTGGCTAGCAGAAATAAATCGCATCCGAGAGCTAGAAGACATGACCTCTAGGATGCAAGGGAGGGAGAGCAAATTTCTCGCCATATGAAGAAGGTGGGACATCTTTTCAGAATCCGCAGAATATGCTGGGCTTATGTGGTCCAGCTACTGAGATAAGGTAGCGCTGTGGGTCGTCCCTCATTCCCAGGTCCAAACCTGGATTCCATGTCCACTTTAGGGGGAGTGAGATGGCTCAAGGTGGTCCTTTTTTATCTATTTGACACGGTTTCATGAAATGGCTTGTGGTAGTGTTGGTGTGTACCTGTATATATTACCTGCCCCCC
>CM070037.1:53169340-53180920 GCA_036250615.1 Ptychadena robeensis | reverse complement strand
CCCCCCCCCCCCCCTTTTTTTTACCCTGTGCACTTTTACTATTTTCGGTGTATTATGTTTTATTTCTGTTAACTGCGAAAATGTTATAAAGTTTGATTTAAAAAACATGTGATTTTCAAGGTAATATGTTCAAGATAACCCTTTAATATGCTAACATTGATTCCACTAGCTGTTCTTTGTGCTAAGATGAGCTGAATTTATTCAAAAACATTTTAAAAGACTAACTTCTGAAAAATGAAGACAATTCGCCATGATTAATAATGTGCACGGTAGGCTGTTGGCATGGAGGACACAATTATAGGATTTCAGTCCCCAAAGGAACGCGTTAGAATATATAATGATTACAGCACAAATGAACTGACCTAATTCGCTCATGCCTGGGATCTTAATATAACATAATATTGTAACCCACATTAGCTGCGATGCTTAGAGAGCACTTATCTGCCGCACAATGTAATGTAACTCCCAGAGGAGTTGCCAGAGCCTTCATAAGCATCAAAGCCAATACTTCAGAGACAACTGCTACATCCTATTTTGTTGGGTTTTATCTCAAGTGCCTACGAGCCCATTATATCATACTCTACATTATAGCAGAAAAAAAGCTTTAAGTGAATAGGAGTTGTTTTCATTTTGTTTTATATAATGATATCAGATGGAGAGATCATATAAAAGAAATGTTCCCAGTGCCTAAAGGATTGTTTGAGAACTTTGTGTCAACATAATCGCTAAATATAGGAAAATTTAATTTGGGGGACATTGAAACAACTGAATGACCTCTCTTGACATTGCCAATCATGCAATGTAAGTTTGAATTCAATGTCTTCTGTTAAAGAGGACCTGTAAGGGCTTGTCCCCATTTGTGCAGCCGGCCACAGTCTGATGCGGTTTTGAGATGCACCGCGTCGAGTTCAGACGGCCACTTCCATTAATTTAAAAAGCCCTGTCCCCACTTAGGTGGGCAGCTGCGGAGATCGCCATGAATCGTGGCCCATAGACATGAATAGACGCGGTCCAAAATCATGTGTGGGCGTGATTAACTGTGTCCTTTTTTTCTCTATGGACTCGATCCCGGGCAATCGGGGGGCGCTGCATTTAGTCTCCATGATGAAAAAAAAACTTGTGAACTAATGGCAAGATGCAAGTAGTCGACTGCCCCGCAGCTAGCCTCCAAAGTGGGGGCAAGCCCTTAAGTGGACCAGTCATCTTTGTGAGAAGTCCAGGTGACCCCCCCCCCCCCATATTGGGAGTGAAAATGTGCATCTTATAGTCCAAAAAATACGGTATATACAATTAAAATGTCACATTCAAACTTAAAAACAGACAAAAATAAACTCTGATGAGTATGAGTGGCTCTGATTATATTAATTGCAACCTGATTATTTGTAAGTATTTGTAATACACTTATTGCACACATATCACAAACATATTTCAATTGTGTATTTAGCAGACCCATAAAGAGGGTTATACATTTTATCTGCTTGGTTGGTTTCATTATTTGCGTGATTCATGTTTTGACTGTTTTATTCAACATTGCTTAATGCCTCATAAATACTTTCAGAGTTCTGAGCTTTATAAATCAATGCTGAAATGGAAGACACAGAAGATGACAGGTAAGGAGGGCACCCAGAGGCTTCCATACGTTTCATTCTAGTCTTGCCCTTTTATGAGGTTAACAAGGGCTGCAGTTTCAAAGCAAAACAAGCCTTAAATGTTCCCCGCTCCCAGGATAACATTAATCCAGAGTGATTCTTCTAGATGAGCAGAGCTGCAGGGCTGTAGTAGCCATCACATTGCATCTGTCAGACAGAGCATGCTTTCTAGAGGGTGCAAGGCCTTACAGACAAACAGCCACGCTGTGTAATAAGGTGACCTTATTAATGCAGTGTGATTATCCTGCCCAGTAATCTAGTTATGTGCTACATTGTTCTGATAATTAACACTCTTAAAAGTAGATACATAATACAGAAGAAAATGCATCCACTGATATAATTCCTAAATACATCCAAATTTTTCATTGAAAACATTAACTGAAATAGTACTTTTAACATTTGAATTTACAATTAAGTAACATAATTTTTTTATATATAGTGGGCCCTTGACTTACAAACTTAACTGTCTCTCAAGGGTTAGTTGTAAGTCAAGTTGGTTGTAAATCTAGACTTTTCACCCCATAAGAAATTATGAAAATACCCTGAACCTTCCAAATCACCTCTTACCTAATCTTTTCATGATTGTAATTTACCAGAAACACCTAATAATTTTCTGGTGTGCTCACCAAAATTTGGCCTAACCTACCAGAAACAAAATATTGATCACCATTCAAGTTGACATGTATGGCTTTGAGGAAGAGAGCATACAGAATGTTTGGAGTTTCAGTGATCCCCATTCATGGCTTACTTAAGTCATTAGAGAAGCAAGCTTTCAGGATGGTATAGATCCCATCGTTATGCCTAAAGAAGGGATCTGAGACATCCTGAAACCTTGCTTCTCTAATGACTTCAGTAAGCCAATAAAGGGGATCACTTAAATGCCAAACTTTCTGTATTCATCGATGGCTAACACGGTACAACACTCTACTATTATAGCCTTTTCTAGATTTTTGAGATGGACAATTTTGATGTGCTGTACTTATTTGTGACAAAGTTAAGCCATTTGTAACTCAAGAGTCCTCTGGATTTAACCTTTATATTTACCAATGTACAGAGATAGGTAGGATGAGCAATATGACAAAGGCTGTCCTCCAACGAATAGCCCCTAAATACTTTGGGGTCAAACATTTGAAGAAACCACACCATAGTACCTAGGCATGTTGGTTGTGCTATTCCAATACCACAACCATCAATGCAAGGATGAAAATCTGTCTGTTTACTACTGCTGTGCAGACCCATACATGTTTAGATCTTCCCGGCAGATCGACGTCATCACGCACTGCTGGGAGTGCCGACAATCGTCCAGGCACCCTTTGTGTGCTGGCCATTACTTTGAATGGAGGTGCTGGTCTCCATCCAAAGTAATGGTATTGGCCGGAAATTTACCGACGTGTCATTTTCCTGTCTGATCGAGAATTTTGCCCACATGGAATAATTGATGCATGTGGGCACCCATGATCCGCAGCATGTATGGGGACCTTAAATGGCAAGGCTAAAACTGCACTATCATGATCATATTTGTTTTAAGTATTAACAGCATATTCCAGTGGAAACATAGCCAGGTTATGACACTGCGGAGTTCAGAACATAATTAATAGGCACTCACCCTATTCCTGGCTCTTATTCGCTTGAATACAAAATCAGGGAATGTTTTTCTTGGAACAAAGCGTCCTGATCCTTGGCTAACATGAAGTTTTTCACCTTCCAGAACAATCCGTCCTTGGCTTATAACAACTTCTGGTGCTCCATGGCATTCCATCCCTTCAAATATGTTCATCTCTGCAACCTAAAAGACAACCATGCAGAACAACATCAGTGCAAATATTTTTGTTCTAAATTATTACAGTAGTTTTCTGTTGATGCTTCGGGAATAAATCTCTATTATCTCAAAGGAGAACTATTAGTTATGATATTTGTAATTGAGTTCCTGAGTTTGGACACCAGCTGTGAATTATAAACTTCTTGCTGGCGTAGGGGGCAGGTAGGACACCCGTACTGTTTGCCGGTGAGGAGTAAAGCGAACATGTAATGTTCGCCCCCAACATGCAATGTTCACCCCAAACTGTCCACAAGGCGGACAGTTCGGCTGTCACTACCCAAAAAGCTCTACCTTTAACAAAAATATTACTCTTATCTGGAATGACCCTAAATCACTCTGCTTCAGAAGTACATTTTTCTAATAGGAAAATACTTGCTTCAATACACTGCTAATATACACTGTAAAAATAATGTGTTGGATTTACTTAAAAAAATTAAGGCAGCAATTTGCAATTAGCTTTCTAAGTATTTTCAACTAAGGTGATTTTAATTAAATTGAACAAGAAACCATATATTGAAAACGTGCATTTCTTTGTTACAGCTACTTGAAAACATTTATTACCCAGACAACTTATTTTAAGTTATTTGAAAGTAAAATCCTGTGTTGTCTCAATGTAATTATTTAAGTTATTTGAAAGTAAAAATCTGTGTTGTCTCAATGTACTTATTTAAGTTATTTGAACGTAAAATTCTGTGTTGTCTCAACACAGAATTTTACTTTCAAATAACTTAAATAATTACATTGAGACAACACAGAATTTTACTTTCAAATAACTTAAAATAAGTAGTCTGGGTAATAAATGTTTTCAAGTAGCTGTAACAAAGAAATGCAAGTTTTCAATATATGGTTTCTTGTTCAATTCAATTAAAATCACCTTAGTTGAAAATACGTAGAAAGCTAATTGCAAATTGCTGCCTCAATTTTTTTAAGTAAATCCAACACATTATTTTTTACAGTGTAACTACTTTGCTATTGACCTCAATACTCCTCCTCGGAGACAATGAGTCAGTTTCTGCGATATTGTTTGCCTGCAATTTTGTGTTTCATATATAAATCTGACTAAACTGATTCAAAGACACCTTTAAAATATGCACCACTGGTATCTTATAGAATAAGTACTTTGTTCTTTTTAATTCTTTGTACTAATACTGCCATTACCTGCATACCAGTTATTACCCACAGTATGAGAGGTTATTTAAATGTGCTTAAAGTTGTAAAATATATGGTATAAAACTATTCCCATTTATGTAGGTCATAGTATGTCTGGTAGTAGTTAGTCAAACATAGCTGCACTTGTTCTGTAATGTTGAAGATATTTCACAGTTTATCCAAAGGCGTTCTTGAGATATAATAAATACCCCCATCCTGTTTTTAACAACCTTTGTAACTGGATTAATGTAATAGAGTTACCTGTGTGCTTAAACTTCACAATTAAAAATTCAATTTGACAAACTATTACTAGCTATTGTTTTCAAATGAATTCAATGTTTTACTTGTGAACTTAGAGGTGATATTTATAGGGCACCATACTTACATTGCCTTTGTCCCTTTATTCATCAGTTGGAGCCCCTTGAAATTACCTCAAATTTAAGTGCCACATTTTCCTTCCAACCACAATGAAGTGTATGTTACTTAAGATGGTCAATTGCTAAGCCTACACTGTAAAAATCCTTTGATAGGTGTTATCTATGACTAAAGCCCCCCATACACTTCTAGATTTTCTGTTCAATCAACTTAAAAAGACAAAATTTTGGGGGGTCAGGGAAATTGGTGATTGAATGTATGTTTGCAGACTGTAGTAACAGATATTTGATCAACTTTTTTGGGATCGACTGAAAGTGTTATCAATTTCAATACAACCAATTACAAATTTCCAGCACGTCCAATCCTTTTTCGATACATTTTTTTCCCAATTTAAATTATTTTAGGTTGATCTAACCATGTGGGCTGACATAGATTTTCAATCAATCAACAAAAAAATTTATTGAATTAAGTTGATTGGATGAAAAATCTAGACATGTATAAGGGCCTTAAATCCAATACTGAAAGAAGGTCCTTCGCATACCTGGCAAGTTTTCCCTGATCTTATAAGGGAAAATTTACAGGAAGTGACCTTGTAGTGTTCAATTCCACGTTCCGAACACTGGTAGTGATACTCCACAATGTCCCTTCCAGAATGTAAGTAAGTGTAATGTCCCCTCCCTCCTATTTTCCCACCCTGCTTGTGCAGATGATGTGCAAGGTAGGAAGTTAGGAGGGAGAGTAACGCCTCCCCCCTACTAAAATCCCACCCCACTTGTGGGCATTAGCGCTGATACAATGACAAGCACAGTACCGCACTGCCAGTGGCCAGTCAGCCCCACCAATGACTTCAGTGCTGGATGCACAGACACACAAAGTCTAAAGCTAGCCATACATAGGTCGACTTCTGTTTGATCGATCACTGATTTGATTGTCTTGTGAAATTCAAACATCAATCGATTGTACTATCACACAGAGTAATCAATTGGTTTAGGATTAATTTAGGATCGTAATATGGAGTGCATGCGTATTTCGACCGATCTTATTACATTAGTTTGTGACACAACGATTGTGACACAAACAATCGTAATAATACAATATTACACATGCATGTAGTAAATCTTATGTAAATCAATTGAAATGTGTAGAAAACCCTTGCATGATTGACTAAAGTTTACCAACATGTCTGATCGTTTTTCGATCACTTTTGGTCAATCGTTCCAAGTGGGCATGAATCGTTTTTGTTCCATCGACTTAAAAATCGATAGTTTTAAACTGAACAGAAAATCGGACCATGTATGGCTTGCTTAATTTCTAAAATACTGGGAAATTCTGGGATTTGTTTAAAATTGGATGGGCGCAGGAAAGACTTCCCCAGCCTAAACGTGAAGGTTGGCATGTATGGTCCTTCTAATTTTAGTGGCAGCAGGTAAATGGCGCTGCAGGAGCATGTAGAGAAGGAAATTATAAGGAGCAGGAAAGGTTGACAGTTAAAGGCCTTTTTTAATCAACTAAACTGCTAAAACGATGCTTGTTGAATTACACAAAGGAAACCCATTTGTTATCCACAGTTCTAGGTCTCAACCCAGTCGGACACACTCTTTTTCAGGTCAGTCAGTTAACCTAAGATCACTGAAAAAAAAATGCCATTACCACTGAATCATTATTGGTTGAATAAAACTAAAGAAGAAAAATAGCAATAAAAAGTTATTTACTGAGTTATGTGACTTGGCAGTAATGATCTTTAACGATTTTGGATTCCAGATAACTAGGTCAGCATCTGAGCCTGTAGCGATTCTTCCCTTCCGAGGATACAAGTTGAATATTTTGGCTGCATTTGTACTGGTCACGGCTACAAACTCATTCTCATCCATCCTGCCAGAAGTCTAAAGCAGAGGAAAAAAATTAAAGAGTAATAAAATGAATAAACCCACAATATAAAATACCACAAGAAATGTTTCATGAGCTGCGTTCACTCTTAACTGAATAAATTATTATTATTATTGTAGATGCAATAGTTGTTACTGGTGTTGGGCAAGGTCATTGATTGATCGGCCAGGACAGATCTACCAATGACCTTCCTGCCCATAACCAGTAGTGTTCTCTAGGGAAAGTTTAAGTGATGGTTTTAGGTATGTACATTGATTCAAAGAGATCTATATGTGATTCTTTTTTTTTTCATTCAATGCTTTGTTTTTCGCCAGCTTTATAAAACAAAATTATTCTTACCACACATTTCTCCCATATTATTGACATTCTTTCTTCCACGCCATTGGTGCCCTCTGGTATTAATGTGAAATTGTCCTTGCCTACGGCTTTCTGTGCTGTGATGAAGGCACAATGAGCACTGCCAGTTACCTGAAGGTCAGAACTGAGAGAAAGAACTGTCATTAGACTGTCAGGGCATAATCAACATTTATTATACATTTGTGTCTTCAGCCTAGGTTCCCACCTAGCTGCCTATCTCTGCCACTAAAAGCCATTTGGGGCCTCCTTAACTGAAACATAAAGCTTCTTTTGTTTCAGCAACTTTCTCCCATCAGACTACATAGGAATGGATTTCTAGTGTCATTTAACACTATGACTGAACCTTTTGTCTCTGAGTGATTGGCTTTTACAACAGTACGTGAGCTATATGATATGCCTTCTCTTGGAGCTTAGTATTCTATTCCATCCATCTGCAACCCTCCCACACCAGGCATATTTATAGTGGTTAGCTCTCTATACATAAAGAGAGCTAACCACTATAAACATTCTCCTGTTAGTTTTGGAGAAATGTTAGGCTGTAAGGCTAGATTTAAGCCCCCGATACGCGTTTAGATTGGACGATCGACCACGCGTGATGATGTCATCCTTTGTGTGCCAGCACTGTCTGTCGGGTCCCCCTAGCAGCCGATTTTGGCCCTTTAAGCTTTAGATTTCAACCCAATTTTTCGGCAGACCAACTGCTGATCGACCACCATGAGCGGGCACAGTGGTTGATCGGCTGGAAAATCGGGTGGAAATCTAAGCGTCTAGTCTTTACACTGTCCGTTTCCGACAGGCTGCTACAGGCCAGGAAATGACCAGGCTGCCGCAGCAGCCTGGGAAACAACCTCTCCTCAACGTCTGAAAGCCGGTCGGTTGAGCTTATTGCTTGTTTACCGGGCGGTTAACGACCATCTGTGTAAATAAGTCCTAAAAAAGTCAGGGAAGGATGGTTGGAATGAAAATTGCTTTTAAACACCCATGCTGGATTTAGAATATAATGGAAGAGTGATATTTCTTTTCACTATGACCTCCATATATTTAACAGTACTTTTTTATTTTATGTATTTTTCCTACTCGATCCCCTAGGATCCGCCCTTTAACCAATGAGCACTTCTACCTAAAGGTAGCCATAGATGGTACGATTCCCACCTGAATTTGTGGGCTATTGACCGCTGTGCGCATTCCTTTAGACTGTTCGGTGGTCGCTTGGCCACAAATCGGTTGCGTCCACCTGGACTGACCAGGTCGGATCAAACAGTGATCCGACATATCGGTAAATTCCTGGCCAATCGCATTAGTTTACGCATCCAAAGTAAGAGTGTCCGCCAGCGGAGTAATGGTGTCGTACTGTCTATAGCTACCTTAAAGGTGGTCCTACACACTTTGATATTATGATCGATTTTTAAGTAAACTGAATGGAAATCGTTAGCACATATCCTGGTTCGATCGAACATTATATCGGTCGAAAAGTGTCAGTAAATTTTTAATGTTAAATGCTTTAAATACAAACAATCAATTTTATTTGATCAAATTCATTTGTATGGATCCTGTATCCTGTATCATGGTAATGATTTTTTGATCAAAATCCATTTTTAAGCGAAATCAGGCAGATGTCAAACACACATTAGCGACCCTTTGCCACCCGATAGGACCTCTGTGGGGTCCTTTATTAGATGACCTGCGAACACCTGGACTATTTTGCAGACGATCGCAGGGAGTCGTTTCTCCAGCGGCTACGGGAGCGCACTGTCGGTTTCCAAGATGAAAGCAGCTCCGACTGGAGGATAGATTATGGCGCAGTTTATGTTACAGGGAATGTGAGGGAATTGATAATATTTAGGTCATGCTTCCACAGACTGTCCTTGTATCATTGAGTTGCAAAGAGGAGACCATGACTGTAACATGGACACGAGCATTACTCTTCGAGAAGGAGAATGAATAATGAGAAAATTTAAATGAAAAAAGTATAACTGGTCAAAAGAGAATGAGTGATTATGCCAGAACGCCAGAGAGCTCCAAATCTCCTCTGAGGTGCGAACAACACAGCATCATACAGTACAGTTCACCCCCACCTAGACAAAAGAACTACAGGTTCAACAAGTTAGGAGCTCAAAGGAATTGGGTCAGAATTTGTCTAATATATCAACTGTATATACTGAACTGTGACATATTGACAGGAGATAAAACAATGTATTAAATTTCATTACATACCATGACAATAAGGTACAAAGATATTCAGGAGTTGTCGGGTCAGTGCTCAGGGGTGGTGAGGTTACAAAAGCTGCAGCCTTTGCCCAGTTTTTACTCCAGTAGTGTGTACCATCTGTACCCAGTCCAGCTGCCACTGTCTCACCATATACCACCGTACCTGCAAGGACAAGGCTAACACCTTAATATCAGTAAAGTATAGAGTGCAGTGACAGTAACAGTACATTTCAAAGGACAAGTTTAAAGTTGAACTCCAGGCTTATATTGGATAAGATCATTGGACTGCTGCTTTTACTGTCCAGTAACAGGCTAGGAAGGGACAAGACATATAGGAAACACAGACAAATTGTGTATTCTCTCCATACAGAGTTGGAGACCTCCAAACACCCTGTTTCTCCGAAAATAAGACACCCTTAAATTTTTGCCTCATGCTGAAATATAAGGCATCCTGAAAATAAGGCACCCCCGAAGATACGGTACTGTCCGATACTGTACCATACGGTACTCTGGACACCCCCTGTCCAGAGTACCGATAAGAGGGGACAATCAAAATGGTACAGGAGGATCAGAAGGGGTTACTAAAATCCCCCTTTGAGTCTCCTGTGCCATTTTGATTCCCCCCTCTGATGAGCCTGTGTCATTTTAAGTGATCCCCCCACCCTGATACCCCAGTGTCATATTCATCATGGAAAAATAAGCCATCCCCCAAAAATAAGACATAGGGCATCTTTGGGTGCAAAAATGTATATAAGACACTGTATTATTTTCGGGGAAACGGTTTTCTAAGGAGCTTAAAGAGCTTAAATCGGCAGCCAAATCGAGGACATGTCTGTAATTCTTAGATCAGCTCTGAGGGAACTCAGATCCATCGGGGCTGAGGAATCAGCCCAGAAGCAGGCTACCTCCTGCTTCTCTCCCTGTGAGGGGAGGTGCTTCTCTCCCATCGTTCTGACACACAGCACAGCCGGCTGCCAACCCGACGAACAGCGCTGGCACACAAAGGGTGCCCGGGCCGATAGTGACCTGATTTTTCGTCCGATTGACCGCGCGTGATGACAAAACATCGGGTCACAATCTATACGTGTATGGGGGGCTTTAGGATTGTTGAGAGGTAAGTGTGTAAGGAGGAAAAGGCCTCCGACTGTGAACAAAAAAGGTTGTGAAATACATTTGTTATCAATATTGGTTCCTGTGAACAATGAAAAATGTGTTCATACATCAGTCCTGTGGTGCAGTTATTAATGATTTAGGTTCACCATGGGTCAGGAAAATACAGTATACACAGTGAGATGTAATAATGAATGGCACTTGGCTCTTCTAACATAAAATGTGATTTGCTGCAAGAATGAGCAGAGAAATTGTTATTATTGAAAAGGAAAAAAAATACCCAGTGAAAACTGACAAGCCAAGTTTTTTTTTTACCTTTCCTTTTTGCTTGAGCAATCACATCAGCGGCCCCTTTGCCCATGACTTTAGTGATGTAGAGGGGGCAATTGGCTTGTTTGGCGATGGTTATGGCACGGTAAGCTGCCTCTGCCTCAACCTGATGGAGCAGAAATTACGTTACATTCAGCAGCAGCTGGAGATATTAGCCAAAGGCACCTCATATGTGAATAAATGAAAGCAGCTCATTACCTCCTCTGGGCGACTGAGGACATGGCCTTCGGGTCCAGTGATGCCAAGTTCTAGCAGACGCTTTTGTTCCTGTACAACATAAATTATGAAACTAAAGTAAATTGCTGCATAGAGACTGGGTTCAGCACTGTGATCACACTGCTAATTTATTATGCCACAGAAAAGGAATTGCTGCAGAACTACTATCAAAACAACAATCTCAACCCAATAATCGGTATTAAATAAGGACTTTTCATATGCTTGCAACATAATTTGGTCCCAAGCAGGGGAGGGCTGGCAGCCTTAGTCCTGGAGGGCAAATCCAGTCAAGTGGCCCATTGCACCACCGAATCAGATCACCAGCCACGAGCACCTTTTGCTTGTTTTATAACAGATATTGACATTATGAAGCAAGCCAAATATGATACAATCAGCCCCCAGCAGCCTCTATCCTTCTGACCCCAGCAGCCTCGGCCTCTCTCCATCACCCCCAGCAGCCTCTCTCCTTCTGCCCCCAGC
>CM070037.1:53158028-53169240 GCA_036250615.1 Ptychadena robeensis | reverse complement strand
CCATCACAACCAGCAGCCTCTCTCCTTCTGCCCCCAGCAGCCTCAGCCTCTCTCCATCACCCCTAAGCCTCTAAGTCATTCATTCTCATCTCTTACGCATGGTGAATATGAACGGAAGCTGGCTCTGGGACGAAGAAGGGCGTGTACAGTAAGTCCCTCCCTTCTTCCATTTCCACTTTCTAAGTGAAGAAGTTCTGTGGGGCCGGGGTGCGGTGGTGATGGATGAAAGATGCGGCAGGCCTGCGTGCGTGGAGTGCCGGTAACAGCTGGTTGTCCAGCGCTGGTTTAGGGTGGCCTGGGATCAGCCTGGGGGGCAACTGCCTCCCTGCACCGCTTTCCAGCCCACCCCTGGTACCTAAGCTAAATACATTTGAGTATTTCTGCTTGCTAGCATTATGTATGCGTCACTGTTGTATTTCTTTTTACAATTCTTTTGTAAATACAGAAAAAAATACCTATGAATCCTTACAGAAATGTCCTTAAAACTTCATGTATACTGCACTGTAATCACAAGCAAACATCGTCTGCTGATCAGGAAAATAACTCCATAAATATAATACGTAGTACACTGGATGAGCCATGTTATCCTGGGACAGGAAGTGGGTTAAGGTGGGAATACACAGTTAAACTTTTCAGGTCGATACATGTATTATATGATCTTGTTAAGTTGATCATTTAAAATTTGGATTCCACTCAAAACAGCTTGCTTTCTTTCCTGTGTGCATGCTCCATAGTACCATCGGATGCAAAAATATGTCTGATCATTGCTTAATAAATTTTCTGTTTGATTTCCATCACTTTTGTTCAATTGAAAATAAAAAAAAGAAATCAATTATCAACTTATGTGGTAATTTTTTTAGTAGATTGAATCGAATAATAGACTATGCCCACCTTTATTTTTACCAAACCAAAAGTATTCCAGGGGGGGCGCTGGCCCTTATTCTTAACCTATGTTTGAATAGGGAGGGAGGGCTCAATAATGTTCCTAAATAGAAAAGGGGGGCCCTGCAAGGAAAGTTAGGGAACCACTGAACTAAAGGAACAAAGTATGAAGAAGGCAACTAAGCTACTAAGTTTCAAGATTTTATATGCTTCAATTTATGACAACATTGATGCAGAGAAGAACAAATAAGGAGGACAGTACCTCTTGAATAATATCCCCATTTTCTGCATGAACCTGTGCTATGGCACCCAGCTCTCGAATGATGCTGAAGATTTCAAACATCTGTAAAAGAAAGATGGGGCTGAAACAACAGTACTGACATTTAAAGATGGTGGAAGATACTCAAGGGCTTACAAACAAATAGCAAATCAATGTGCAAAGTACATCCATATAAATAAACTGCCTTACTACAATGTACAACAACACAGTATGTCCATCATAGTAATGCACATATGCTACTGGGCCTGCATATCTATGAATGCGGAATACAGTTTTTATCATTTGATATTTCAGGAAGAAAATTGTGGAGCTTACTAAGGATTCAGATGGAATTATGGGCTGTTTTGCTAATTCACACTGTATGTTTCTTCTTGGGTAAATATCCTTGGCCTCCATTTACTTAGTATGATTAACAGCTTGTTTTCACTATGTTTTTTACCCTGGGTTCAGTGCGAGACAAATCACAGGGAAAAAGATGGGGACACAACCCGTCCTATTTATTTGAATGCAATGCGATCCACTGTGCCTTAATAAAGCTGTGCACCCAACGTTGTCACACTAGGAGGTCCTCTTCAGTGACAAGCAACATGTTTGTTGGTTGGGTGGAAACTTAGATTTAGTTTGCTACTTACACCTAAACTTTTTAAAAACCATATTGAACATTGCAGCAGGTCCCCAACTGTAAATTCCAAAAATCAGCCTATATGAATAGATGTAGCTTATTATTTCACTTGCATAAGGTGTTTTAATGTACTTTACCTCTGCATCTGTACACTGGTATTTGTCTTTGTATGCCATGAATACAAGAAATGAATTTACACCTGAAAGAAAGAAAGTTGGAGAAACACATTAAGTATTTTTAGATCCTCCAGTTTCTCTTTGAATGGATTTCAGACTACAAAACTCTCCACAAAATATATGACTTACCCTTGTCCTTTACTAAAGCCTCCATCTCTTCTTTCAAACTCTCATGCCAGTATGTGATGTCCACATGTAAAGAGTAATCACAACAGACTTTCCCATCAGCCCACTCTCTCCATTGGTCATAGGCAGCAATCAAACTCATTCCAGGCTCGGGAAAGACATGGTCAACTAAAAGAAACACAAAGGGTCAGTGACAGAAAATTCAACATGTATTTTAGCTGTATTGTTTTATTAAACAGATGGAATGTAGAGAACAGGAGTCATAGCAAGCATAAATATAGAATGTAATGAATGGCCAGAATGGTTTACTCACTGATCATTGTGGTGCCTCCTGCTAATGCTGCTTTAGTTCCCTGAAAGAAGTCATCGGCACCAATCATTCCCATAACTGGCATCTGTAGTCTTGTATGAACATCTATTCCTCCTGGTATTACAAGCAAGCCATGAGCATCGATGGTCTTGACACCACCAGGGACAATCAGATTTTCCCCAATTTGTCTGGAACAATAAAATAAAGGAGATGAGACAATGCATACAACATTTTAGAGCAACTCGACACTTAGCAAATAGCTAATACAAATAAGGAAGCATTTCAGAGGTGAAAAAATGCAATCAATTCATCTTAACTGAAATCGCCTGTGAAAATCGCCTGGTCAATCGCCTGGTCGATTAATCGCCTAAGTGGCAACATAGCCTAAAGGCTCTTACAAGTAAGAATGTCAGTGGGCTATAAGGTCCGAAGACTGTTAAGGCACAGTGGTTGATTTTCCCAAAGGACCACTGTAACAACATAGTCAAAAAATTTAAGAGAATCTGTTAACTTTAGACAAATATAGTGGAATCTCTAAAAGATCCAACCTTACAACATACAGTATGTGCACCATACCCGCAATCCTTTGGCACTTCTCCATCGCAGCAATACATGGGCAAGATAGGGGTGGCCTGGTATATAAAAGTTATGGTGTGTCCATCTACAGAGTGCAGATCTACAACTCTCCTACCAGTAAAATGTATTATTGAGCACTTTTTTACCTTTTACAGCATTAAGAATGCATTTGTGAAAGGTCTACATGAACTGTCAATGGGTCAGGACTTCTATCGGACATACTGAGGTGTACCTTGGGCATTTATGTAAATTAAACCTCCATTTCCACATGACTTATTACATGACTACTAAAACATTTAACATAAAGTAAAGATTAGTAGGTAGTATTGATTCAGCCCAGTGCTAAGTCTTTCCTCTGTGGTAGCACAAGGAAAGGGTAAATCTTTATAATGATTTACCACACTGTTTTAGACCAAGTATCATACTTTTCCTACTGCAGTGCATTGTACACAACAAATAATGACACACAAAAAGTACACAAATCTCAAAAAAAGTTTTGTTTATTAGTACTATGCAATAGATTTAGTGACTCTCACTTACTTTATTATTCCATCTTCTATGTATATGTCTGCGAAGAATGACTGATCATCGTTCACAATTTTCCCTCCTCTGATGTGGAGTCTGTCACTCTGGAATAGAACAAAGATTTGATGTATGCAGTATATAGCATAGTGTCAAGTGTGAGCCATGAACTGGTGATGGAAGACAAGTGGTTAGGTGAATGCTGAATAGTATCAAAACTCTGGAGCTAATCCAATCAGGTAATTGCATCTAATAAATAAAAAGCACTCAGCTGTACAACCTCCTGGCAGAGCTTAGCAAACAAAATAAGGTCAACCAATTTATTGAATGCTGATTTTTTCCATAGACAGTGAACCATGCTAACAGCTCTATGAATACAAAACGCCTAAGTACAGAAATGTTCTTCACTCAGATGACCTCTGCTATGCATTGAGCAGTTACTGAGGTCATACAGGGCCAACATTTCCCATTCATGTGCTATATTTGAGGCTCTCTTACTATTACAGTACAGTGTACAATATAGGGGTAGTTAATCATATTCAACTGGACTTCATTAGTATTGCTAAAGACATTTTGTAACCAATCTTAGCCAATTTCATTTCAAAAAAGGTCTAAGACCACCTCCAGTATGTCTATCCACACATCATGGCCACATTTATTCAGCCCCCATGAAATGTTTTTGGTTCTGGTTTTGGTTCTGGTTCAGGTAGTCAAAGGCCAAGGTGTGAAATTGTGAAACCACCATGGCTCTAGGTACATATCCCTATCCTTGGTGTCAGGAAACTATATTGGTAGTAATCTATGAAATGTACATATCTGTAGGTGTGAACTTTGTCAAATCATCAGGGACAAGACCTTAAAATGGAATTATGTTCAAAAGACAGATGGTGTCAAAGGTAAGTAGATGGTCCTGCGACACGTCCATGCCTGGGAACTTCTTAGACCGGTAAGAGGAGGAGAGGGACTCGCTGAGCCACCAGCTAAGCACGCTAATTGTCATATGTGAAAGCAAATGAGCGACCCAGACAGTGCCTGATTGTCTATGCTTTCACTGGACTACTTTGATAATATCTATGAGGCAAATAACCTTTGTATATGGGGCCTTCCATATATCACCATGTGTAGTGGTCACATGCTGACCCGGCTTTCCTAATCAACTTTGGCGGTCGTACATGTTATGTGCGGCCCCTTAAGTGATGCCGAGGGCCGCACTTGTGGCCCTCCATATCACTTCAGTTGCCCACCCCTGCTGTAGTTTATTACTATTAGATGGAATTGTAACTGCATGTGTTTATGACCACAGTACATCACCCCTTGTCTGCTAGCAGGATCCGAATGCTCAAGACCTTAAGCTAGGCATACACGGTTTGATTTTGTAATAAAATTAAGCACAATTAAGCACCCCGTGCATCTATTACAATATTTAAGCCATCAAGCCTTCCTTCGAGCGAGATCACCCGTTCCTGTTCAAAGAAGCTCGGTCAAACAGGGATCCAATTGTTGGAAAACCCTGTTTTATTTCTATTAATTTGAATATGTACTGAGGGTCCCCGTCCCAAGAATCGGCCTGCATTGATGACGCAGAAGTGTTGCACCTCAATATCGAGGAAGCTAGACTGCAGCACGAGGGCGTCATCAAGCTGCACTCAATACTCCTCGAATTGCACAGGTTTCGACCTGTGCGTGCCAGACTTTACGAAGAAATTTAACAGCTTTTCTTCAAAGTGAGGTTGAGTTGTAATCATTAAAGCTAGTTCTGGATATTATCTCTGAGAAGCTGATATACAGTCATTAAGCCTCTTCTAGTGGTAGTGAAAGTAGAAGATTTAGTAGCTGCCTAACGTCTCCCTGAAAGGGTTTGTACTACCCAGTGGTCTTTATTGGCCTGCATTGTTTCATTGTCTTCCTTTCTCCTTAAAGTTACCTCCACTTTTTTGTTAATTAGGCCAGTCCACAGTAGTATGAAATCATGTAGTTTCCATAGTATATGAATGTAAGTTTTCTCTCAACATCTTTCTAAGCTTAATTTTTCTATGCAAGTGCCAGTCACCAATTAATGTATAAAATATGTGATAGTCAAAGAATGGGGGTGTGAAATAGTGTAACCACTAGCTGAATTCATGGGTACTTATTTGTATAGAATAACTAGGTTGGATTGGCTATCAATATTACTAAACAACAAGATCATCTGGATATGTCATTCCCTGGACCAATTATATCCTTCACAGATCTATTATACCGTATAAATATTAAATCACAACTGAGCTCTAAGTTTGAATCAGCACAATACATTAGATATCCATAAAAACGTAATATGTTCAGCATCTATTTTTTTTCTTAAACAGCCACATCCTGGGTAGAAACATCAAGCAGCAGCCACAAACTACTGACTGAGACCCTTGTTCTCATTGTTGAAGCAGTGGTCTTTCTGAAGAGGATCCACAAAACGGATGCTCCATGATGACTGGGTAGGTCAGACTCTGACTCTGCTTACTCAGAAAATATAAAACACAGCCCCACTCAAGTTTTTGTACTAAGGAACAAAGAAAACAAACTGTATAAAGGTGGCATGCGGCGATTGATCTGCCGCAAAATTGGTTGCAAACATAATGCCTGGCATACACATGCCGATAAGAGGCCGATTTTTTACCTGACCGACAGGCGTGCGTGCTCGCGCCGTCGGTCAGCGGAAAAATCGGCCGCTTATCGGCATGTGCCCACATGGGGCGACAGATCCCTGTCGCCCCACAGCTCGGCCGGCCAGAGAACGGACATGTCTGATAATCTCTGGCTGATGGAAGCCGATGGCATTAGCTTCAATGAAGACCAGCGGTTGCACGCAGTTTCACGCGGTTGGGCATGCGGTTTTGCGCGGTTTCGCACGGTTTTTGCAAAGCGGTTTCGCAAGCGGTTTTTTTTTCTAATCGTTTTTTTTTCTAATCTTTCTGCTGAATTGCATTATTGGAATTTTCGCTTCATGCTGTATTGTTCTCATGGAAAACAGCAAGATGGATGCCTCTGACTCTTCTTCAGATGATGAAGTCTTGATGATGTGTGGATTGGTGGCCCTGGAGAGGATGTGGGCCCAAAGATGTGCTCACTTTGGCCCATACTTCAGACTTTTATACAGACTGCTATACAGAACACTATCCTATTCTGGTCACATACATGATGATCACAGTACTGACATAATTATTATTCTATTAATAAACACATGCTTACACAGAATTGTACTAAAGCAGTATGGCCAAAGAACTGCCCATCTACAGTAATCACTCTTCTATTCCTATTTGGGGGTACATGGGGGGCCTAAATGTACAAATAAATGAGTACTTACAATTGCTGCAAGTCTGTGTCACTTCACAGCTTCACCAACAACTTTATTTTACTTTCTTTAAGGGCTTGTTTCCATTAGAAGCGGAAGCCCGCGGTTGTGCGCGGTGCGGATATATCTGCGCCCATTCATTTCAATGGGCTATTCACCTGTCCGCGGAATAGCGCGGACGGCCGCCTAAAAATTTGGTCAACCGATTCCGCGGCCGCCCAGCACTGACCGCGGCCATAGGGGTGAATGGCCGCCGCTAAAAACCGCATGAGATGCGGTTCTTAGCGGCGGCGGTTCTTAGCGGCGGCAACCGCGCCGTCGGCTTCCACACAAGTGGAAACTAAGCCTTACTCAGGAAGTAGGGGGGAGTTGTTCTCAGTGTCTTTCTGTCTTCCAGTCCTCCTGACCGCGCCCGACCGCGCCGGACCGCACCCATAGGGAAACAATGGATGCGGACGAAATCCGCGCCCTGTTCTCTGCACAACCGCTCCAATCCGCGCCCATTCATGTCAATGTGCGCGGATTGGTGCGGATTGGTGCGGATTGGTGCGGATCGGCACGGCATGCAGTTAAAAACTCGGTATGCTGCATTTAAAACCGCGTCCGCGCCCGATCGCAACCGCGCACATCCGCGCACAACCGCATACATGGAAACTGCCACATGCATTTCCAATGTATGCGGTTGTGGGCGGACGAAACCGCACCGAACCGCGCGGTTAGAACCGCACCTAACCGCTCAGTTCCGCGCTAGTAGAAACAAGCCCTCACATGCACGCTGACAGGAGTCAGGAGGCAGCGCCCAGATCTGACCAACGCCCAGAGGCCGGAGCCTGTCCAGCCTCTGTGTCGGCCCGGCCCTGGGTGTAAGGAACATGGCTCAGCAATTGTGTACTTTAAATTTAAATTCTCAGATAGTTTCTTAAGGTAGCCATACACGAGGCGATTCTCCCTCGATTCTTGAGGGATCGACTGCAGCGGGATGACGTCATCCCGCAGCAGCTGACCCCTCAGCTGATCGGCAGGCACCCTTTGTGTGCCGGCCATTACTTTGAAAGGGAACTACCGTCCCCATTCAAAGTAATGGAATCGGCCGGGAATTTACTTGCATGTCGGATCACTATGCGAGCCGACATGCAGCAGATTCCTGGTCGATCCTGCCAGGTGGGCCCACCTGATTTTCGGCCAAGTGACCGCCGGGCGATTCGCGGTCGATTGCCTGAAAAATCGGGTGAAAATCAGGCCCTACATTACAGGAAAAGTGTAAAGTTGGCCATAGATGTCTCGATTTTTCATGCGATGAGATAGAGAGATTGACTGATGCAATGGATCATTCACAAATCGATGCATGCATTAAGTGAGCGATCGATCAAAATGGCCAGACATCTCACAAAAAAATCTATCATGCATCATTGATAAACGTTTGAGACTTGCGATCATTTCTATCGGTCCACCCATGGAGGCCATATCCCACTTCCATCATTTACGATCACATTTTGTTTAATCAATTAAGCTGGCCATAGACGTTTCGTTTTCTTCCCGATGCTGCTGCAGATCGACAGTGCGTGGTGACGTTATGCAGAGAATTGGCCGGGCACCATTTGTGTGCCGGCACTTACTTTGGATAAGGCCCCCATACACGGGTCGGATTCCCATCTGATTCCGGTACGATCGATTCCAGGGCGCGTGCAGCCCACCTTGTCCGATCGATCACGTCCGATTGATCAGGGGCCCAGATTCGGATCGGACACAGAACCAACATGTTGGTCTTTCTGATCCGATTCTGCACACATCAGGGGGAGTTGCCATTTGTGGAGTAAGCGATCGGACACGGAATCGTCCAGGAATCCATGGGCCAAGGTGGTATGTAGCGATCGGACACACTTAATTGGCCGATTGATCGGAGCTCCGATTCCCGCTGAGATCGCCGGAATCGATCGGATGGGTGATCGATCGGCCATGGAATCGGAACGTCTATGGCTAGCTATAGGGAAGCTGGTATCTGTAGGGATATCAAATGTAGGTCTACAAATAATCATCTGTCAATCATATTTTTTAGAGCTTCACATCTAATGAACAGAAATATACATTCTTTACTACTCAGCATACAAAGAAGGGAAAGAAGCAAAGGATGCAGAGGCAGTGCACAACATTCATTTCTCAGAGTGGAAATGGGGAATTGTGGGAGGTTTACTACCCACAATTCCTGGAGGTGATGGGAAAATACATTAGCAGATGATGCCATTCATGACGCTTTGGGCTATGAATAAGGCATTGCCGGTAATGGTGAAGCTGAGGCAATAGAAACATTCTCTAGAAGGGTCTATAGATGCCTGACACAACATGCCATTGGAAATATATTCATTAATGTGTTTTCAGGTGCATGGGGAAAGCAGAAATACATATCAGATATGATGGTTTTGATTGAGAAAGATAAAACTGTTTTATTTAACATTGAGCATGACTTATTATATTTCATATCTTGTTTCACAAATCCTCCCACCCATCCCCCAACCCTGAAGATTACTATTTCCATACACCAATTCACTCGGTGTACATCACTTGCAGGATATATAGAGGAAATGTGATATAATAAATGCTATACATGTGTATTCTGTGTACTCTATATAAAACCATGCAAACACTATGAAGTGAGACGATGATAGGTTTCCTTTAATATGTTTATATTTTATATCCTCTACAGTTATGATACGTATACACATATGCAATGATAAACAACTATGAATAATGTTTGGTGATCATAACGAATAGAGATACTCAGCAGAAGGAAAATGACTGAGAACTTTGTTCCTAGCAGATATTGTCTTTCAACATAATCTAAAACTGGGCATACATTGTTTGATTTTTCATTCCATCAACTTAAAACACGATCGTATTACATTTGAATAGTTTTTACCACTATATAATGTGATCAATTTAAAACAGATCAAATCCTTTTCTTAAGCTAGGAACACACGGCTCGATTTAAACGTACAATCGATGTAAATCAATGAAAATTTTCATCGATTGTACCAAAATCGTAGCGAGGACACATGGTACAATCGACGATTTTAGTTCGATGAAGAGCTTTACATCGATTGAAAAGTGATCGGACTAGTTGGAAAATTATCGTCGAATTGTACCATGATCGAACTACTTTTTCATTTTCATCATACAATTGTATTCGATGAAGTGATAGTTTACTGTTTGTAGGGCATCAATGGCATCGACGATTTTAGTCAATAATCGATGTCCTCTACATCGATATTGTACTATGATTGTATGACACTATAGCGCACACAGTACAATCGATAAAATATCAAGGTTCTTCATCTAATCTTACATCGATTGTATGCTTAAATCGAGCCGTGTGTTCCTAGCTTTAATCCCCCCATATACACCTTTAGATCACTCCATTTCATTTCCATCAGATCTACCAACAACTATGCAGTATAGTGGCCTTCCTGATAGAATACATAGTGATTGGAAGGATTAAAAAGGTCCTTATATTACATGGTTTTGGTAGAAGAAAAGGTGATTGTACAGAAATTGTATGGTAAGATTGTAAGGTGTATGTGGGCCTTTTGGAACCAAAAAATTTTGGAACCAAAAAAAAGGAACCTTTAAAGTCGATCGAATGGAAAAATTGAAGACATCATGTTTCTTAAAGGAAAGTATTGAGTATTCCTAATGGGTTCTGCTTCCGATATTACATTATATTTATTTCTAAAGTCATAATGTGACTTTGCATGTATGTACATCAATACTATTATTTTGTCTTTAAAATCTAATTTAAATTCTGTTAATATTTTATATAAATTTGTAGACCAGCGATTAAAGCCCATTCTTGGTCTGGCCCTTTCCTCTCCCTCTTTAAGAAACTCTGAAAATGAAAGGTTCTCTTACATAAGATGAGCATGTTTGGCATTATAAATGGTATTATAGGGCATGTGTCCCCAACCTTCCCTTCATTGCAGTGCTTTTTCCCCATCAGTGTTTTTGGTTCTTGACAGAGGAACCTTGAGGAAGGTACCAAAGTGCCTAGTGGGTACACAGGCTGATACCCCTCACAGTAGTGTGAAGTGCACAGGGGCAAATGAGGGCAGTGTAATACCCCTTCCATTGAAGAACACTCTCACATTCACTGTAAACTGTAAACATCTTCACTTTAAATGACTTAGGGCTTGTTTCCATTATACGTCAGGACCCCTACGCTAAGCGTATACGCTTAGCAGGGGTTCCAACGTATCCCACAGACTTTGCCTGCTGGCGGATGGTCTGTTTACACATCCGCCGGTGTAAAGGCTGAACGTACTCAACTACGTTCAGCCTTGCACCAGTGTTCTGAGATATTTTCCTAGTTGAAATATTTTCCTATTCTTACAACTGCGCATGT
>CM070037.1:53142051-53157928 GCA_036250615.1 Ptychadena robeensis | reverse complement strand
GGACCTCCCGCTAAGCGTACACGCTTAGCGGAGGGGTCCCAACGCAATGGAAACAAAGCCATAATGATATTATTTATAAATAATGCTTTTATGTTAAAAAATGCATTCCCTCTGTACACCTGATGCTATAGCATTCTAATATGTAAACCAAATGGAAAACAGACCAGTACCATCTTATTCTCCATATTACATATCCATGTGGGGTTATGTTACCATATCAATACAGATATATGTAAAGCTTTACATTAAAATAAATTTCAGACTACAACGTCTCCAACCCTCAGCAATTATTGGTGGGAATTCTTTATCCTTACTATGAGCTCATGCACTTGGCCTGTAATCACAGCAATATCCAATGAATTATTAAATAAGGCCGATGCAATACACAAATGGAATTGTGTGCATGGTTCTTTTAGCACACCCACAAGATGTCTTGGAAACACCTCAGTATGTAACACATGACGAAAACCAACATCAGCCTATGAGCTAGGAGAGAGGATGAAGTACATGGTAACCTTGCCGGTACATAAATAAACATATAGGATCTAAACTAAACAATATATAGCTAATGAAAGATGAAAGCTGCAAGATACCACAATGATGGGGGTCACTCATAGCAACCAGCCATACATGTTTTTGCATTAACTGCCATCTGATTGGTTGTTACGGTCAGCTGCACTTCGCAGGTCCTCTGTGAATATGCACTGATATTGAATTAACACTTTCTGTGCCAGATCATACAGGTAAACAGTTAACGCTTTCTGTACCAGATCACACCAAAAGACTCGACTTGTATGTGTGTTAAATGGCACAATACACAATTTACACAACAAATATAATATCTATTCGCTGTAATGTTCCCTTCTCATTGGACTCTCAGTTATCAGAGTCTGCTATGATTTGTATTAGTGAACATATCACATTGTGATCATATCCAAGCATTGGCATGTGCATTACTTATCTGGCAGATATCCTGGTTGTAATGAAGGCCAGAATACACAGATTTATTTGGATCTTTGGAGAAAAGAAAAGCTTGACCCAGATTTCAATATTTTTTTTTTACTGCCAGTGACAGCCGAGTGACATTAATCTGGATATGATGCTTGTGATGATCAGTGGTGGCCTGGGTGGCCTTGAAGCATAGAAATGTATATGTAAAAAAGAGAACACTGTCCACAAATAACAACACTAAGAAATGAAAGCAAAGGAGCTTATCTAATACAATGTAGCCCAATGTCACCCACATATACCATACAGCAAGCTGCCTGTGTAAATAAATGTATAGAATTCCTAGTTC
Organism: Ptychadena robeensis; assembly: GCA_036250615.1. Classification (NCBI taxonomy): domain Eukaryota; kingdom Metazoa; phylum Chordata; class Amphibia; order Anura; family Ptychadenidae; genus Ptychadena; species Ptychadena robeensis. The sequence goes on along the minus strand of CM070037.1, from coordinate 53,156,631 downwards.
TAGGGACCCTCTGACATGTACATAGGGGTATCCCTTGTCAGTACACAGAACAGAGACCCCCATCTTTTAGCTCAGTAGTGTAGGGGGAATCCCCAGGTCTAATACATTAGAGGAAGGAAGATATCATGGCTGTCCTGTGTCTTACAGATCCATGCCCCATCCCTGTGCTAAGCTTACTGTGATCCGGGGGATGTTCTTCTTCCCTTGGTAGGACATGCTGGCAGCAGATCGGGGGTCCTGGCTCGGAGGATTCCGCTGTTATTGTGCTGGGCTGTGATGGAGGTGGGGGATGTGCCTGCCTCCTTTTTGTTGTCACAGGCTCGGTGGCTCCCCCTGCATTGGGAGACGCTGTCAGCCTGGCTCCTTCATTACCATGCGAGCCTCATCCAGGGGCCTCTGCTAGGACCACCATGCAGCCCACCTCCCCCCAGCACAGGGCAAACAAAGGCCGGGCACTACGTCACATGTGTGCCAGGACCTCTCTCCCATCTCATGGCTGCAGGCTGGGTACCCCCTCCTGCCCTGGCACCACACACAGGGGGGCATTGGGAGGCTGGTACGTGTAGGAGGTGGACCTATACCGAATCACCTATTATAAATACACGATATAGACCAACATACTTACAGTATACTACCCATACGTCACAGGGAACAAATTACCTTTATTGTATCGTTACAGTGATCCAAAGTAAAGTATACAGACACCTTGTCCATTATATAATATATACATGTATATAGTGTATACATACCGGCTCCAAAGTAAAGTATACAGACATCTTGTCCATTATATAATGTATACATGTATATAGTGTATACATACCGGCCCCAAAGTAAAGTATACAGACACCTAGTCCATTATATAATGTATACATGTATATAGTGTATACACACCGGCTCCACAGTACATTATACTTCTCATACATACGTCACAGGGAACACATTACCTTAATTATATCGTTACAGTGACCTAAACCCAGCTAATTGTCTGCAAAACTTCCTCCAACATACAGTATACACACATCTATTCCATTATATAATGTATATATTTATATAGTGTAAACATAACGGCCCCAAAGTACAGTATACACACATCTAGTCTATTATATAAAGTAAACATGTATATAGTGTATACATACCGGCCCTAAAGTACAGTATACACACACCTAGCCCATAGTAAAATGTATACATGTATATAGTGTATACATACCACCCCCAAAGTACAATACACACATCTAGTGCATTATATAATGTATACATGTATATAGTATATACATACCGAAACTAAAGTAAAATATACAGACACCTAGTCCATTATATCATTTATACATGTATACATACCGACCCCAAAGTACAATACACACACCTAGCTCATAGTATAGTATATTCATGTATATAGTGCATACATACCACCCCCAAAGTACAGTATTCACACACCTAGCCCATAGTATAACATATACATGTATACATACCATACCTAAAGTACAGTATACACACACCATACCTAAAGCACAGTATACACACACCTAGCAAATAGTATAGTATATACATGTATATAGTGTATACATATCATCCCCAAAGTACAGAACACACACCTAGTCCATAGTATAATATATACATGTATACATACCATATCTAAAGTACAGTATACACACACACACCTAGCAAAAAGTATAGTATATACATGCATATAGTGTATACATATCATCCCCAAAGTACAGTACACACACCTAGCCCATAGTATAATATATACTTGTATATAGTGTATACATGCCATCCCCATAGTACAGTATACACGCACCTAGTCCATAGTATAATATATACATATATACATATCATACCTAAAGTACAGTATACACACACACACACCTAGCACATAGTATATACATGTCTATAGTGTATACTTATCATCCCCAAAGTACAGTACACACACCTAGTCCATAGCATAATATATACATGTATATAGTGTATACATACCATATCTAAAGTACAATATACACACCTAACCTATAGTATAATACATGCTTGTATATAGTGTATACATGGCATCCCCAAAGTACATTATACACACACCTAGTCCATAGTAAAGTATATACATGTATATAGTGTATTTATACTGTTGTCGTCATGTATATACATACACACATAACTGTATGCTTACTGTTGTGAATAATAATAACAATACCATATAATTAAGATACTTACACCACTAATAATCTACCTTGAGAATGATAATAATACTACTACTACAACAAATAATAATAATAACAATGCTACCAATAATATTGAAAAGTATTGTATATACCACTAATAACACAGATTATAGTATGAATGAAATATTTCCAGCAGATAGTAATGAAAAGTGTACCAGGCTGACACTACCTTGCTTTGCTGGGTTGGCTCTGTCTCTGTGCCAGGGGGAGGTCTCGGTAGGTCCACCTTCTTCTCAGCAGTTCCCAGTCCATCCACACTGCCCAGGCTGCTGCTCTCACTCCCGGACTCACTGAGCCCATCAGAACCAGTACCAGAACTGCACCCATCCACCTTCTTACTGCCATTTCTCTTGCCCACAGCCAGGGACTCAAAATTAATGGTCTTATTCTCAAATGCCCCCTCCACGTTGCAGAACATGCCCCCATATTTCTGCCTGGGTTTGGGGCTCCCAGACCCCAGCTTAGAGAAGTAACTGGGCACTTCTGCCATGTCTGCTGACTTGCTGGCTCTGTGCAGGTTGTCCTGTGTGATAATGTGAAGTGAAGTGTGCTCCTGGTCTGCCAGGCTCAATCTAAGGAAGGGCCAATGTGTAGAAGTGTCACATAACCCCCCGAGGATACAATACCCCAGCTGGCAGCTCCATTGAGGGCTGACTGAGCTGTCCTATGGGTGTGGTGCTGAACGGCTGTCTGTCCTGTCACTGGCTGCTCACACACAATTCATTTCACCTATCACATCATCTATCTTGTTTAATAGTACACTTCAGTCTGCTATCCAACTCCAACAACTAGATTCTTTCTATCTATCTATATAGGTGTCTTCCCGGGGTGACCTATTATGAATAAAATAGATTCTCTTTTTACAATCACCTACCATGTGACCTAATAAAACTTGTCATGCTGTCAATGGGCATTATTGTTAAAGCTGGCCACACACCTTTAGATCTCTCTGTCAGCTCTCCTTTAGATCTACCAACAACTATGTAGTATAGAGTCCTCTGCGATTGAACAGAGGCAGACTTGATGGTTTAGAAAGTCCCTCATATTACATGGTTTTTGTAAAACAAAAGGAGATCTAACAGAAATCTAAAGGTGTATGGGGACCCTAAGGAATAGGTTTGTAAATGGTGCTACCTATGGCAGCAACATAACACAGCCATTTACACAATGCAGAGGAGGTGCTTTCTGTATAAATTATAAGGTAACTCTTACATTAGATTATTTGTAATTGGTGATGCTGCCGACTATGCAGACATTTACGTTCAACATTTTATTAAACCAGCATGTAAAAATATAAAATCATGTACATACATTTACACTTATATTACTTTCATTTGATTTCTTGCACTAGTTTAAAAAGTAGCCATAGGCTATGTTCCCAGATAGGCGCTTAATCACATGCGGAAATCGGCATGGATCGCGTCCATTCAGTTGAATGGGCTTGTCCCCACTAATCTGATGATCACAAGCTATTTTTTTCTGATCGCACCCATAGACATTAATGTTTGTGATTTCTGCAATGGATTTTTGGATGGATTTTTTTTATAATGGGGCGATTTAAAACACAGTGGTGACTAGGCTAAAGCCCTAAACAAAAAATCTCAGGCCACAAAGATAGAAAAAAATCTGTGCTAATACCCTGCAATTTATTGATTAATCACATGGCAAAATGTTTTGGTGTGCTACAAGCCTGAAACCTTTTGATTGTAAACAGGGAGGTAAAGTTTAGCCTTATACATATCCCACAACATGGAGCACCAATGTATTCCTTAAAGCCCCCCATACGCCTTTAGATCGCTCCATACAATTTATTTTAGATCTCCCAATAACTGTGTAGTATAGTGTCCTCCCTGATAGAATACATAGTGATTGGAAGGTTTAGAAAGGTCCTCATATTACATGGTTTTGGTAGAAGAAAAGTTGATTGTACAGAAATCGTATGGGAAGATCTTAAGGTGTATGGGGGCCTTTAGTCTAGGTCAAGGCTGTTTAACTCCAGTCCTTAAGGGCCACACACAGGGAAGTATTTTGTATCAAAAGTATTTTGTTTAAAACACACCATACTCTATTAAATGCCGAAGAAATAATAAAAATGTGCTCAGATCTGGCATGAGGCTCATTTGACAATATATAGAAGCACATTAACTAACCATAACCCCTAACACTCCTCTAAATAGTTGTAGCAACCCATAACAAATTGGAGCGTTAACTTCAGTCTCCAATCCCTAATTGCAGCAGTAAACTTTTGCCTCTGTACTTGATTTGGACAAATTTGACCTCAATGTTCTGTTCTCTGCCTGGAACGCAAGCACACTGTTCTACTATCTGCCTGAGGTACATAAATCTGGACTCTGCTCCCTGTCTGGAGCTTTGAGCTCATGGTTCTACTATCTTCCAGAGGTACTGAGATCTGGACTCTGCTCTCTGTCTGGAGCATGGAGCTCATGGTTCTACTATCTGCCTGAGGTACTGAGATCTGGACTCTGCTCTCTGTCTGGAGCTTTGAGCTCATGGCTCAACTCTCTGAATGGGGTACTGAAATCTGGACTCTGCTCCCTGTCTGGAGCTTTGAGCTCATGGTTCAACTCTCTGAATGGGGTACTGAGACCTGGACTCTGCTCCCTGTCTGGAGCCTCGAGCTCATGGTTCTACTATCTTCCTGAGGTACAGACATCTGGACTCTGCTCTCTGTCTGGAGCTTGGAGCTCATGGTTCTATTCTCTGCATGGAGTACTGAGCTCTGAACTCTGCTATCTGTGTGGAGTATTGAGCTTTGCCTTCTCTCTGCCTAAAGTACTGAGCTCAGGTCTCTTAGTTCATGGTTATTGTCTCTGTCTTGAGTACTGTGACCTGGACTCTGCTCTCTGCCATGACCTCTGTCTAGGTAATTTAGTTCTGCATTCTAATAACTGCCTGGAATACTAAACTCAGGACTCTTCTCTTTGTATGAGGTATGGAGCTTGTGGTTCTAATTTCTGTCTAGAGTACTTCGCTAGGGCCTCTGCTCTAAAGTTGTGAGCTCAGAGTTATCTGCCCAATGTCTGTTGTGAACTCAGAACTCTGCTCTGTGTCTGCAGTGTAATCTCTGGACTCTACTCTTAATCTAGCACAGGAGTGTCATCAGAGGCACAGTATATTTATTTTTGGTCACTAATATTTTTATAAAATTGTATTTAAGATCATAGATGTGTCTTTTATTTGTAATGTGGTTACACTTTGCATGTAATTTGTAATGTGAATTCACAAGCTGGCCATACACGATAAAGAAACAGATTAGAGCAACATCGGGTGCCGTGCATGCTCACGGCACCCGATGTTGCTCTAATCTGTTTCTTCATTTGAGCCATCCACGGTTTCTTCAAGCAGGTTCATCAGATCGTGCTGGAAGTAACTCGACCAAAAAGGTTTCCAACATTTTGGTTGAAATCCATTACTTTCAATGGGGGCAGCAGGTTTTCATTCAATGAAATGGGCAGGCTGCCAGCTGAGCCGCATGTGGTGCACATTGATTCCAGTTCAATTGACCCGTGATCAATCACAGCGTGATTGATTGCCGGTCGATTGCACAGGAATCTACCCATGTATGTCCAGCTTAAGGGGTAATTGTATCATTGATTAGTTCCGTTTGCGTTTGTCTTTTTAACAAAAGGTTCAGATAGATCATAAGACCATTCCTTTATATATGATACCATTGGAATGGTGACTGATAACACTAACAACATCTATCCATTATATAGAAACGGCTGCGGCACTGCTGGGCACATAGATACTTCAGAAAAGTTAGTAAAGGTGTTACCTTTCCAATGTCTTGCTAAATTTTAACACTTGGCCAAAGAAAACAGCCCAGTCTTCTGCGTATGTAGGAGTTTCCTGGCTGTTGTGTCACGGGGGCAGAAATTGGGCAGGAGAGCTGTAAAGCAGCATCATAAGGTTTAGATCCCCTAACTACCGGTGTCGAAAGATTTTGTGATGACGCTATTCTATTGCTCATTGTTTTCCTCAATGGAGGCTCTAATTTAATGAAGCAAACTTACCTATCAATTTGACTGCAACATTTTTCAATACAGTAAGAAAGACATTGAGACACTTTGAACAGACCTTTTTATTAAAAATTTAACCATAAATTAGATACTTTACAAATAAATATAAAGTTTTTAATATATAGAGATATTTATGAGTACATTACAAAAATATCTTTAAAACTTTTAACCGTCAAACGGAAATCAATGTCCTTTAAAATATCTAAAGTTAACCATTTCAGCACTATAACAACATGACTAAAGATATGGTTATCCAGACAGCACAGAGAGAGGGCACCTTGCCAAGTAAATAATACAATTTGTACATGATTTACAGTCAATATTGTACAGCAGATACATTGGTAACAAAAGGTAAATACATGAATACATAATTCCATCTTCACAATTCCCTGAGTCTAAACTAAACCCATTACTGTGCTAAAACACACTAGCATAGTTAAGGTACTGATGGTGTGACTGCTGTAGGGACCCTTTGGGCATCACAAACTACCCCTAAGTAAATGTCATGTGTACTGTTACTACAAGATTTTCGTTTACAAGCTGTGTAAGGCACTCAGGGGTGTACCAAAGGCTACAGACTGATAATCAAAGTGTAAAACGTACACTAACAGCCACAATACAGAAAGCAATGGAACACACCAGGTGTATCCATTATACTTTGGAAAAAAGGAAAGAGCGTGAGGTCAACAACAACCAATCAGATCACAGCTTTATTATTGTAAACATTTTAAATTGTATTGTAAAAGTAATATTTAGCACAAGTGCATTTTAAGAGGACTTAATGGGTCACACACTTTGAAACCTTGGTTTCTCATGTGGTTGTAATAGATGTATGTGGTTGTACAATGCATGTCCAGTTTGTCACTGTTTCCTAAATGATGTCCATAGCATCCAATATCATGTTTTGTGTCTTCAATAACTGACAGCTTAATTTAGCTTTGCATCCAATAAGTATTATGTGCTGGTCTTTGCTGACGTCAGAAGCCACATTGCCCCTAAATCAAGTTAGTTGGCCACCAATGGTGTAGACCCTAAGTGACCAACCTGTGGCCTGTTTGACCCCCCCCCCCCCCCCCCCCCCGCCCCCCCTTGGTCCTCCACATGCAGCCCAGAAAACCTAATGCATAGGGCATAGCAACTCACCTGTGAAGTGGTCATACACTGACCCAGCTTTCCTAATCAACTTTGGCGGTCCTACATCAGTAAAATTGGCAATGTTGATCTGGGAAACCAGGTCAGGAGGGGGCAGGTGCTGTCAGGTTTTGACTGCCTGTTGGGATCTGGTCCACCACCTGCTGAGATATGTCAACTGGGGAGGGTCTGGATCGATGTTATGTGCGGCCCTTTAGTAATTCCGGGGGCAACACTTGTGGCCCTCCATATCAACTCCACCACTGGTGTAGACCATTCCACTCCAAAAAATCTCAGAATGCCTAACTAAATATTGAGTGAGTAGAGTGATGACAACAATCTGTTATCTCCCCTTCAGTAGGGACACAAATGTTTATGTTCCCCTTTGGCTAAGTATGGGACACTTTCCAGCAAAAAAAACAATCTAATAAAGGAAATCAGGGCATTGCTGACGTATACTTATTACACTGACAATACTGTCAGACCCACTGAATTTAAACAAACATCACAAAGTCTAGAAAGTCAGACTGAAATCAGAAATGCTAATACATGGTTATAAACTTACAGATACATCTGAAACCATTGGATTGTCTTAATAGCCATGGAAATATTGTTTCCAGATTGACTCCTTAGCAAGACCAGCTTTCTTGCTTATTCAGAAAAAGTTTCCCATTAAGAAAGTATATAGTTATTGCTGAATTGTCTTCCCTTTCTTTTGCAAATACTAGTTGACCTGGCTGTCATGATGATGTAATGGCTTCCACAGAATAACTATTCAGGGGTTTTGACTTTGCCGATTTTGCCATATCTTCTAATTGTTTGTAATCTGTATTGCAAAGTCATGAAGTTGGAGACAGTTAGACGTCTTTCAAGTCAGAAATGACAGTCTAAAGTTCAATCAAGTTCTGTTTATTTGGTGATTTCTGCTTTACAACCAGTGCTGGAATACTACATGCTGCCATACATGGGTTGATGCCCATGAGACACATCAGCCTCCAGCTCCTTAGATATTGGACATGATTGCGCTGAGTCCAATATCAAAGAAGCTGGAGGCGCAGTACTGCTGCGTCATTCAGCTCAGCTGCTTTGGATGGCAACCCTGATTTATGGTCATGTCCGATATCCCTGTTTTTGAACGGGATGATTGATTCTGCTCGAAAACAGGGTTGGTCGCATTAGATATGCGCCAAATAGATGGCCATGAGTGCGCACGTCGCTCGAAGTCGCCATCGATCTAACACATATCTATGTGTGTATGGGCACCTTAACAGCTAAATCTGATTGGTTGTTTTGAAAAACACATCAAACTTTCCTTCCTTTATTTCCATTTTTAACAAATGAGGTGAACTGTGTGTACCTTAAGGGTTAGCTGTGCATGATGTACCTTAAGTTAAGTTTAGTTCAGACAGAAATAACAACATCTGTGTACACGTTAAATGGAAATAGGAAATGTTTATGTGAATGTTGGTTGCATTATATCACAAAGCATTCATGGTTGCTTATATTAATACATAGGATGCAATATAATAACTGTAGAATTATAAAGCGTGATATGAAGCTCTTCATGCTCAGTGGAACCAAAAGATAAGGAGGAAGATTGGTAAGGAGGAAGATTGGTTAGGGACAGGAGTGATCATGGAGACAGGAATGGAGGAGTCGTCAAGATGAGACATTATAAGAGGAAGAACAAAGGACAAGTAACAATAGAGATCTATCAACCCCCAATTGAAGTGTTGTAGCTTTTCTCCTCTTTGTCCTGTAACTTGTCTTTGTTTTTTTGCACTGTATGGACAAGAGTATTAGCACACTCGTTTAAATGATTGGATTTAGGCATGCAATCTGCATTGGTGGATAATGGGTGCCTCCATGTACCTTAGTGGCCATTCACCACTAAGCCCTCCATATTACACACCACACCAGCCTCCCAGAGAGCCCTCAGCCTTACACAGAACCTTTGGATCCAACTGTACATCCAGCTTCTTACAGTGCCCACACCAACAATATAATGTATGTATTTATTTAGTTTTCAAGCCAAAGAAGCCTAAGCCATAAGAAATATCTAACTGTTTTTGGATTCTAGTAGTTGTTATTTATTGGTTTTGAAATGGTAATGCCATTTAGCTATACAAGGCACTAACCCTTAGCTCACATAGGTGGTTCATCCAGTGGTTATTGACTTGCTGTTGCTCTTAGGGTTAACTAGAGTAGGGGGGTAGAGGAAATGCCAGGTAGGGTTAGGGAAGGGGTAGGGTTAGGGCATTTGGCAGGCATCCATATATTTCAACTGGAGCAAAGGGTGTTTTAGATGTACTAAGTTAGATCATTGAAAATGTATGCTGGTATTTCACCGTTTCTTTGTCTTTAATTGGGTTTTAATAGATAATCACAAGGTATTGTTAAGTAGTAACGTGAAGTGGGGCAATAGTAGGAGAAAGAAGGAGGACAGAAAATAAGGCATAGATAGGAAGATGTTAAACCTTAAACAATAATGGAATAAATGCATTCATGAGTAAGTGTACATATAAATCATGCACTTGACCTTTAGCATCGTACTCTTCATAAAAAATCATTCCTTTTGGATTTCAATCATTTCATTTTGGCCACATGGCAGTAAATACTTCATTTCTAATGAATGCCTGATAATGTAATAAAATGCACCAAAATTATGAATTCAACACTCTTCCTCCCCTCTTGGTATGGACAGGGACCACAGAAAAAAACTAACCACATAGAGGTCTGACAAAATGGCACATGTGTATATGTTTGGACCAGCTGGAACCAGGGGACATCTAAGATCCTTTGATGTAAGGCCAGAACATGATAGAACATGTTTTTCTGTGGCTGACAAATATATTTTAATCACCTATCATAGGAGTTTCTGTCCTGTTAATTTTGTGATAAAAATTAAAATAAAGATTGAGGTCAAACCAAAGAAGCACATTTTAAATTATAGTATCTTTATGGACAAGTCACACCTCAGTCATGGCAATGTCACCTTCTGTATTTATTCTCCAATAAACGTTTTTATGAGGAGAGCTTTTTATTTCTTACTTATTGGCACATTTTATTTAGAAACTTCTGAGAGCAGTAATGCCAGCTAGCTAGGTATTTCCTTCATGTACCATTTCCAGCTACTTTTCCTTTTCATGACCTCTTTCTACCTAATGAAAGTGTAAAGGTGGGCATACACGGCTCAATTTCCCGGCAATCATTGTGTGATCGATCACAACCTGCTGAATAATCGCACAATGATCGCTTGGGGAATCGATGCACTCCACCTTGAAAATTTAAACCCTGGCCAAAAAATGGTGATCGAACAGAGAAATACCGACATATATGTTCCCTGTTTGATTGATATTATGTTGGATGGTGTCGATCACTCAAGGTGGGCAGCCTTCGATTCCTGCACGATCGATCCGTGTCAAAATCGCACTGGGTATGGCTGCCTTTGTACGCCTTTATCTTCATTAAATAAGAAACCAAGTAAATACAAATACAGTGGTTCCATTTTGATGCTTCTATTGTACAAATCAATCCAATTGAAAATCAGACAAAAAATTACACCCCCCACGATGGAATCCAACAATTTAGGTGCCGTAAAAGCAATAAATTGTTGCCCATGCTCTCTAGATTAAATATATTTAAAAAAATTAAGGGCAGAAAACGATTCCACATATTTCACCTGGGCTCTGTTGTTAATATCTACCTATCATCAGCAATAAAGATCAATGAAGCCTATGTTATTCAATCACTGCCTTATTGTTCAGTCACTGCCTGTATGTAAACTTTTTAAAGGTCATCTTTCCAGCTTTCTGGTCTTGTGTGCTCTTTGCCTTCCCTATAGATAACACTTTACTGTATATATGTATATACCGTATTTGAAGGTAATTATCTCTAATTGGCTCAGTTGGTAATATTTGTTGTAGCTCTTTATAAGAAAAATATACAGGGTAGGCCATTTATATGAATAAAGTTACATTAAAACCAAGCACACCATTGTTTTTCTTGTGAAATTCCCAATAAGTTTGATGTGTCACATGACCCTCTTCCTTTTGAAAAAAGAAGTTGGATTCAAAATGGCCGACTTCAAAATGGCCACCATGGTCCCCAACCATCTCAAAAAAGTTTCCCCCCTCACATATACAAATGTGCATCAAACAGGAAGTTAATATCACCAACCATTTCCATTTTATTTAGGTGTATCCATATAAATGCCCCACCCTGTACTCATTATATTATGGCCATCCATTGATGGATATGTTTCATGTGCAGCTTTCCGTAAAATCTCTAGCCAGTAAATATGTCATTCGTGTCTTACTGGCTGAAATACAGTATAGGCATTAGGAATCCATATATTTATATGGTCTGCACCCCAAAAGCCTCTCAATGAATGATACCCAACTATTACCCAATTAAGGTTCTATAGGTGACACATCTAGTACTGAGTTAAAATTTACACAGTTGCTGGGATTGGCCAATTGTTAAATGTAGGCATTGTTTTTATATATTATATACTTACAACCCTATATATGTACGTTATTTCTGTCCTGGACTTTGTACAATATATCTACAATATGTCTAGCTGGAAAAGATCAGCAGTAAAGCCCTCTGTGCACAGCGTATTAGCTGGTAATGCAGACAAGTTATTCCTGAATTGGGCAGTGTCGTTGCTGGGCAGTTATGAAATCACAGTGCTTCTAATATTATAGCATAAGAGCTGAACAAGCCATGACAGTGATAGTGATAGTGAAGAAAATAGAAAGGAAGCACTCCCCAGAAAATAATATACAAAGTGCCCCTAATAATGTGCACATATCATTTACTAAGATTTATAGGGTTCTCCTTACCCAAAGTTCGCACTTCAGTTAGTTATGGATGTTTCCAGGGCCAACCCAGCCACCCATCAATATCTCTTTTATAAACTGGAACAATGACTTAATAATGTGGGGGAACCTTACTCTGCATTTTCATACTTTTGGGGACTCATTGTTAATTTATTATTCACAATCACCTTCTTAAGGTACCCATAGACATTGCGATTTTTCGGGGACCGATGCGATATTCGATTTTGACGCCCGATTTTTGCTTAAGTGTTTTTTCTAAAAGTCGTTTGGATGCCCGATTTTTCGGCCTCTGATTAGTCGCCGCCCGACCGACCGATCGGCTGGTTGGATTGGGAATCTTTTAAAAGTGGCCCACCGACCGAAAATTACGGGCATCCTCATTCAGGACCCGACCGACTTTTCGGACGATTTTTCTAAAAACAGCATCGGTCGGACTACATTTGCATGTTAGGAATGCCGAACGATCGACCTACCCGACCGACTGGATCGGTCGGAAGGGCTAAAATCGCACGAAAAATCGCAATGTGTATGGGTACCTTAAAACAGTACCAAGAACAAAGAAAATGGAATTTAACAAACCATTAAACCCATGGCAGCTGAAACGCCTTCTTCAGTGATTGTTATGTTTGACAGATAGAATGGAATCAGATGGATTTATTGAGGTTTGGAATGACTTGCTGCAGCTCTCTGGTGCACTGTCTGGAAAAAAAGATTAAAGAAAAATCTATTAAAACTTAAAAGTACTTTGCATGAGTTGTTGTTGTTGTTATGATGTTCTATCACATCTCATACACATTTTTATGTAAAATACATATGACAACTGATATGGTTTAAAAAATAAAGAAACACATACAATGAAATAAGAAAACACGGAAATGCTTTTAGAATAAATATTAACATAATGAATAAATCATGCCCTGTCATTTTAACAGTCTATTAAGGATGGTACCATCATTCTAAAATTGAACTTATCTGATTAGCATAACAATGGAAGCCCAAAACAACTTACCGTTTTATAGTGGGGATATGTATCACACAGAGAAACCTGACTGCTTCACCACAAATCCTTTTTTTTAAGTTGAAAACTGACTTGCAAAGTAAAATAACATCCTTCTAGACTTGCTCCTTCTGTGACACAACACAACCTGTTAAAGGGCTTAACTGTAGAAGTACGTAGACAACTAAGACCTTTATATCTTTACTGCTTTGCAGTAAAGCAGCAGTTTTGTCACAAAATTACCATGGGCAATGAATTTATAAAAGGCCCTTCCCTTCATTATGTCTCTAAATATAGGACCACGTATGTGACAAGGAGCAACTTCATATAACTAATAGACAATGTTTGATAAAGTACTTTTCAAGTATACTGGAGGATCCTGATTACCCAACTGCTACTCTATATAGAAGACTAAAAGACCTATTGATCACAGGATATCCATTAAACCTCAAGAGTGACATTAGACATTTCCCGATGTCTGGAGAAGACATGGGGCAGAAAAGAACATCTGTCTCAGATCTCTCCTCTTTGAATATTTCAGTTCTCTCTTAAACCCTGTACAGATTACACACACACATTCATCATAGCTGCCAATATGTGAGACTCCTGACTTGCTACCTGGTACAATGGCAAACTTGTAAACTGTCTTAATAAAGGCAAACTGCTTCATTGTTAGCCACAGTAGCCATATTTTTAACCTAAAACCTTTTTGAAAACAGTAGGAAACAGACAGGACAGTCATCAGGTTCTATTGGTACCTGTGTCCTGGATAAGAAGATATACAGCTGTAACCTAAAATATAATATAAATTAAGTAATTAAAAACTGCACCATCAAGCATCTTCTATATTTATATTCATTTCCTTAATACTGCATAAAAGCATGAGCATAAACAAGGTTATGTGAATTGAAGTATCTCTTCAACTAATGTATTTAGTATCTAAAACAAAATTGTATTAACTTTATTGTTGACAATGCAAAAGAAATCAGGCGTGCTTTTAGCTCAGTACCCTTAAATAAAGTTGCAAGGTACCTATATTTTTGTCATTGAGTGTCTATAATTCTAACTTGGTTAGTATTTAGAATTTTAAATCAACTAGTAATTATAATAATAAGTAATTATATGTTGTAATAAGTCAACAAGTATCCATAATTATATCTATATTTCTAAGCTGCCTAAAATTAATAATATAAGTCACCTATTATCCATATAAGTAAATTAATCAATAATGAATTTCCTAGTATCCATAATAAGTCACAAAGAATTAATAATTCTAAATCACTTAGTATCAATAACTATAAGTCACCTAGTATCCATAATTCTAAGTCACCTGGTATCCATAATTCTAAGTCACCTAG
>CM070037.1:53093003-53141951 GCA_036250615.1 Ptychadena robeensis | reverse complement strand
TTCTAAGTCACCTAGTATGCATAATTCTAAGTCACCTGGTATCCATAATTATAAGTCACCCGGTATCCATAATTCTAAGTCACCTGGTATCCATAATTCTAAGTCACCTGGTATCCATAATTATAAGTCACCTAGTATCCATAATTCTAAGTCACCTAGTATGCATAATTCTAAGTCACCTGGTATCCATAATTATAAGTCACCTAGTATGCATAATTATAAGTCACCTGGTATCCATAATTATAAGTCACAAGTAGTGATGGCATGTTCGCCCATCCTCTCGCCGGCGGACAGTACGGGTGTTCGACCCGCCCCGTTCGCCGGCGAGAAGAAGATCTATATATATCAGAACCTGCGAGATCTTGCCGGAGGAAGAATCTTTTTACTACAAGACCGGCTTCATGCCGGCTCGGAACAGGAAGTGACGTCAGTCTTTTAAAAGTCCGACCCGCCCGTTCGCGGACAGTCCAGGCCGATGTTCGGCCATCACTAGTCACCTAGTATCCATAATTATAAGTCACCCGGTATCCATAATTATAAGTCACCTAGTATCCATAATTCTAAGTCAATTCCAGGTCATCTAGCATTCATAACCATAATTTGCCTATTTTACAAAAATCTAAGACTAAAGACCGATCTACAGCCAAACTGGACAGTGCCAGCGATTAAGCAATAATAAATAATTGATCATTATACCAGCCTCCCAGACTGAGAGTTTGACACACAACACTGAGCATAAAACATTGTAGAGCTAATTGAACATCCCAGAAAGGCCAGATGGCTGAAGCTATAAACCCTTCCAGTGACGTAGTATGTCTTTTACTCCTATGACACATTAAATCCATTGCGGGTACAGTATTCATCCTCCACAGAAGCTGGCTGGGGGCAATTTTACTCATCCCTCCCAAAAGACAGAAAAGCATCCCGAGGCCAAGCATTATGGAGATGATGTCTGTTTATTTCACAAAATAAATGAAAGATGTTTAGTTCTACTGCAGCTACTTCTGATGACAACTACTAATTTCCACAGAATTACGGAACATGTCAACACACGAAATGACTCTCCTTTCACCAGATGTGGGTAAAATGACCATTAAATTGAATGCTATTTTGTCAAAGATATAGAGATCATGCCATGTATAACACATATATATTCTGCCATTTTTGACCTTTTCGTTTTCTATAATAAGTGGATAAGGGAGTAATCGGAACAGAATGTGTTCATTGACATCACCAAATAGGTGCACATTTTGCAATGTTACAGAGATTGAAAGCAACCTTTGTAATGGCAGGAAACTGTGCATATGATTTAGACAATTAAGTAGCAGTTGCTCCAAATAAAATGAAAAACAAAAATAGGAATGGAGGACTGCATAGAACAATGAGCAACACAAATGGCATTTGTATAATGCAGTGCCCCACAATCCACAAATGGTTCACATTAGAGCTCTGTATTGTGTTGCCTGAGAGAATTGGGGATACTGTTCTAACTCCACAAACTACATTGTACTTTATGGTACCAAGCACTCATCTCATATTGTGGTATGGGGGCTTGCCTACAGCTATTCATTACCATTACTTTTGACTTTTGCACTTTTGACTATGTGATTTTTGGAATGAATTGCTTATTTTACTTTATGTAATTGTACGTGTACTTTAATGCTTTAAAAATACCCAAGCTGCTGGAGGGTCCTTCTCAATAGGACATGGCAGAACAATAATTTTTCTTCCTGTTGATATATATGCAGTACCGTCTTTGTCTCATCTGGGGCTTCAATCATAAATAAGAAAGTGGAGGACATTGTAAACGTAGACGTAGGTAACAAATCCACTAACTGAGGCTTTGAACTTTTATTTTTTTTATTTTCAACATTTCACTTTAAGTTTACAATCTACAGTGGAGGTCCTATCCTATCTTATTATGGACATAACTTAGATAGATGTGGCCATTATGCTGATATAACCAGATCATATTTCTTACACATGGAAGAGATGAAAGACTGAGTAGCACCTAGTGAAGAACTATTTAATGACGTCCAGGAGTGGTATTTGTGAGTCTAGGAAGAGGGGATGACAACTGGCAGATGGTATGTTCCAATCTGAACCTATAAACTCTGCAGCAGCAGCTGTGTAGAATGTCTACAGAGAGGACAGAAGCCTTTCTTATGGTAATGAGGATATTTAACTCATTGACTTTTCTGTTCCTAACCAGCTACAAATAACTACATTATTAATCCAATTCATAGACCTGCATCAAGCTGGAATTAAATAGTTTAAAACCATAAGATGCTCTGTGTTCCCTTTAAATGCTAAAAGCGGATCTCATTCTTCTTTCTTTTTGTAGTATCAATAGCAGCTGTAATAATGCACACAACGGACGTATTGTACTGAGCAGGCTAAAGCTGGCCATACACCTTCAGATTTCTGTCAGATTTCCTTCAGATCAGATTTTGTTTTACCAAAACCATGTAATATGAGGACCTTTCTACACCTTCTAATCACTATGTATTCTATCAGGGAGGACACTATACTACATGGTTGTTGGTAGATCTGATCTGAAGGAAATCTGACAGAGAAATCTGAAGGTGTATGGCCAGCTTAAGATCCACAGTGAGATGGAAAAGAACTTTACTTTACTCTATTTATTTTAGTTTAGAAAAGAAGTTGGAAGAGGATGGCACTTTTGTTATTCAAAATTCTAATATCAGGATAACAGGATGACAACACAGGAGACAATAAACGGGAGATGGTCACCCTAGAGAACAGAAAATTGTGGGAATACCAGATATTCCTAAATGAAAACTGAACATATTTCAAAAATAATAAGACAAGGCCATGATAGTGTATCACAGGGCAGACGAGAAGGGAGATGCCACAATCCTTGTAATAGATTAATATATAAACAACAAAGAGATCCAAACACTGGGTCATTGGGGTGGCTAGCCTCTAAGGCTAGCCACCTCAATGACCCAGTGTTTGGGTCTCTTTGTTGAACATTTGAAAAGATTGAAAACACCAAAACTAAAATTACAGCAACCTGGGTGGTTCACGGAGGTACCAGTTTCTGGTGTTTTACAGTGTTTTGAATGGAGGGCATTACGTTTTACTGCTCCTCCCTAGTTGACATCATGAATCAGGGACAAAAAGGCAGATGTTGTTACGTCAGAGATGGGCATTCCATGCTAGAAAACATATACAAATCCAGCTTGTGCTGACTGGGACTATGGGGCAACATAGACAAAGTAATTTTTGCCAGATGGGCTGCATTTGATTCCTGAACGATCACTGTAAATCGCACCACGATTGACTAGTGTATGGCCAGCATTAAGATAAACATAAATGTTTGGTTGGAGTTGATGATGTTGTAACAATTAAGGTACCTATAGCTAATAGAAATGTTTGCCCCATCTGAGTCATTGTGTCATCCATATTTAAAGAAAACTTGGTCAAGATGAAAGATTGAATGATGAGATTCCACTATGATTTCCTCCTTGAAAAGCTAACCTGTGAAGTTCTCCCTACTCTCAGCAAAGGGACCCGTATGCATGCTAATTGTTAATCTGTTATAACGAGTCTGTAGATACATTTAGTGCGAGGGAGGAAATGTTTGGGGGGAGACATGGGTAATTAGTGTAAAATGAATGCTTGTTTTTAGTGCTGAAAGCCCTTCACCCCAATGGTCTAGCACCAAGCTGGCAGCACAGAAAGCCAACACACCAGAAAATGTACTTTATCCAACCTCAGAACTCCCTAAACAAGGAGCTCATCCTGTCAGTCTTCACACTCACTAAATAATGGACAGGTAACCAGAGACTGTTGGTGACTCGGAGTTCAGGCTCTCAAGAATAAAAGAGGATTGTTTTTTTTTACTGAGCAGAGAGCACTCCAAAAAATTAGCAGTGATTGATTGGCTGGGCAGATGCTGTGTAAGTCTGTCCCACAGGTACTATAAAAACCTTTGTTACAGTTTAAGCATGGCATCAGACACATAATAATAGGCAAATCGTACAGAAGGAGGGTCAGCAAGCATGGTGGTGTCAAGAACAAAGTTATCACATTTTAAGTACAGACATATTTACGGTGGCCACCTAATTAGATTCATGTTAGCGGTTACTTATGTATGGCAGTCTGAAATCTAAAGCATATAACTTGGTAATGACATTTTTCATAGAAAATGGGCAGTCAAGTCATGCTCAAAGTCTACTACTGTTCCATTTTTTGCCCTAGTAGGAATCTTAGGAACCATTCATGAAGCAGGCTAAATCACATGCTTTATGTCATGAACACATTTCTCTAAGAAAGCCCTATAAAAACATAGAAGCTGTTTGTCCACCCAGAAGACCATATCTCATTCATTATCAGTAATTCTGGTCATATGTCAAAGTAACTGCACTTCGTTAAGTTTTCTTGAGGACATTTTACTAGCGATATGATAACTTACCACTACAGACACAAAAGCATTTAGTTTAAGAACAGGATCCTGTGTTGATTGTGTGTCTAGTAACACATTCTTGTTTTAGAGACTGGGATACACAACAAGAATGAAATAAAATAGTAAAATAGGTAGGATTAAAGCAGAGATGCCTGGTTGACAGATTTCCAGGGACAGCATTCTACTGACCCCTTCCTACTGGCCAGTCTCCTAATGATTGGTAAAGGAGAAATCAGGGATAGCAACAAAGCAGATACACTTTCAGGGCCCTTTCACTCTACACACGATTACGGTGACACATTGCTGTTGCGCAAACAAATGGTACACAGGATTTAAGGAAACCTGTTGTACCTGCCACACTTGGTTGCATTATATAATGTTCAAATACAGAACAGTTAATGCAAACCCCGTGTAGCCCATTTTATAGCACAAGTGTCTCTCCTAAGCTAGGTATGGAGGGCCTAGTGCAGCAGGATGCTTTTTTTTAAAAATACTTTTTATTGAGAATTTTTTTTATAAATAACAGAGCAAAATAGATGGTGTTAAAGGGTTAAAAGTGCAAAAGCATAATTAAAAAAATCTGACTTCAAAATGACATGGTCCATGATAAATACATGCAAAATCAACATAACAGGGCCAACATGGAACAATAAAGCACAAATGAGATGTAAGCGCCATGTTCCAGGGTTCTTAACTAGTGAACATGTCCAGGTAAATAAACCCTGCATTTTATTGTTGCATTGCTCGTTTTGTTTATCGCACTCTACTACAAGGTTTACTGACAGCGGCTGCTTCACATCTTACATCACCTTTGTGCTTTTTTGTTCCAGTTTGCCCTGTTATGTTGATTTTGCATGATGATACAATGCTCAGGGACTTTGCAATGAACTGGAAATGGTAGAATTTTCTTTAAAAAATTCGACCATCTCTAATCTCTAAACGTAATTTAGTATAGTGGCCAAAGAAGTACCTTACAACCACTACCCATCTTCCTTATCTTCTGGTACAGAGCTTACTGTAAACAATAAAAGTATGATGGTCCCCCAATTCCCCGAACATTCATGGTGATGCTGCCAAAAGGAAATAAATGATGGGGGTCATTTCTAGGCTTGTTGACTAAGAATGGTCAATAATGATTTCTGTTGGATCAAACTTATTAGGGACAACTAAATGGTATGTATATAATCCTGCTATAGATGAGAATAAATACAATATAAAAAAAGTTCCTGCGTTAAGGTACACTTGAATAAGTTTATGTCTCGCTGAAACTCACTTTAGTTTTTAAGCCTGGCAACTGCCAATGTCTGAGCATTGCATCTTAAATGAGAATCACAGTATGCTCCATTGCTTGTCCAACCTATCCAGAGCCTCCATACATATAGACAGTAGATAGCGTTGGTATAGTATTCCAGATGCCTCTCCTTTACAAAAGCAGAACCACAGAAAACCTAAATATTTGGCTTGCTGACACCTATAATGTGTGCTGGAAAATGTGCAGGAGTACTTTCTTACAGAATATTTATGTTTACATTTGAATTCCTTACAGCAAGCAATGTATACACATAGAATGATCTTCCTTTCAACAGATAGACCTTCTTGTCTCCTGGCACTTAGAAGAACAAAGTCCTGACTACTTGCCACAAACAAGAACTTGACAGGTCAGACACAATTCTGTCACAGATGAGGAGGGAATTTGCTACCAGCACTTCCAGATGGGTGAATCGAGACAGCGCTGGCTGTGACGTGATGCTGACAGACAATCTAAACTTGTACACCAGGAAAAATAAACGGATGGCTCACAATCAGCATAAAGGGAAAATACAGTGTATTTTCAGTGAACATGTTTGTAATTATTTGTAATTATAATGGTAGTGGTTTAACTAAAAACCACTCACACCCCACCACATTTATATTTAACTTTATTTTTCTCATTATGTCCATTTAAGAGAAGAATTCATAATGCCTTGAAATCCCAGTATATACTAGGCGGACCATGAAGACTGACTCGAGGTGACATGTAATCACTATGACTGCAAAGATATCTTGTTGACAAGTTGAAATAAACAGAGTGAATGTGTAGTCTATAGTAGTGTAGTGTAGTAGTAGAGTTCGGCATTCTTAACCTCCAAGGGGAATATTACACCGGTGTTGGCTCATAAAAATAATAATGATGTGATTTTTATTGTTAAAGACTAATTTCAATTATTTTTAGTAATTCATTTTAGTAATTAACTAATACGAAAATAAATAAATAATAAAATAATGTGGTTTCTGTCCATAAACTCTCAATACACATTGCGTAAGGCTGTCAGGACCTTGGTTGACTTATGGGCACATACCTGTCAACCTTACAGTCAACCATTTCAGGCCATCCTGATCCTGATTTTAATTTATCCCGGACTGTTCCTAAAGCCCCACCCTGCACATTATCAGCACAAGCGGAGTGAAACATTAGCAGGGAGAGTGTGTTACTTAATAAGCTTAGAACTGAATCCATCACTGATGTCACTTCCAGCATTTGCAACGCGGAACAACCACATTTACATATACCGGAAGTGACGTCAGTGAAGTTGTGCCAGCAGCTTGACTTATGGTTATGTGAGGACTTTAACATACAATGATTTTATTTATCTCATCATGCATTAGGTTAAATAAATCAAAACATTTAATTGAATTGTATGTTTAAATAAAATGCAATGTCTTCTCTGTACAGCCAACTGGAAAAATAACTGCTCAGTGTAGTATTTGCTCTAAATGCATTAATCAACATATTGCTGGGACAGACACAGGCTCATTTTCCATATTCAGTGAAAATTCTAAATATTAACTTGATGTTTATAATTGAATTAACGAGAGCCATATCTGTTTTAGGTCACATTCAAGTAAACCAAGCAAGAGATCTTGATGTGTCACCTCAGGTGCTTTAGGGATGCGTTGATGAAAAATCAATGTGGAGCCCCACAACGCAAGTATGGTGTTAACACACCCAAACAGAATGCATTGTGTGCATCAAAAAAGCAAGGGGGTATGTTTTTGATGTGCTGCTCCTGCATTGAAACAAAAATCTTACCTGACGCTGTGTCAGAAATGAATTAATAGTTCTAAAAGAACCCTGGTCCCCAACAAAGTATTCAGATTGAACAGGTATTTGCCATCTTGGCGGGCCCCTGTTCGATCCGTTCCTTGCGCGATTTCAACCTTTTCGCGTCGATTGCTTAAGGTGGTTAGTCAAATTTGGGGACTCAATGGCATATCTATACATGTATGGGGAGCATTAATGTGACCCTCATGTTAAAGTAGATGTGTTAACACTAGCTTATCCTAACTAGAGATCATCAAATTTTTTGACTTGTTGACTTTGTGAGTTGATTGCAAAGCCCATGAATATCATCACTTAAATTGGTGGAGGTATAGAGAAGGGTTGTGGAAACATTTGGGAAAAAGTATTGTTTTAGCATAAGTGGTTTTTGTATAAATTAATTTCAAATTTTTAATTCCAAATTTAGAAATTTCGACTTGACTTTGAACTTAATTTCATATGCAAGAACAATACTTTTTTTGTAGTATAACAGAATACTCTCAACCCTACATCTCCAGTAAGGTTGTTTAATTGATAATATTAGTGATTGGCTGGGAAAACTTTCTTCTCACTAGAATCAGATAGAGAACATTAGCCAAGATTGTGGTGCTGCTAATGGCTACTTTGCGCAAAGGTAATCATAACTCCAGTCTTGCTTAAATGTACAAGCCTGTTATTGTCATAGGATGCTATCTTGGCAATAAGTTCGTCCTGGAAATTCATCCTTGCTATATATTTTTAACTGACAACTATAAACTCAGTTATGAAGGGTTAGAACGCATTAAGTCAAAGTGTGGACTCACTGGGTACTAGAGCTTATAGTGTGTGAAATTTTAAAAAAACTGCCTTTGACTAAATGGAATGGCCAAGAAGCTGTATGCAAGCCTTACATCACCAAATGCAACGCAAAGCCTCAGGGCTTGTTTTCACCGGTGCGATATGCTGCGGCTGTATCCGCACGGCTGCAGTCGCTCCCGCCGACACCTCAAGCTGTTTTCATGCGGATGCACGCGTACGTCCGTGCGTTCGGATGAAGACTCTGGGCAGCCCCCATGTGAAAGGATGCGGTCGGTTGCGGTTTCCGCACGAGAACGCTGTAGCTAGCGTTCGGAACCGCACCGCATCCACATCCGCACTGCATCCGCCGCACCAGTGGAGCCTGGCTAATGGTTTGCCTATGGATGCGGTCGGAGGGGCAGCAGCCTCGCGGACCGCGGAAAATCGCATCAATGGAAACAAGCCCTCAGATGGAGCACACTGACACTCTCTGTTGGGGTGTCGGATGGACAAACCTGTCTGATAGCATTGTGCCAATAAAGTTTTCTATATGGGGGATAATGGTATGTGGTTGTTTTCAGGCTTTGGACTAGATCTCTCAGATCCAGTGAAGGAATATGTACATTCTTCAGGATAACAAAATATTTTGGACAATTCAACTCTATGGGAACAGGTTTTTTTTTATTTTAACATCACTATCATTAGTAGAGTGTTGTACCGTGTTAGCCATCTATAAATACAGCAAGTTTGGAGTTCAAGTGATACCGTTTATTGGCTAACTGAAGTCATTAGAGAAGCAAGCTTTCGGGATATCGCAGATCCCTTCTTCAGGCTAATACAATTCTGGTCTTTGAAACTTACATTTATACACAAAATAACATGGTCATAAATATTTGAACAAAAGAAACAGTTTTGTCTTGACACACATGACTGATGGAGGTGAGAGTGAAGGGTTAGTTAATGGAGATAGTGATCAGAGTTAGGAAGAGTTATTAGGGGTAATACAGATAAGAGGTTCAGCCGTGATATTCTCCTCCTTCAGCAATTAAAATGTCCATAGACCTGGGAAGCAGAGAAATATGGCAACATAGGTATTTCTTGGAGAGACCTAAATAGCAATAGCCTCCAAACTTGCAACATCACTATCATGTAATGGTTTCTTTGGCACACAGAACTGTATCCACAATACAAGTGGTACACAGTGTACATTAATCTTTGAGCCTCCTATATGTCTTGCATACTGCAAGAGTGACCTTTGGGTGTCCACCTACCCTTTTCTGTTTTTTACCCTTTTCTGTTCCAGACAAGATGTCATACCGAGAGCCCATGGGAAATGAAAAAAACCCTTCATTGTTGTGTCTAGAAAAAGCTAAAACATCAGTTGTGGGTGAACTGGCCCTTCAATGTAAATATGCCTATAATATCTATGTATCTGTGGAAATAATCTAATCAGGACTACAGTCTTAAAAGGCAACAACATCATGTTGGATCATACTGCCCTCGTGTGGTCTTTTTGGTTAGCACTTCTCTCTGACCTCCCACTGACCAAATGAACAAAATGTTTCCTACAACAGCCTCTATAGTCCTGAAACACTGAAAAAAATTCTTACTCTTCATTCATAAAGGTTTTTTTTATAAAATACTCCTATATATGTCATCATTGCTTGTACTGTGGCCCATACCCTTCCCACTACAACCATCTCCAATCCCAAGTTTCCAGGTTTGGGGTAGTCTGCTCTGCCTCCTGAGCATTCCTCTTTTGTACCCTCCTTCCGTAGAGATTCTGTATGTGGTGACAATATATGGACATTTTATCTGCCTGTTTTGTGTGTAAATATTGTTGTACATTTTGAAATGCAATTACATAAAATAATGAAAAAAAGAAAATGTATTTAAAGCAGCTGCATCCTGGGTAGAAAAGCCTGTAGATTGCAATCATTTTGCTTGCAGGAATATCATAAATAAACGTTCTTACCTGCCTTACATAATTCACCACCTTAAAAGCCGTCTTAAATGTGAATTTCCCAAACTGCATTATTTTCCGGCAGTTGTGCTGTTGTCAAGTCTTTCTCCAACTTGCTGTGTTCTAACAAGCTTCATTATGTTTCTGTGACATTGTCCGTTTCTTGCAGGTAAAAGAACCTTTATTTTCTGCAGACTATTGCAATGCATTGTACTGAGGTGACCCTTAGTACATTGTTTGTGCTTTCCTGGTGAGTATACTAAAATTTTCCTTTTTCAACATCTTGAGGATGTTATTTTAAAGTGTGTTAAAATATGAGTTATCCATCAGTTAAAACAGTGGTACTCCGGACAGCTGAGGGTCTAAAAGATGTGAGCGCTCCCAAAAAGCAGGAGCTGAAGTTACAGCATATACAGGGCAGAGTGACCATGTAGCTGGAGTCAGGGTATGAGTTCTGGTGACTTGTCCCATCATTTGTACAAACCATGTAAATAGATGTGAGAGCTGAACACAAGATAAATGTGCACTTCTATACAGAAGCAATCGGCTGCCTGCGTAGCAGGAAATCAAGGTGTCAAGTTGCCCTGAATCGTTAGATCAGTTCCCATGTAAAGCTCTCAGCTTTTATGTATTTTTAAAATCTTTAGCACACAAAGGGCTGCAAGTATCCAGCAGAGCACCACGGTAGTGGAAGTCCATAAAAATGTTGTTAAACGTTTTGGCCTTGATACAAGTCTGTCAATACCATCCAGCGTTTTTGCAGGCAGCAATAAATCATACTGAACCGGGCTGAAATATGGAAACACATAGTAGAGAAGTATGAATATAAAAAAGAAAGATATAAAATGGAATGAAGAAAGACGCAGCGGGAGGAACAATAAGTAAAGGATTCACAGAAATGGAATTAGGAAAAAGGAAGAGCAAAGAGAGAGTTAGTTATAATAGATAGTATGTAATAAATTATATCTGCTAGTCGGAAGGTACAATGTGACACTTACCAGGCACCATGTGCAGACCATCTAGGACCATAAAATAAAAGCTAATGAAAAAAATAAAAACAAAAATAAAAACTGGAAAAAAGAGAGAAACAAAGAAAGAAATTTAGTACTTACAACAACTCTTTATCAAATAAATGTGTCAGCATTATTAGGTTGTACATGAACAGTGAGCTTTCTTTGACACACTACATTAACAGATTTTCATGGAGTCACCTGGTTTTCAAACTAGATCTTGTCTAAGAATATTCAGCCAATTAAACAATACAGGGTATTGGTTTCATAAAATTAAAGCCAGCCAATGCTTTGCACGGCCTATATCTACATGTGTGTACCCAACTTTAGCCTGCTCTTGCGATGTGTAAAAACTTGACAATGGAGATCGGTATTAATGACCAACTGTTGGACAAAGGTAGAAAGCACTGGATGAGGAAGTAGCAGCAAAGAAGACAGGAGTGGTTACAGTGAACAAATTAGGTGTATGGAGTTGTCAAAGGGCATTACAAAAAGTAACAGGGCCCTTTCACACTTTATGCGTTGCGTTTTTACAGTATTGCTTTTTCTCATAGAAAACCAATTTACCATTCACACTACATGCTTTGCGTTGTTTTTTATAACTCCCTGCTACATGCATTTCTGATGCATTTTTCATTGATTTGTTCAATGTTTTTTATTTAACTTTGACAATTAGATCTAAAAAAAATAAAACATTTTGGCTTTGGAACTTTTACTAGTAAAAAAAATCAATATTATAAACACTATTGAAAACTGCATATTATTTAGTCAATTGACCTCACTAATTCCTAAAATATTCCACAATATACAGTGGATATAAAAAGTCTACACCCCTGGTAATATGCCAGGTTCCTGTGCTGTACAAAAATGAAGCAAAGATAAATAGTTTCAGAACTTTTTCCACCTTTAATGTGACCTATATACTGTACCGCTCAAATGAAAAACAAACTGAAATCTTTTAGGTTGAGGTAAGAAAAAATATAAAAATAAAATAATGTGGTTGCATAAGAGTGCACACCCTTAAAGTAATATATGTTGAAGCACCTTTTGATGTTATTGAGTCTGAGTCTATCACCATGGCACATTGCGCACTCTTCTTTGCAGAAACACTCCAAATCTGTCAGATTGCGAGGGCATCTCCTGTACACAGCCCTCTTCAGATCACCCCACAGATTTTCAACCAGATTCAGGTCTGGGCTCTGGTTGGGCCATTCCAAAACTTTAATCTTCTTCTGGTGAAGCCATTCCTTTGTTGATTTGGATGTATGCTTAGGGTCGTTGTCAGCTTTCTAGCAGAAGCCTGAAGGTTTTGTGCCAATATTGACTGGTATTTGGAACTGTTCATAATTCCCTCTATCTCAATTAAGGCCCCAGTTTCAGCTGAAGAAAAACATTCCCAAAGCATGATGCTGCCCCCACCATGCTTCACTGTGGGTATGGTGCTCTTTTGGTGATGTGCAGTGTTATTTTTGCGCCAAACATATCTTTTAGAATTATGGCCAAAATGTTCAACCTTGGTTTTATCAGACAATAACACATTTTCCCACATGCTTTTGGGAGACTTCAGATGTGTTTTTGCAAAATGTAGCCTGGCTTGGATTTTTTCTTTGTTGGTAAAGGCTTTCGTCTTGCCACTATACTATGCAATGCTGAATATACTATACAATATGTATTATTACCTTTTCTTCTAATTCTTTTATCTGTCGTCTCTGAAACTCTAATCTTTCTTCTAGCTCCTTGATTCTCTGAAAGACAAACATGATCAATCAGTATAGTCATATCTAGGCAGATGGTTCTGAAATGGTGAGAACATGTGTGATCTTATTCAGAAGGCCCCCATATACCTTTAGATTTCCTTTAGATCTCCTTTTGTTGCACCAAACCATGTAATAGGTTTTTCTAAACAATCAAGTCTACCTGTGTTCAATTGCAGAGGACCATATACTGCATAGTTGTTGGTAGATCTAAAGGATATCTAACAGAGAGATCTAAAATGTATGCATGCGGACCCTAAAGCAGCCCATACACGGGTCAGATTTTCAATCAATCGACTTAAAACGATAAATTTTTTAGTCGATTGATTGAGAATTGAGTTTTGCCCACCTGGTTAAATCGACTTAATCCGATCAAAATTGAGTGAAAATTCAGTCGTTTTTTGATCAGACTGGATGGTAAATTTTGATCGGTCGATTGAAAATTGGTTCAGTATTTTGAGAACCAAGTGTGGTCAACCAATTTTTGATCGATTTTTTTTCTACCTATTCTACCTCACTTCTGATTGAAATTTCAATCGGACTATTTTGGATCGATTGTTATGTCGAGTGAAAAAAAAATCGATCAAAAATTGATCAAAAATCTTGTACTACATATGGGGCATGATACAATCGACATACAATTTTATAACGACTTAAAAATTGATTGTTTTAAGTTGATTGATTGAAAACCCGTGTATGGCCTGCTTTAGGGTGAATATACATGTGTGCATTCCAGGCTGCTGCGGAGTGTTAAAGCCTTTCACCACCCCTGCACACTATGTGTTGGTGCGTGGGAGTCATTAAAAATGCCCCATGTTAATCTTATTGGGCAAGTGCCCAAAAAACAGCCAGAGAAAGCCTCATGATGCGTTCTCTTGCTCCAGCCAGGTGCTTTTTTCCAGCAGTGAACAGGCGGTCAACGGCCAACCTCATGTGTAAACTCACCCTTAGGCATGGAGTGTTGTTCAAAGTGCAGAGCAACCCATCTTTTCTTGATTTAAGTAAATATTTTTTTAGCTTTGAATAGAGTGAGGAAGGAGTAAAACCGCAGACAGTTTTTTGGGACTCCATTAGTGATATATCCCCCTCCACTCTTGACAACAGATTTACTAGATGGGTAGTAGGCACTGAAAATCTTTTTGAGCCACACATGTAACTGTTGAATAACAATGTTATTAAAATGAAATGTATGTGGACAATCCCTTCTATCTACTTGTATGTTATAGTTAAAGAAAATCTGAACTCTCTAACACTTTAGTTGAAAATATAGTCACTTCTTAATTTCTTGCTTCACGGACTCAATTAAAATGAATAAGCAGGGAGCAAACAATCAGGTACACTTTAAGTGTGCGATCCGACCTGCCGGCTCTTTTGGTCGTATCCTCAAGGCGGGCTCCCCTATCCCCGACCTTTATGTGCTCGTCGGGAGCGTGCACGGCGGTCGGCCGCAATTATGGCCGGTTATCGGCCCGTCTATGGGGGGCTTAAGATTACAAACTAGAAAAAAAAATGTGAATATCGTATAACAAATAAATGAATGGTTGAGACGTACAAAAACACAGAAGATAGAAATGCTCAGGAAAATTTTTTTATGGTTTGTCTGTAAAGCCAGCCATAGACGTCCCGATCTATGGCCGACTCTTAGCAGACTCTTCACAGCGTGGTGACGTCACCACGCTGTGAGCAGTCGGCTACAGAGAGGACAGGAATCCCGTGTGTTCCACTAACACACGCGATTCCTGTCAGACTGTAGCCAATTAACTCTCCCTCCGAGTTAACAGCCTGCAGCACAGTCGGGCAGAAAAAGAACCAGCAGGACGGATCCGTGACTTGCCGGCTTTTTTTGTACAAAACTCAAGGTGGGCTACCTCATAGTTGCGGCCGACCAACCTTTATGTGCTCGGCGGGAGCGAGCATGCTGGTTGGTTGGCTGCAACTATGGCCGGGAATCGGCTTTAGGCCCCCATACACCTTACAATTTCACCATACAATTTCTGTACAATCAACTTTTGTTCTACCAAAACCCATGTGATATGAGGACCTTTCTAAACTCTCCAATCACTATGTATTCTATCAGGGAGGACACTATACTACATAGTTGTTGGTAGATCTAAAGGAAATTGTATGGAGTGATCTCAAGGTGTATGGGGGGTTAAGTCAGAGCAAGTTTTTTCGGAGATGTTTTACTAGTCATCCAACAAGCTTCCTCAGCTCATTCCTACCTGAGAAAGCAAATTGCACGACTACTGCAGGTATTCTGTTGGGGGTCTGCAAGGTGGTAACTAAATCTAAAATCCCCACGAATTCAACATTGAAAGGCAATTGGTTGAGTGGTTCCGCACATTGATGTTCTATCCAATATGTACAGTACATTACATGATATTAGTATTTTGTTGAAGAAATTTGTATTGTTGAATGTTTTATACCTGCTGTGCATGTTGAATTATGTCCATACGCTCACGGAGAATCTGGGCGTCACGCTCTCGTAGTTCACTCATCACCTGACGTTTCCATTGATCCACGGCATTCTTCAGCTCATCTCGCTCTTCATCTGACAGTATATGAGACATCTTGGCTCCAGCCTCTTGCTGCAATGCATCGTACAACATAGCCTCCAGTTCCAGGATATGCTGTGGTAAAATATAATCTGAGTTACTGTCCACTATAAGCATATGTAGATAGATGTATACGGATCAATATAATTGTTTTCAGGTAAAAGCATTTTATACCAACACAAAGCTGGTCAACAACCTACACTATAGATACATGGTAATATCACTATGCATTCATCCTATTTTATAAAAAAAACAGGTAAAAGTTTTGTATTTTTGGAACCATGTTCAGATGAGGTGTTTTTTTCTTTGTCATGTTCCTCATCCTCTGAAGTCTTTATCTTTCAGTGATAGACCCGTGTCTTGGCAGTAATAAATAATGGCTGTTGTGACAGATTCCATAAACCTACATATATTTTAGGTCCGAAATACATCATTGTGATTTTAAGGTTACCTTGTGAGCTTGATCCAATGATTTCTTCCTGAAATCTAGCTCTTCATCTAAATATCCCTTCTGCCTGGTGAACAGATCCTGGATAGAAAGGTGCAGGTTAAGGACTTGAAATAGCCTGAATATACAGTAGGTTTACATGGAATGTATTTATTGTATATGATGTTAATATTTATAGATCATCCACTAGAGGGGAATGAGCGTGCAGGCAAAAATCATTTTAAGATACACACAGTGCACATGATTTCCCTTATAAGGTGGAGAAGTAAATTACAACCATAATGTAGTACGGAATATGGTGCATGGATACGTACTAGGTCTACTTTGTGCACATATCTTTTTATAAATAAGCAAGAAAAGTAAATTGAACATCTAGATTTGGGATTGGGAAGGGAAGGATAAAGCCACTGTACAATTCTTTATCCCCATCTATTGAATTAATTAATGTTTTCCAAAGATGAGGACAAATCTTTTAATGAATACTATTCAAGGAGAACAGTCTAAGGCAGTGGTGGGCAACTCATATGGAGGGCCACAAGTGTGGCCCATTTTCAAGAAATGACAGCTGGAAGACATTATTTTTCATTTTTAACCAGCAAAACGTGTTTTCATTGATACATCAAGCATTGGGTAACATTGTAGTGTGGTAATGCACCTTTTGTGTCATATAGATCATCAAAGGTGATGTGCCTCATACATATCATCAAAGCCTTTGATGATATCTATGGGGCACATAACCTTTGATTTAAAGGTTATATTCCCCTATTCTGAGGTTATGTGCCGCATATAATAGTCCCCGTTGGTGGAATAGTGGGAGCATAGGCACTCATCTTCTTAGAACGGGATATTCTTAAAACAGGAAGCGAAGGAGAGGTGAGGGACTTGCTCAGGCACTGTCTGGGTTGCTGATTGGTTTTCATCTGCTCAGCCAGAGTGAGTCCCCCTCCTCTTCTTCCCTACTGAAGAAGATCCTGGGCGAGGACAGGCAAGTTCCTATGCCCTATGCATTAACATTTAGGTTTTGGGGGTCACAAGTGGAAGACCAAGGAGGGCCCCCAAGGAACACCCAAAGGGCCGCATGCGGCCCCCAGGCCCCCAGTCTCCACTGGCTCTGGTCGAGCTGCAAGCTCAAACTCACTCAATCAAAAACGTATGTTTGTTTCTTTTTCATTGCATGTTTTATAATGCACAAGTGTATCAAAAGCACATCAATCAACAAGAACATTAAAACTTGTCCACTGCGTAGGATGTGCAACTCATTGCAAAGTGATGTGGAAGTTCCAGTGTATACTGCACCATTGATTTTAAGTTGAAATGCTTGCCATGCCAAAAAGGGAGTTTGACGCTAGTGGGGAGTTTTCCTTACATTGGGAGAATTCTATTAAGCAATGGTACACAAACACCAAAAAAAACAAAACAAAAAGAAACAATAAGGTGCCAGTGCTCTCTTACTCTCCATTAACAAAAATTATCCTGTTCATTTTTACATTGTACACCACTGTTTACCTTTTCATTCTCTATGTCCACCATCTTTTGCTGTAAAGCAGACTCCGTCACTTCTATTTGCTGAAGCCACTAAAAATTAAAATACAAATAAATCATCCAATAATGAAAAAATCCCAAGTCCTAATTATAGTTATAACTCTTGTTGTTAGGGTGTCAGGGTCATATGCCTGCAAAGGTAGGGGGCCCTAATCGAGCAAGGACACTAACCTGACTGGGCAGGCCTGGCCCCCCAGGGCCCACCCATAGTGCCGGCGGTGGCTGACATGCATCTGCCTTTCCTTCCACCAACATAACCCTTGTTGTCACCCATTGTCAGTGCAGCTTCTAAATCCTAATCCATGCCAGGTTTTTATGTCCACTTCCTATAGGCATAGGAAAATCTAGAGTGCCATCCCAGTGAATCACTACACCTACACAGCCTCAAGCACTTCCTTCCCTATATAAGCCTGGATGATGCATGGCTGTCCTGCCTGTTATAGCATATTGATACTGCTGGGTGTGAGCTGCAAAATAAATCAAGATGTTGTCTTTGACTCAGCCCTACCAATATAATAAAAGCATACCCTAATTTATACCTACTGTATTTTGCGGTCTATAAGAACCTTTACAATGGAGTGTCTAATCCTGGTAAAAATATTGGGAACTGCCATTATGCCAGTTAGAGGTCACACATTCGCAATATAAGATGCACAGGTTTTTTCCCCGATTTTGGCTTATATTTTTATGTGTATTACTGGATTTCCTACTTGTTTGGACTATTAAACACATAAGCCACCAGTAGCAATTTAAAATGTTCACTTACCTTCTCAGCCAGGTTTAGAACAGTTCTTGCCTGAATGACAACCACTTGTTCATCATTTGTCAAATTCTGCACCAAAAACAATATGAAAGTGGTTAGAACAAGTGAATTAACAATTACTTATTAAAACACAAAGCTTTACAATGAAGCCAAGCATAGGATGACAGTCCTTTGTCATCCATTGGTAAGTATACTGTTGTAGGCCTACAGAAAGCTTACAGCAGTTCCATGTGAAGTGTTCTGACTGATATAGGGCACTTTTATGCAGAAGATATTTCCTTGTTTGGAAGGAAACTTTCAATAAAATATTTGTGTTGCTCAAGTCTTTCAGACAGTCTGTCCAATTATGACTGAAGCCAACTGCAACTATGTCCACACCTAATAGAGTATAGAAGAAAGAAAGTAAAAATCATGTAACACAAGACTGACTGAAAGATTATATAGTCATGTTTATGGTGAACTTAAAATGTCTTTTCTATTGGTACACATTGCCTATGGCAGAAGTGCTCTGTAAATGAGACTCCAGGCAGTACATGACCTGTTTTGTCAGCATTTCACATAGAAGAATAATGTTGTCATACAAAGATGAAGTGTATCAAATCTAACTGAAAAGTAGAACCAGCTCTGCATCCCAGTTTAATATTTAATGCCACATATTGATTTTTATGTATAATAATGCATTGTGTTCTTTCCAAACTGACAATATTTTGAACCTTTGTGGGCAAGCAATACTGCTAAGACTCTCATCATTGTTTTTTCCTCACTTCCTTGCATTGGTCCCCTACTCAGTATAGCGATCTCTCTCTTTCTGTCTTTAAAGCCAGCAATAGACGTCTCCATGCCGTGATGATGACTCGTAAGGATAATCAGCTGCGCACACTTTGTGTACTGGAATATACTTTGGATGGGGGCGCTGGTCCTGGTAGTGAGATTGATTGATTGGACGATTTTAGGTGGGCACGTTCGATTTGCAGTTGATTTCGCCAAAACATCGAACACGCCCACCTTAAATCGAACTGTCTTGGATATATGGATCCTTACTTGTATTTAGATTTGCAGTTTCATATGACCAGACCTGACTATGAATAAAATTTTAAGAAGTTTCATTGTAAGTAACCATTTTTTCATTTTCTAAATATGACATTGGGCACGAAGATATGTTGGTATGTATTAATCTTAGTACAGAAGTCTTATAGTGGGTATAAATGATTAGGACATATCGAGGAAAAGGAGTAAGCATGACTGCTCTAAAAGTCTGGTCACAGCAAGTTCACACTTGTGTGTATATTTCAACCAGTGATGGTCGAAATTTAATTGCAAGGCCCTTAACATGGTTTCATCACCCAAAATAGCTGGAGATGTAGAGAAGGGTTGTGTGAACATACAATAGTTTTTGCATAACTTAAGTACCTTATTCAGAGGCTTTGCAATTAACCCTCAGAGTCAAAATAACTATATTCCAAAAAGCCTATTGCTAAAACTATTTTAATGAACAAGGGTACAGTTGGCATGTAACCCAACAGCCAGAAACTCAATATCCACTAAAGTCTTTATTTAAATGAGGTGTAAATTACCATTCAAAAACTATAAGTCAAAGATTCACATGGACTCTTTGAAAAACTAAGGTTATTAAAATGTAAGATACGTCCATCCACTTCTGGAAATGTGAAGGAATGAAAGAACCTGCTATCATACATATGAAGTCACAGAGACCAGAGGAGGGGCTCTTCTTGCATCCTTTCACTATTAATGGTATTTCGGCACTATGTTTTGCCAAAAATGCTGAAAAAAACACCAGGTTGGGACGTGCACACATCACAGGTATGTGCCCATTCAAAATTAATGGAACGCGTACAGAAAAATATGGATCCAACCAAACTTTTTATATGCCTTTGATTGAGTTGGGAAGGAGTGTCTTCTCCATCTGTGATGGTTATGGTAACATTAAAGTGCCTTGATGGTTGGATGTCAGTCTGGAGAAGGGGAGAGTTGTTTTCGCATGCAGACCACCCTGAAAACACCTTTATTAAATACATTGATAGGGATGGGATAGGCAGAAAAGCACTAGATGAGAGTGAAAGTTTTTGGCCACAAATTATGGACTTTATATGGTACAGGTTCCTGGTGCATTATCTCCAAAACGATTTCCAGAACAGAAAGAGAAAAAGCTCCAGAAACCAGCAGTATTTTGTTTAGCATAAACTTAGCAATGAAGCATACTGCTGCTTCCACAAAGATGAGCAGGATCCAGACAGATTGTGAAATGCCACAATGTTATACTCTCAGAAATCCCTAGCTTGCGTTCAGTCAGTACGCTCCACCTGTTTGAGCAGATTGTGTTTGTGTATGCAACAAATGAATCCGCTAGAGCATGCACAACTTAGAAAGTGAACATACACTTACGGCGTTATCCCCTAGGATGTCCAGCTTTTTCATTAGTTCACAAACTATGATGTCCTAGAAGAAGAAGGATCATAGTCATCAATAGAAAAGACAGTTGCAGAAGCACAGTACATACTGTGCTAAGGAGACAGCACTCTACTTACTGTGACCCCTTCAGCTTCACAATAGACCTGCAGAGGGCTCTTTCCTTCTGGGAAAGGGATGAGGTGGAAATTAATAGCAGGTGACCTCCGCTCCCGCTCCTACAAAGAGACATATACTTTATTTGAACCACTTTATGATTTATTTTATTAATGAAATCTATAAGCAGGGGTGCACATAAATAGTCTGCCAGTATGCAAATGGGATGAAAAGCTAGCTATGCGGACCAATATTGTTGTTACTGAGCGTCTTCATGTTCCGTCGAGTCTGTCAGCTAGAGGAGAGATTACCCCTCATAACCCCTCCCTTCTCTTCTCTGTGAGAGTAAGCCGACGTGCTCACTGAAGGCTGTGGCCCCAGTGGCTGAAACTGGTATTGCAGCTCAAACACATTCAATAGCTGTACAAACACTGTATCATGTATAAAAGTAAAACTTTTAGATTGCCAAAACTCTTTCAGTTTTTATTGTTAAATGTATCACTTGGATAACTGCAGGAAAGCATTATAGAATAGAATTATCTGTTGGCTTAAGTAGTTTCAGTTACACACCTGAAACACTTTTGTAACCAGTTGTGTTGGCATAAGTGCCTTATTTGCTCTGTACTAAATTCAGCACATAGAGCATCTTTTGAGGGGATCACAGGTATGACAATGATGATTTGACAAAGAGTGTGCACTTCTATTCAGTTACTTTATCTTTTCTCTTTTTTTTACCCTGTGCTACATATTTGTACATATTTATTCAACTTATATCTCAAAGGCTCCATTATAGCATACTGAGAAAAGTTTAGATATGCAGCATTTAAATTGCTTAATTAGTCATACAACAGTGTGCTAAGAAATAATCATGATTAACCCTAATCAGCTATTCTAAAACCCAAAAGTACATCATGTTATATTTGAGGCTAATGCAGTGAACTGAAATGTACTATAAAGTACAATGTCACTGCAGATACAGAGTCTCATAAGAATGGCACACTATACATTCAGTGTTTTAATGTCTCCATAAACAGTCCAATTATGAGTAGATTAATGAGAGAGATGTTTCAAAACTGATATGGTCTTTAGTCAGCT
Organism: Ptychadena robeensis; assembly: GCA_036250615.1. Taxonomy (NCBI): domain Eukaryota; kingdom Metazoa; phylum Chordata; class Amphibia; order Anura; family Ptychadenidae; genus Ptychadena; species Ptychadena robeensis. Next base: position 53,120,010 of record CM070037.1, on the reverse strand, counting down.
TTGCTCCAAAGGGTTATTCATTTTTTTTACTGTTTTCTGCTTTGGGCCATTTCAAACTAGCAGTACTGCAACGCTGCATGGCACGTGTAACAGGTTTTATTGCTGGCCCATGCAATGTGTTACCGCAAACATCCTGCAGCACACATTTTTTGGGGACCCACCCATGGGAGATGCAAGCTCAGCACAATGTGGAAACACAATTGTAGAAATATGGCATCAAACATAGTTAATTTAATTGTTTGCACCTTGTATTAATACCTTTATATTACTCCTACTTACCTGGATTTTCTTGAGGCCTGTGAAAAACCCTACCAAGATCATATACCAAATAAAGCTGCATACTGAAATTGTTTGATGACTTACTTCAAGCTCAAGGATTCGGAACTCCAGCAGCTCATTCTGGTCCTTGGCATCTTGGACATCATGTTTGAGTTTGGCTTCATCAGTCTCCATTTGCTTAATCTTTAGTGGAGAGAGGATTATTAAGGTTAATTGTTGTCGCCACAACAAATCAACAAAGCAATATTCCTATTTGTTTAACATCCGGGTCTCCATCTTTTGCAAAATCTACTATAACCATAGTAAACTGATTTTTGTTTTCAATTTTCCTTAATCAATGGAAAAGATAATAAGACTAATAAGAACATGGAACTTTAGGTCCCTTAAGAGATTTCCTAATAAATGAGGATCAATTTCCTAGCTGTTGGGTAAATCATTGGTATTACATTATACCGTACAATGATGTCACAACAATATCACTTTTATATACATTCTGTTTATGTCTACAAAAATACATACAGTCTTCAAAATGTTATGAGAGAAGAATGCAGTTTATTCTCAGACTGACCAGTAACCCTATTAGGTAAACTACCAGTTACTGGTCAGCACTCACAATTTATTATTATTATTTTTTATTATTATCTCATATTTATATAGCATCGACATACTATGCAGCGCTTTACAAAGTATCAATAGTTATATTAACCACTGTCTCTCAGGAGAGCTTACAATCTTATATCCATAACATAGTCATGTATTTGTAACTAAAGCTGGGCATGCATAGGTAGATTTCTAAATAGTACAATATTGGTACAATAGAGCACTGTGCGCGCTCATGGAGCTTAATTGTGCTCTTATCTATAAAGAAATCTACCCGTGCATGCCTTAAATCACGGTCGATGTCCATTGCTTTGCTTTGCGATGTCCAAAGCATCGGCTGAGCTGGATGACGCAGAAGTGCTGTGTCTCCATCTCCTTTGATATTGGGCTCAGCACAATGATGTCAAACACCTTAAAGCCCCCCATACACGTTCCGATTATTCTCCCGACCGATTTTTCGTCCGATCCGTCACTCTCGATTTTCACCTAAAATGTTATGGTCGGTCGGTCGGCTGCACGAAAAACGGAATCGAATTATCACCGATCATCAGCCCGACCCTATTTATAAACAGCAGATCGACCAAAAATTCGGACAGGTCCGAACCGAAGCGGTCCGATTGATTTTTCGGCCGATTTTGAGAAATCGGATCGGTGCGGTCATAATTCGGAATCCGATTAATCTCCGACCGATCGGTCGGTCAGGCAAAAATTCTACGAAAAATCGGAACGTGTATGGGGGGCTTTACACAGTCATCTGTCACAGCCTAAAAGGTACCCATACATGTTACGATTTTCGTGCGATTTTAGCCTTCCGACGATCCGGATCGGTCGGTGTAGGTCGATCGTTCGGGATTGCTAACATGCAAATGTAGTCCACTGATGCTGTTTTAGAAAATCGGCGCCGAAAAGGAGTCGGTCGGGTCCCGAATGATGATGCCCGTAATTTTGTGGCCTGTGACTAATCGGGTAAAAATTCGAGTGAAAAATCGGGCATCCGACCGACTTTTAAAAATAGCAGTAAAGCAAAAATCGGGAATCGAAATCGAATATCGAATCGGTCCACGAAAAATCGCAACGTGTATGGGTACCTTAAGTCGTGCATATCTAACATAGAAGAATTTTCAGGGTAGGGGGAAGTCAATTAACCAGTATGTCTTGTGGGAGGAAACCAGAGTATCCAGAGGAAACACACACAGACCCAGGGAGAACATGCAAACTCCTTGAAAATAGTGCCCAGGCTGGGATTCAAACCAAGGACACTAGCACTGCAGTGCTAACCCCCTCAGCCATCGTGCTTCCTATTGTTCCCAACTGGTATTTTACCTCCCTGTGATACTTGTATTTCCTTTTTTCTGTTGATATTGGTAATTTAAATCTACCCTGAGCTACACTCAGGATTACCTAGGAGAGTTTAGGGGCAATTTACCAAGCTGTTGGAAATTGGTTGAACTCCTTAAATTGCATCTAACTTCTGAAGATAAGTGTCTTTAAATTAATTTTCTGTTATTCATATTTGTGTCCATCAACTTCTAATGAAACCCAAAAATTATAAGTGTTGAAACATGACATTACAATAGCAAATAATATCCTTATTATCATTGCAGAAGGTGTAGCTTTGTGACTGGTTTATGGTGCAGTAACACATAATAACAACAAAAAAAGGCGTTTCAAAAGCTTTCAGAGAATAGTGAGTTCTGGTTGGTTGGTTGGTTGGTTGGTCTACAACCCTTTGTGGTACTTTCAGTACTTTGTACAGTACAGTGTTTCCCATGAAGTCTTACTTTATCCAGTAGCTCTTGATTCCTCTTATAAAGTGCTTGTTTCTCCTCAATCCATTTCATGTCCTTAAAAAAAGAAATCAAGCAATTACAAAAATACTTGAGAATATATTCTATATTATAATTATGTAGATTATAATGATGATGGTGAGGGTATTCTTTTATCAGTCCATACACATATGCATCACATGGCAGGGTTTATTAAAATATTTTATATGATGTCATCCATCACTGGCATTAGCTCAACTGTTTTATTCTACTTTATTTTACTATTCTCTGTTGAGGATATTCTAACTATTGTATTTTGACATGTTTGATGCTACAAACTCAATTTATGTTGTTTTGGAATGTGAATAGATTTACACTGTATAACTACGTTTATCAGTGAAACATAATTTTGTCCCAAACATGGGAAACCTGGTGTGTCAACACGTGCATGTTCTGCAGTGAATAGGGACAGCAGCAGTGTCACCCCAAAGCGAGAGTAGTATATTTAGAAGGACTTGGTCGATAAAAAATGTAAAGCTAATAATTCAAACAATATAAAAAGGTAACTAGGTCTGCAAGGAATACTAATGTTTTGAGTATTGAGTATAACCTCATACAGTTATCAAACTCATAAAGTTATCAAACTATAACATTTTTGCTAGTTGTCCTCTATTGCAGCTTATTCTACATATTCCAGAGTCATCATGCCAAAAGCCCTTTAGGGTGCCGACTGTCTTGCCAGTTTTGTCATAATGTATAACACAGTACAGAGTTTCTGCTTATTTAAAAGTTTTTTTAGTTATATCAGGTTGTCCTTGGAAAGCAAGCTTCAAATGTGATTATCCCATTACTTAAATAATATATTATGATAATTTAAAATCCAGAAATTAAGGTATGCCTAGGTCATATTGTCTTTGTAGATATATGATGAGATGAAAACAAGCATATGCTCAAGAACATGGATGAAATCAGATTTTAATGTACAGAAAATCACAAAGCAATAGAAGTGTACTTCTATTTTTTAAAGGAGAGCTGCAGATAAAATATCCAATTATATTATACAATGAAATACACACATACCGAAACTCAACAAAATAAAAAAGCCTTTCTATGAATAGACCTTAATGAGCTTTTTCTTACTATAGCGGAACAATGTCCTAGCACTATATGTACTGTGCAGTGCAATGCAATCACACTTTGCTTCACTGTATTATACAAAGAAAAAAACAGAGAAAAAACAGTAAGTCCCCTACATATATCCTTGATGCATTGTATGTTTGGACTAGAAATGTAAGCTAGATGAACTAGAAATTACAGCTAGTTTATTTAAAATGCAAAGCCCTTGAACAAGGTATCATATAAGTAAGTATTTCTTTAGCAAATGTAGCTTTTGCATTACCTAACTTCAAAGTTAAAGCGGTAGGTCACTCAGCCGATACTGCTGAGATCCACAATTGTTAAAAAAAACTTTTTCTGACAGCAGGAGGGGCACTTTTTCTGAGTGAGCCCCTCCCACTGCTTTATGTCGTGCAGAGCCAGCCGCAATGGCATTTGGGACATCTGCCCCATGCAGGAACTCATTTCGTGTCTCTCGAAACTTGAACTGTTATCAGTGAAAACTCCCGTCTACCGTCTAGAGAGACATCTTATCAAGCAGCTGATTCACCTCTCTACACCCCCCCCCCCCCTACGGAGCTCTACAGAAAGGAGACAGCGTAGTCTGGGGGGGAGTAGAGTGGGGGGGGCAGTGATGGCGGAAGCAGCTTCAATTCTCCAGGATCTAAGATGCCGGCATCAGAACTGAAGGTGAAGAAGGTAAGTATGTTTTGGGGGGGGGGGGGGGGGGGGGGGGGGGGGGGGGGGGGGGGGGTTGTGCAGCAGTTTTCCAGCATTTGAACGGCTGACAGGTGAGTATTGTGTCTATTTAATGTATGTGTGTTTTTTTTCATTTGTGTTTAAAACTGCAAATAGTCTTCCAATTATCACTAATAGGGAGCAGCTAAATGCTGGTTTCTATATACACATTAAATATTAAGACTTTTCCCCATCCTCTCCATAAATCTCACCTGTCCCTCCTCAGACATAGCTTTCTCTAGATCTTCTATTTTGGTTTGGTAGTGATGAATATCAGACTGTAGCTGCTCTCGAGTCTGCAAGAATTACAAATGTCTCATTTAAGCATATATATGTTAATTCAATAACAACACAATTGCATTTACATGACTGTAAACTGTAAATGTTTTTTCATATACCGCTCGCAACATTTTATTTAGGACTATCTCTTATATATTATGGAAAGATAACAAATAAAGAAAAATGAAAAAAGACACCTTAACTTCTCGTTCTGCATCCAGAGTTCCGCCCACTTGTTCCTGCAGAAGAGCGTATGCCCGCTGTAAGGCTTGATACTCCATGGTCAGCTGGCGGAACCTCAGCTCTGTCTCCTCCTTGGCCATGCCCTGTATAGCGCATATTATAGTGACTCACCACATAATTTTTTTTTCAATGTTGTTCTACATTCCACAATTCACAAATATGATGTCCTTATGGAATAACTTTTTTTTTTACAAAAAAAGTCATTGCAATGTATATTTTTATTTATTTTTGTGCAATGTAGTTGTGGCAATAGTCTGTCATGAATGAATGTTTACAATTAGAAAGTGAATTTACATTATTTGTGTGACACATGAAATAACTGACTTCCTTGGATGTATAGCCTATTGTTTTAAAAGAGATACTACTATAAATTTAGGTTTAAGTTATTGTATTGGTGCAGATAGGCTGATAGGTGAGGACAATACTGATTTCTACTAAACTACCTGTTTTAAATAATTAGTTATATAGAATCTATATAGTAATCTATAAACTTCAATACATTTGATGTTAATAGTAATAAAATTCTGTATGGACCTGTATACAATATTGTTACTTATGTAGAGCTAGGGTCCCCATACATGGGTCGAAACCTGCTTGATCGATGAGCGGTCGTTGATGAGACGGCAAAAACGGCCAAATGATGTGCACTACTTTGTGCAGTGACCTGTTCGACCGACCTTTTCTTGAGCGGGATTGAAAGAAGAGAGGGTGGCCGTGTTCGATACGCGAACAAACGATCGCCATGAACACGCACATCGAACGAAAAATCGGACAGTGTGTGGACACCTTTAGACGATTTAGACAAACTAACTACTACAATTTAGTACATAATACAGATTAGCAACAATACAACAAGGTATGTTTATGGCCACCTTTTTGGAGCTATCCATCAACATCAGATTGAGCCTCTAAACTCCTTGTGGTACAATGATATATTTACTCAAGTGCAGTTTACACAAGTAGATTTTTTAGGTAATAAACATAAATATGTCACCTCTTCCACATCTTCATCTGGCGTGCAGGGTGTGCGGTCTGTTCGATCAGTTTGGTAGGAAATTGAAGAACCATCAGAATCCAGCGAGGCCTCTTCATCGTAACCAAAGAATGTTTCCACAACTGGCTATAAAAGGGAACATAAAAAGAAAATTATATAAGGGTATATCAAATTAATCAAAATCAAATTGACACTATGCATTATTATTATGCCTATGCTCTTTTATTGTGCTCAAAGTGTTAATGACCTCCATGTGCAAACAAAGTTATGATTTCTTCAAGGCAAACATACACGGGCCAATTTTGCATTCGATTCCCCAGCGATCGATCACCGTGCACTGCGCACCTTGAGCATTCAATCCCGCTCAAACAAAATGTCCATCCAAAGTATTGGCCAAGGATTGAGCACCCAAAGTGGTGTGCATCAATTTGGCCAAATGACGTTGGTAGATTGCGGTTTAAGCACAACGCGATCGATCATTAAACGATTGTTCGGGATTCGATGCATGTTTGACTAGCTTTGGAGTGCTACCATTCAAATTTACACCATGCCATTTGTAATCTATTTTTAGGAAAACAGTAATAAAATGAATATGATTGATTGCACAAGACCTTCTAATGGCAGTAGTGGTAAAGTAATGTCAACAATACATTTCAGAAGATCCTGAAGTTGGTCATACACTACTTGAAACCATATAAATGTATATTGATATTAAATGTGTGCACAATTTATATACAGATGGGCCTAAGCTTCAATACAACCCCTTATCAAGAACACTAGTTACTATAACAGGAAGATTTTTATTATATGGTTGGTTCTAATCGTAAAACTCATGAAACTAAATAAAAATGGAAAATGGTTTTACCTTGGGGAGTTTTGTCATCTTTTTCCGCTGCTTCCGCAATCTTAAAAGCTTTTCTCGGTCCTGCAGATATAAATTAGAAGAAGAGTAGAAAGAAATGTTTCAATTTGCATCTGGCATGAAAAAGTGTGCCATGCAGTGACTTCCAAGCAGAAAAGGCAGACAGAAGGCTTAAAGGGAGCCTGTCTGCTTAATAAGTTTTGCTTTGTTTATGCCTATAACCCAGCAGACCATGGAGGAAATAAAGGAGTCACTTTAAAATACTGATAGTGTCTGCTGTGTCACACGGACAATGTCACATTAAAACAATATTATTGATGAGCATCTGGTGTGCTATATGATGTTTAATGGAGCCAAGCAAGAAAGATACCAAAGCCTAATTCTACTTAGTAACTTTAAAAAAAAAAAAATGTTCCCTGTGGAAACTCAGTGACTCCACAAAAATGACACATTGCCAATTTTCCAAAAGAAAAGCTGAATGTTCCCTTTTCTACCTTTTGCTCAAATTTTTAACTAGTAATCTTTACAAATTTCCAATCAGCAACTTCACAGTTTTTCTTAATACAGAGAGTATCCAATCCATTTAACACACATGCTAAAAGCTTTTTCTCATTTTTGGTTGTACCAAAACTCCTTGCCCCAAAATGCAGTCACAACAAAAATATTTACAATGGGTAGAATAGCCTGCACTTCTAGAGGCTGGGGGGCAACTTTTACTATAACTTGACAAAAGGACAAAGTTGGCTTTAAGCAGGGTATAGGCCTGGCAAACTACAGTTTTGCTTAGGTGTAAACCAAAGACTTGGGCAGATAGATGCCATCTCCAATATTATTTGTAACAAAAGTGTATCTGGAAAAAGAAAGGTGACAATGGCTGGATTTAAAGAGGTCAAGCTATTTGCATTATACATATTCTTACTAATCAATAAATAGGCTACAAAAACAACCCTTCCAGGTGATACAATTATAAAGATCTATGTCATAAATTGTACTTACAATGACACTCTTCACGTAACCGGCAGTTTCCAGTGTCTAGGAAGACAACAAAAATCTAATAAAACCAGAATGATGTATCATGTATCTGCAGTGTCTAATGACTGTTACGTAGAGTATATTCATTTGACACATTAGCTACATTCAGCAGCCACACATTTGTGATGTGCATGGTCAACCACAACTCATAACATGAATAACTGAAGCAATTCCAAATTTGCTACAGGGTAATTTACGTGACATCAGTCATTTAGAGTCATTGGAGATTATTATGCAGAAAATGGATACCCAGAAGCACAACTTAATTAGTATTGAAGCCAGTACCATGGTGAAAACTTAGGGGGAAGAGTAGGCAAAAAGGAAGGGACACAAACTGTTATGGGAAGGTTTCTGATGACAGAACTGGTAGGTTTTATGTGGAAGTTCATAATTTAAAAGTAAGCATTCAGGTCTCGAAAGTCCAGAATAGAATAGATATCCACCTTGGATTTTAAGACATGAAGCGATGGCAATAGAAGTCTGAAACAGCTGGAAAGGGAAAATTAAACCCTGCTGAAAGCTTAATAAGGGATAGAATGGCATAGTGGAGATCTGTCAACCTGCACGGTGTAATCAGCATGTGCAGGGGCAGGAACCACGGAGGGTATCAGAAATGAAATTCCAGAATTTCAGTTTGTATTTCTAGAAATCCTCCTCCTATAAAGGAATTCATTATGTCTGTCAGCCAGGTGTCCAGAAAGGATGGCAAAAATCCCCCCACTTTGTAGAATAGGGCAGCACCTTAATAAAACAGAGGAGGACTTGTTGGAACTCTTAGCCAATTTAAAGCCTTAATCATCATGCATGGACTACCAATGCTACTTGTGAGGTTGACAATGGGCAGACACTGTTCTTTCAATTTTCACTAAAGGTAGTGAGTAATCTTGGTTTTAGTAACTGCATAAAACACTACAACAATTAATTGCTTTTAATTAAAAGGTATTTTTTTAATGGATGTGTTTCCCACGGTCCAGTGTCATAACCAGACACTCCTTATTAACATGAGAAGACTTCATGTTAATAAGGAGTGTCTGGTTACGATACTGGACTTGGGTGGTACTAAGAACGAGTGAAGCCTTTTCTGTTTTCCAGTGTCCAATCCTTCTAGGTGATATAGCCTATTGGTATGCAGGTCTGTTAATGAAATGCTATTACACATGCTCAGTAATATATGGGGCATTTTTTTCTCATGGAAAAGCTAATCTTGTGCTAGTATGTGAACTGTTCTCACTGCAAAAAATCTGAAATGCTTGCTGGGTCATTATAAAACAGATCAACCATGTACACATTTGATGGCGTACTAGTAGACACAATTCTGTTATGATGCTACTCATGTTATAGGCACAGTGTGGTAATGAAGTGACTTAAAACATAGCATACAAAAGTATTTATGGGCACAGTTTATTTTTTATTCATGCATATTAGACTACGTAATTAACTGAAATGTGTCTTACTTTAGAAAGTTCATCAATAAATAGTTGTTGTTCATTGATTTGCAGTCTCAGAAAATCGATTTCTCTCTCTTCTCGACTTTGGTCCAGGTCATTCAAAGAACTTGGTCTTCTTATATCCCTCCCAACTTTTTGCCTCTATAGGAATGCATTTATCATTTTTAGAACAATGTATTAAAAAACTGCATATAACATATATCACAGTTTCATTGCTATGCTTTAAGATTAATGAAGCTCACAGAAACAAAGAAGTTTTTCCAAGGCAATCATTAAGAACTGAAAACCACAAGAGGCCAAAGCATCAACTGGAGAATCAGCATTATCAGCAAGAGCAAAGTCAGATAGTATGAAAACTGCTCTCACCATTTCTATGTTCTCCTGGGTTATAAACTTTAACTTGTTTTCCATTCGCCGTAAAGAATGGGACATTTCGTCATTCTTGCGGCTGAGTCTCTTGTTTTTATCCAGAATAGGCTTATACTGACTTTCTGCTTCTCTCAAACGCTTTAACTGCAACACAAGAACAAAATGTAAGCAACAGGGATTTAGAAAGCATTAAACTTGACATTTATCAAATATTCACTGAAATGCGAACTCAGACCATCTTTGGATAGAGAAAAAAAAGCATTATAGTAAGTAGCAGCTTCATTCAATTCAAAGGGATTAATGTATAGTGAAACGACATTTCAAATTGCTAATACACTGCTTGGTCAAAAAACACCTGGATTTAGCTAAGCAAATACATTAGTGCCTTCCGCTTTATAAATAATGCAGTGAATAGTATGTTTAGGCTGCTAACCATAATCAATGCTGTCAGCAGCCATGTTGAATGACACATGATTTTTTCAGGCCTTAATTGAGAGCCTTTGCTATGTGCTGGAGAAGACTTTACATGGTGGTCAAATTCTCTCATCACCATTAAAATGTTGTTAAAGGAAATAATACAACTATAGATGATCCTTTGGCTATAGGACCTTTTATGGGTGTGCAGTGTATTCACAGCTTAACTCATTTTATGAATGCTGTTAGGAGACAGACATACCAGTTCATTCCTCTCTTCAGACAGTAGAGCATTGCGGTCTTCCAATTTCCGAATAATTGCACTTAACTCAGCAATCTTAAGTTGGAAGCGACGAGCATCCTTTTCATCAAACTGCTGTTCCTGAAACAAAGACCCACTGCAAATAACTGAACTAATGATCAATGTGTCAACAAAGTGAAAGGCTCCACAAACTCACCACCACACCCCAACCAACACCCAGACATGTGACACATTGTATGGAACAAGGGGTTATCAGGAAAGGGGAAATGAATGTTTATGAAAGCACAAAGAAGCCATTAACATCTAATGAACAACTATTAGACATACTGATATTTATAGATATTCTCATCCTACCTAAAACATAAATAAAATTTAATTTAGAGTACTCACCAAAGACTGTTCTATTCTGCAACAGCAAAATTAAATTATTGATTAAATATAGCTGCCTTTGAGGGCAACTGACTCCCTACAGTATAAAGCCAGCTACCTCTCCTGGCTCAAATTTTTCATGAAAAAATGATGGTTATTTGCCCTCTTTAATCAAAGAATTGTTGCTCTACAATCGGTCCCAATTTCATCATCATTATACAACTGGTGCAGGAGAGACTTTGGGTCAACAACCCCTAGATACTGGTTGTCCAGGTCACCTATGCAAATTAGGAATAAGCCAAGATGGAAGCTGCAAAATGCCTTCTTGCAAACCCAAAGTAGGATTGTAAAGGAACGAGGCACACAACACTGAAGCAGAGAAGCAAAGCTTTGTATGATCTATTAGCGCTAAAGATGGATTCCATTTTCAGTATGTAGCAATAATAAACAGAAATGTAGATATAGAATAAATAAAGAATCTTGACCAAAAACCTGGAACCCTTCTGAGTATCAGCCACCAGCAGGTATCCATAACACATATGCCATTGAAATGTCTTCTCCCATCAAACAACAGAAAATTATTAGAATAAAAGATAGTAGATAAAAAGTTTCATTCACAAACTTCAATGATAACTCCAACAGCAACACAACTTAACCCTTTTATTTAGTAGTGTAGGGGGAAGCATGAACACTTTTGCCCTTTATGTCCCGTTTGTTTTTCAAACTTTTTTACATTTCAATTGAATGTTGTGATTTTGGCTATGTTCACACATAGGCGATTAATCGCGTTGCGCTCACATATTTAATTGCGCTCATGCGATCGGGCATGATTGACCAGGCGATCTTCACCTGCGATTTTAAAAAAAAATCATCCCCATTATAAAAAAAAATTTTGTCCTCACGCGATCAAAATATTGTCCATTTGGGAAGCCACTCATGGCCATCAATTGAGTGGGGACAAGCCCATTCAACTGAATGGATGCGATCAACGTAGATTTCCGCATGTGATTAAAATTGCGAGCGCGAGGCGATTTATTACCTATGTGGGAACATAGCCTTTCATTTGATTTTGAATTAATTGCAATCACATTTTGCAAGACAGGAAGGGAGAAGAGATGGCTGAGAAATGTCGAAGTTTATTTGGGAGCTAATTGCAAAGGCCCTGAAAATCACTGTTGGGAAAAGTAGGAACATAACAAAAAAGTATTGCTCTAGCGCATGTAGTTTTTGCAAATATTAAGTGTAAAGTGAGGTAAAAATCACAACATCCCAGCAATTTTAATGATGATACCATGTTTAGGGCTTTGCAGTTAACTCAGTTGATCTGCTGGACCAGTCTAGCAAAATGATCATAAAACCTAAAAGAGGTGTTCTTCCCCATTCTATCACTGAAATTTTTTTTTCAGGCTTAGGTCAGATCGTAAGTATGGAACCACCTGTTTCTGCCGCCAAACCAACAGTATACTTAAAACTATGGGACAGAGGCAACATGTCACTGCTCCCTGCAGAGTGTTCGTATGAACTAATCCAAAAAGCCTAAACGTCACTGCCCTGAAATCGCCCCATCCTGAGAGATGCTGCCTGTAGTTTATAGACAAGTGCATCATAGCCCATGATGCGCAGCGTAAATAACAACACAAAGCCCTGTGAGTGATGCGTCTATTGAAAATCAATTTTAAAACCATGGGTTTTAAATGTGTGAGTCATTGCCGCGTTGTTGTAAAGGGGCAATGAACATGTCCTAAACCAGGGCAAATCAAGCCCACTGAGCTACCTTGACGTGAAATGCTGACGTGTCAAGGACGCCAAGTGAAGTCTAGTCTTTAATATACTATTATCATTTCAACAGGAATTAAGAAGCTATATACCAGCTAGATGTTGCCAATCAAATGCATTGTATTAACTGATCATCAGCATGTGTGGACTCATAAATTAAACATGGACGCACAGCTTCGATTTGCTAAAATGCAATCTGAACAAGCTAAACAACTCAGATAAGACCAAAATAGAAATGTCTGACCACAATGGACAGCAACACGCTTGACTTAAACCAAACATAGCATATGATCACAAACTCCTTATACTAACTGATGGGGGAGGGGTGATAACTTGCAACTTGGGCTTGTGTTTTAGTGACACGGTCTGAGCACCTTGCAGTCATTTTGCTGACCATGAAATTCTTTATATACCAAGGTAATCTAGAGTCAAGCATGAGGCCATCTCTGTGTCAGATTAAGCTTGGCTTAGGTCATATAACAAAACAATTAGACCTACAATGACCAACATTTCTACATCATAATGGCTAGAGCTGGGCATAGAGGTTCAGATTCCTGCATGATCCGACCTCCGATCCGATGCCGTGCACGCTCCCGCATCCCTTAGGGATCGGGTCGTGCAGGAATCGGATGCAGCAACTAACGAGGATTGGGCTAAAATTAGCCGTCCTGTCGGATTGGATCGGACTGTGCAATCCGACAGGACGGCTAATTTTAGCCCAATCCTCGTTAGTTGCTGCATCCGATTCCTGCACGACCCGATCCCTAAGGGATGCGGGAGCGCGCACGGCATCGGATCGGAGGTCGGATCATGACGGTAACTTTTAAACAGATTCCATTAGTTTGGCTGGGGACGGCTGCCCCCCGGCCGAAGTAATGAGCTGCACATAAAGAGTGCCAACCGATTCTCGGCACTAGCAGGCGGCCTTAATGACGTCACCACGCTGCCTGCTACTGCATAGAATCGGATAAGGAATAGACGGTATATCGTAACGTCTATTCCCAGCTTAAGGCATTAGGGTATGCAAAGGCCCAAAGTCCAGATCTAAACCTACCATAATAAAATTAAATGGTGAGACTCAAATGAGAGGTGAATAAACTAATTCCCACAAACTTCAATGAAGTGAAGGAACATTTAAAGAAGAGACTGATAAAGTTACACAAAAAACGAATACTGCAACAATTCTGGTAACGGTGGTTCCCCATGTTGGCTTTCTTTTTATTAAATATATAATGGCATTGTGGATATAGTTGTGTGTTCTTCTACAATTAGATTAGATTTAAATACCTTTAAAACCTGTTAAAAAAACAGGTGATTTTATAATTTCCTGATACATAAAACAGTGTCTGGATGGGATTTAAATTACAGGCACGTTTGAAGTGTCCAATTAATTGAACACTGCTGACTACCCCGCCATACCTGCTATAAAAAAAATGGAATCCTCCTATTAACTCACTTAAGAAATAAGCCACAAAGCATATACAAGATGGTATGGACAAAGCAAGCTGAGCCAATTTGTAAAATCTTTAGCCAAGCCATTGCATCTTGGAATATATTAGAGTTAAAAGTAGATACACATCTATTTATAAGGTTTTTGTAATCATATTTGCTATAAGAACCATCAGCAAACAAAAAGTTATTTCGTCTATAATTTGCAGTAAAGCAGCTGAAAATAGTTTACCCTGAAAACATCTCCATTTTGTTTTTCTCTGTATTCCCTATTGGTATCTTTACCCACTCACTATTGGTAGTAATGACCATTAGCAATATAATAAGTGGGAAATCCAACATTTCTAAGTTGGAGCAAAAACAGAAAGGGAGGGAAAGTGGGGACACATGTATCAGTGAGGCCGGTGAGTTAAATGCATTGGGCAAGACATATTAATAAGCGCACATATAAAGTGGCTACACATGCACCAGGTCTCTCAATTACATTCTTCTTTGGAGGGGAAATCAGTTCTAAAGGGATTTATCATTTCAAACAATTTTTTTTAAACTATTCTTGTCCCTGTGATAGGTGGTAACCCAATAAGAAGTTGTGTACTTGCACTTCATAGGCAATTTGGGCATCTATTTTCAGCAGCTTTAAGCATTTGGTAAAATAAAAAAGGACTTTCCTGCAGAAGAAAGTAATTTCCCCATTTTGGGAAACAATTTGCTTCTGCAGCAACCCACATAGTCGAGAAAAAAAAAGAAACACGTGGTCTTCACTACACAAAACACTATACAAAACACTATTCTTGGCAAAATATTTTTAGGATTTTTTGTTTTTAGCCATCAACAGAATTCTTACAGGGCTTCCCGAATGATCAGAAGCTTCTCCTGCACCACTTGCAAAAGGAAGTTCTCTCTTTGGGCTACCCAGATGACGGTCAGAATCTTTGAACTGGGTAAGCTGCTCATCTAGAGCCTCTTTTTGGAGCTGCAATCTTTGGGTATGGCCGGCTTGCGCACCTAACTCTTTCTCCAGAATGTAGACTGCTCTGTCTTTAAATTTAATTTCATCCATCTACAAGGAGAACAGAAGAGACATCACTTGCATGTTACACATATGAATTTGCTGGACTCGTCTTGTGATCTTTAAAAACCATATTACCATTTAATATTTTGTGTGAAATCCTACATGAAATGCTATCTAGCTGAATCTAAGAACTTGAGATATGCCATTTTACCAATGTTGGGTGACCATGCTTAATTAATTTACCCTTACTGAACTGTAAACATGTGTATCTTGGTTTAGTATTACATTCACGAAGAAAAGATGCTGCCTATGCAGCTGTGAGGCACATTTATTAAGAGGAAAAAAATACAATTTCCATATGTTTTACAAAACCGAATGTGCAGAACTTCTGGGTTAAATAATATTAAGTGTGCTACACCCATAATGGAACAAAACATATTAAATACCATAACCTTGGAGTTAGCTCAAACACCAACTATACTAGATATTTGTTGGGGGTAACTCCAGGGTAAAATGATATTGATAGGCATAGCTTCACTTTGAATTTCTTACATACACTTCTGTCAACATTGGGATTTATTAAGACTTTATTTACCTTCCTACTGTAGTTTAGGATACAACAGCTTGTACTTTGTTCTACAGGTGCCTTTCAAAAGTCTGGATCATCTATTGTACAACAGGGGAGAAATTGAACTACCTCTAGGAAAAGACTGCTCGAGCTGTCCCAGTGTGGGTATTTTCATAGAACAAAGTAGGTACACAGAGACAGATACATACATAACACAGGAAAGTGCATGAAATTGTTTTAAATGTCTGGAGCTTAAAATTTTAAAAACAGTTTAGCCTATATTGCCCAAAGATAAACCTAATTTCAATGGCCTGTGTAAATCCATGCCAGTTGCCATTGTCGATTAAATCAAATGCTCAAAAAATTGTATGTGGTTTTTGCATAGATTACATGTTATTGTAACAGAACCTGAACCTGAATGCTATACAGATTAAAGTCCAACCTCACCTTAAAAAAGACAGTAAAAAGGAATGATGGATTGACTGACAATAAGTCCAATAAAATGTTGTGGCTAAACTTGGCTTTAATACAATTTTCTGGAGACAGCATCTATAAAGGCAAATTTCTATATTTGTAACCTGCAATACTAAACAACAATTAAATGAATCTGTACAAAAATACTGTACATAAATACTGCACAGCTACAATTACACTAAATATATGTTTTTATTCTGAGGATCTCACAATGTTTTCTGCCAATGACCTACAGAAATGTGCGCTTAACAGTAGGGCCTGTAAGAATGGAATCTGACATTGGTAATGTGGAGTTTAAGGGGAGTTAAGGGGTGACAACAACTGGTGGATAACTATACAGAGTACCACAGAGAACATACTGTGGAGAAGTGACCATACAGTGGGAAATCATGGAGTATAATACATAAAGCAGATACTATACAGTGGGGTAGCGTGTAGTACAGTATATAAAGCAGAGCATAAACAATTGAGAAGCAAAGAGAACAGAACATTTCAGGTGGGCTTACACATGTAGATTTTTTTCTTCAATCAACTGCCAATACATTTTTTTGTTTAATGTCGTTGTCGAACTAATTTGTTTGACAAATCTACACGTGTAAATCCACCTTAAGCAAAGTGTATAGTGTGGACTAGCATTTAATGTTTGTATAATTTGTAACAATATATATGGCTAAAAATTTGTTTTTATATTATGATCCATGCCATCCAGGCCAGTTCTTTCATAGGTAATATATATATATATAGATTCTGAATTTAGGAAGAAGTATATTTTTGTAAGATTTTGCAGCAGTGCCGCTCTTGTTTTGCACATGTTTTTTTTAACTTGTTTTGCGCTAGATAATAAACCCAAACTAGCATGGCTGACCAATGATTGATGTTTGTTATGCTTCTATTTCATTGATATTTAGATAAATCCACCTGTCCTGATCTTGCTCTGTTCTAGCATGTTTCAAAGGTGCACTGTGGTGAGTTGGGAATCCTGGCGCTACATGCCTTATCTTGAACATATGTTTGTGTCCAACTATGACACCATTAAAATGGTACATGCTTAACACACCAACTATCTCTTCCAATTTTGTTAGCAGGTATGCCATAGATAAAATAATTGGATTTGGTAAAGAGGAGGCAACTGCTGTTTGAACAGCTAATTCAGTAACCTATAGCAGAGGTGGGTAAACTTTTTGGCCTGTGTGTGACCAGAGCAAGAGCACATAATGACTGGCATAGATGTTGGAGATGTGCAACAGGGGCTAGAATTCCTATACCCCTTTCTACAATAAGTCTTTTTATATACATTTATAAATTCTGCCCATTCACACCAATATACCGTATATACACGAGTATAAGCCGAATTTTCAGCACCTGAAATGTGCTCAAAAAATGAAATTCGGCTTATATTCGGGTCAAAAAATGAAAATCGCGGCATTTTGTAGGTAGACTTTATGAGTGAATTGCAAAGCCCCCAAACATGGTATCATCACTAAATTTGCTGGAGATGTAGAAAAGGGTTGTAGCAACATTTAAAAAAAAAATGTTTGCTCTAGCATATGTAGTTTTTGCATCAATTAGGTTCAAAGTCAAGTCAAAAACTTTATATGCTAGAACAATACTTTTTTCTTTACAATGTTCCCACATCCCTTCTCTACATCTCCAGCACTTCTAGCGATGATATCATGTTCAGGGGCTTTGTAATTAACTCACAAATCTGCTAAATGAAATAATTGCATCTCAAAACAAAAGCACATTGGCTGTATGGTTCTGTGCCTTAGTTGCTGCATTTCCCTACCTTGGTTTATACTTGAGTCATTCAGTTTTTCCAGATTTTTTTCTCAAAAATTGGGAACCTCTGTTTATATTCGGGTCGGCTTATACTCGAGTATATACGGTAAGCTTGCGCATTATCATGGGGATTCACCCACAGAGTCATCACATGATGGCTCAGCTGCATCATCCCCATGGCATCACTCTGATGCCTCTAAGCGTTACCTTAGCTCATTGCAGGGAATAAGAAGAAGGGAGACAGAGCATATTGCCATCAAGATGACGATGGGCCAGATTTGAGAAATAAATGGGCCGTATAGTTTGCCCACTTCTGACCTATAGACACCCACCTTGTAAAGCAAGCAGTGATTTTTCTTCTTCATGGTAGGCAAACCAGTCTTAAAGATTAAACATTGTATTGGATTGTAAAATGGGTTTATAAGATTTCTCAAACTTGCAATGCTAGCATATAAACAGTGGTTTACATATTGTATAATCTGGGTTGTAAATCAATATATGGTAAAATATATTTAAACATACAATAAATAAATATATAAATATATAAATATATAAAAAAAAAAACGGCACACCCAACTTTGCATAAAAGAAAACTTTATTGTAATTTAAAACTGAAAACCAGAAATCACAGTCTTTCTTGGATTATGCAGCAACACAAAGTAAGGAAAAGTAATTGTATTTGTAAGCTACGTATTAATAATATAAGCACCAAGAATAATGTAACACTGAGGCAGTGTGTGAGGCTTGAACAAAATGCACACAAAGCATCAGATCCCTGCTTAATTCAATCCAGTTTCAGGCATATTAAGTACTTTTGGGGTCACACAGAAAGTGCAGTGAAGTTTGACATAAGCAGCTTATACCTGTGAAAATGTAATAGAAATATATACTCAGTGTGTCTATCTAATACAATAAGAGCTGTTACTTACATGACAACTTCACAGAGACAAGAAAGACATGAAAAACAATGTTAATGATAACATGAGGAAGGGTAGGAAGCATCTCAGTTTTTTTCTCCAGCATCTTTGTTGGCCATAGTTACTTCACTTGCATGCAGCTGTCATTGGAAAAGGAATAATGGGCATGTTTTCCTAAAGATGACATGAAAGGGAAAAGAATTGTAGACAACATTTATGCCCATTGCCCTGGCATTAACTGGGTTTGTTCATTGAGGAAATAGAAAATGGTGCCAATTGCAGATATAGTGACATTACAGCAGAAGTCATGTAACATTTTCTCTTGGCAGAAAAGGCTGTAATTCAGCAATGATATTATTAATTAATTATGAAGCAAATCTGTGTACCAGGAAGGAACACATTATTACTGGTGCCAGAATATCTTCAAGATCAGATGAAAGATTCTGGAAGTGTGAAACTTGTATGGCACTGAAACATGTCATATCATGATTCCTTCATAGTGTAAAATCCTTCTGTTCCATCTGTTGGATATTGTCCACTCATTGCAAAATGTTCGTTTGAGGACATGAAAACTAGTATGCAGAAATCCATTTGGCAGATTCCATCTTCAGAATGTTGATGTTCCAAGGTTAGCTCTACACTTGTGACCTTGTGGATTCATTTACAATGCAAACATATATTAGCTACCAGTTCACCACAAAACACACCCTGTAATGAAATGGTTGTCCACAACACTGCTAAATAGTTTTGTGTCCACAATGTGTGATACCTCTTTTATTATTATTATTATTATTATTATCAACAAAGAAAACAACATTCCCCCAAGACACCACCAAGGCATTCGACAGTCCCATAAATTGAAATGACACCATTTCTTAAAAAATAAGTTAACAATGAAATCACACCTGTTATATTGGAAGGTCAGCGTTTACATATTATAACATAGATAAGAATTAATGTATAGTTGAGTATGGAAGAATGTTGAATTGTTTTGTCACTGGGTTTCATATGATACATTAATGAGGTATGCAATGGTTTACCCATACCTGATCTCATGGATGTTCTAACACCTTTCTCCATAGACTTGTTGTTTCTGTTTTGTTGAGTAAATCTCCTGAGGAAGCGACAATTTGATGACGACCAGTAATCACATTGGGGATATTGGTAATACCTATTGTAAACATATCTGTATTAAGAACAATATGTACATTGTTGATGGCCTTCCACCACAGCAGGTGTTATTTACATTTATTGGACTGACAGATGCCTTTAAAAAGTCCCTAAACCATCCTGTGTCTTGGGGAGAACTTTTATTTCTTTAATATGAATTATTTTGTGTGTTGACACCCCTTTCATGATGGATAGGTTGCCTTATGTATAACTTTATTTGTGAATATATTGCAGAGTATAACTTTATTAAGTATAACAAATTTGTGAAAAAGGTTATGGAGCCTGTAAACTGCTTATGACTGAAAGGCACCTACCTACCTACCTAAATATTGATCACAATGTCATATAGGTAGGTAGCCATCTTGCCCTAATAACATACCTGTTGTATTTCAGAAATATATATATATATATATATATATATATATATATATATATATATATATATATATATACGTATATATATATATATACTCTTCTAGTTGGTGGTTTTTACAGGTTCATTGCGGAACCACATTAAGTTGGAGTAATATTTGTTATGATACTTCTGTGTATACACCTAATAAAATATGAATTGTGGTTTGTTGTTAGGGTTAATGCAATGAGTATTGTTACCTTATATAATTAAATTATATAGGTATTAAATATGAATACTGATTTTAGTGGAACATATACAAAAATAGTAGATCTGATAGGGCTTTCACATTACAAGTACATTATATGGTACACATTGACCAGTACCCTCTGGCATTCGCTTTTCGAATACTAGTTCAATGGAACTGAAAACGCCAGCACATCCAAACTGCATACAGCTGTGTGGTTTAAAAATGTATACCACACCGCACAGAACAGGGCTGTGTGTATGGTACAGAGGTTTCCTAAGGTATAAATGATTTGTGTATATACTGTTATAGTAAGCTAGATTCATTGGGATGATGAGGCAGTGATCAATTTATTGATGTTAGGGTAGCAACAGAACTGGGTTGTTAAATTTGCACCTTAATAACGCTTTAGTTGAATTATTTGAGTCATTATTTTTTTTTCTACACTTTTACCAATTAATGAATAAATATGTCAGCAGCCAAGAGAAAGGGTCAGTAATGAAGAAAAGGGATTCATTAGTGACTATGCCTACATTGTATGTGGCTCTAAAACTTGCTTAGGCTGCATGTTGAATCTTGAAATAACTGGATCATATAGATCAAAATATTCCAGTGATTTAATTGATTGACCTTTTCCTGAAATATAACAGTCCTGAATTGTTTGTTGCACTGACAATGTTCATTGTAAATGATACCCAAACCCATGAGCAAAAAGTTTACTTAAATGTAACAGCTTAGCAGTTGCTAGCTACAGTTGTTTGCCTTCTATGGGAAAGAGCTGATTTTACTCTCATTTTAGTGTTGTTTCTTTTAGGCAGAATTTAAGACGATCTTTTATCAAGCAAGCTATTCTTCTGTAACCCAGTAGTAGATGAGGTCCGCACTCTCCATGCTACAATATAATTGTTCAATACAGACTTCCTTTCTGGTCATTGCTAAACTCCAATGATACAGCTCAAGCGTCTAGGTGCGTGAGCTCTCATCACTGACTCACAAGTCTTCACCAACATGTATTTAAAAGCACTGGAGTTTCCCACACTGGGTAAAATCTTCAAAGCAGCTTTATTAAATTCCAAAAAGTCAGTTTGTCATACAGATACACAATGATGCAACCTATCACCCTCAGGGGGTCACTTCCAAATCTCTACTCTATTCTTCTGTAAGCATGTTTCCCCCTATATTTTGGAGATGAGGTGGTGGTACAGTGCAGCATGTGGTATAGCCACTCAATGACCAGAAATGTGTTATTGGCTGGATTACCACAAAATGATCAAAAGTTTACACAAATAAATTGAAGGCAACTACCCCTTGTGATGAACAGAACGTTCCAATATATTGATTGCTTGTTTCTTTTTTAGTTGAGATACACTTTAACAACAAACATTGCAGGACAATTTCCATCACTTCACTTACAAATCTTTGACCACTATCCTTAGGGCTTTCACGAAGCAATCCGATCATTTTCGGCTCAAAGTTAATAGAAATACAAAAGGTTCTTTTGATTGGTGGCTATATATTACTGACTTTCAGCATCACTCATAAAAGACCAACGTGTAGAAACACAGTGTCTCCATGGAAACCGGCATTGATTAACTTAAACCGTTTACACATCATTCATCGGGTGTTGATGCTGCCTCAGTAACTGATGGGAAGGTTTTATTGAGCGCCTTAAGCTGAAAAGGAATTTGAAAAACACAGCAAGAAGATCTGTGACTTGGCAGAAAGACCATATAAATATCTCAGTAATACAGGCAATTACTGTATCTATACAGGAATATAGGAGGGGGAGGTGGGGCTAGAACATAAACCCGCTCCCTCCTCAACATCAAAATCTACATGTCTTATATATGACTTGGAGCTGATTGCTCCGCTTGCTTTTAGATCTGATGGCTTCATCTGTCATCTCAGCACTGTGACTTCTGGAGAATATGAATAACACACAGGTTATTCTCTAGGGAATGCAAATGATGTTCAGTCACAGTGCTATTGTCATCGTAAATTCCTGTATCATATATTACATCTTCCCACAGTGTAATGTGCCAGGAGGTCTACAGAGGAAGGAAGAAACGTTGGTTTAATGCTCAACTTCAGACACACAGAAATAAATGAGGCTGTATGTCTGTATATGTTTATTTTATAAATACACGTCACATTATACATCGCTGAAGAACATTCAAAGGTCACAGTATGATTCAAAGGTCAGTCCATCTGCACAGTCCTTTTGGGATTCCGTTTACATACAATGGCACTGCAAGTGACTTGTATAAGAAATGTGTTGGTACTGTTTAGGGATATTGGACCAATTATGGTCTGTACTTGCAGAAAATTAGGATGCTGGATATTCATTTGTGGTTACACTTGTAAAAATGTACTTCATCCTCATACTGTATCCATCCAAAAGCCCCTGTAGACCTTAAGCCTAGTCTTCGCTAGCATCAAACTCCTGTGCTTGATGCATATGAATTGTGGGTGTTTTGATGTCCTAGAAACTTTTCCATTAATCAAAAAAACAGTCTACATAGAAGCTTTAAAACTGGTATACTGCTTCATTTAAACCACGTTGTACTACATTAGGGCATTTAAACACGTCCATCGAAAATGGTTTAACACCTAGACCTCGACGTCTTGACCTTAGAGCTCAATTCTTCACTGAAGCAAGAAAAGACTTGGCCTTAAAGAAGATTCATGGACAACTGAGCTGCAGGTCTTGTGTAAAGTTTGCTGTAATTACCTGTCCAGGATTTGTTGGCGAATGGAAGCAGTTAAGTATCTGCTAATGTGATAGTGTTTTGCAGTCCATATGCTGACCAGCATATATGTATATATGGCAATTATTTTCTTTAAAGGGGGTTTTGGATTGTACATTCTGGGGTCATTTCACATGTCCTTCATGGTGGTAGAATAAATTTGTTCTTCAATACCCAAATCATCTTTAATCTGGATATCAGCTTGTACATGTTCATAACAGTTCTTTAACCTAGATCGATGTGTGGTACAGCCAACATTTGTGGACACATGGTGGCTTGCTGGCCATCATTTTAGCCTTGCAGGACTGGTGTCCCAGGTTTGGTCGATTTCATCCAGGTCACTAATTGTATTGAGTTTGTGTAGGTTTCTTCCTCTCACATCCCAGAAACATTTTGGTTTGTTGGCTTCTCTTAAGTCTTCCTTAGATCATATTAGTGTGCCATCCTTCAATGACTTTTGACTCCAATGACAATTAATGTGCCATCCTCCAATGACAATTAATGAAATGACTATGGACACTATAAAATGCTGCAGAAGATGCCAGTACTATATAAATAATGATACAAGTAGACGAAGCTGAATTTTGTTCTATGGGTACTGTAAGCTCTGCTTACACCAGCAAAAGCTGAACTCTCAGACTGATCAACAGGGAATTGTAAAACGTGACTAAAATCCCATCTTGTTTCTGGTGAAAACATAATACTTAGGTAGAAGGTTTGTAAAGCTGAGTTTCCCTGTGGAACATCAATTTGTATTCAGCTCCTTCCCTTACTGTAGGGCTGTCAAATCCCTCACAACCCCCCCACAGCTTCAATGCGGAACTTCCCACAGCAGACATGACAGATGTAGCACAGAACTAAAAAGGATTATTGGAAGAAATTCACAAAGGAATAACTTTACAGTAAAGACTACAGTATTTTGTGAGCAACAGGAATAATCATATGTCTTTGTAAACAGAAATACATATGATAAATCACACAATCAATACTTTTTTATTTTCATATTTTTTTACTTGATGCCCTTATATGCCCTTTTAAGAGAAAAGACACATTTCTCACCCTCCGGCCTTGGTTGGTCTTTTTCAGCATTTTCTTATGTTCTGAAATCTGAAAGATAATCAAAACATGAGATTAACATAGAACCACGTGGCTTTCTTTGTCTCTTAGTTGATATTACGCAACTTAAGTGACTACTTAACTGTGTTTATGCTGCAGGTCCCATTCTGATCCACGCCATCCATTCCTTTTCTGGGTTTACGTAAATGAAGTATTTAGACAAACACGACATACAAAAGAGAATTCCGACGAATGGAACAGTCGTGAAGTTCGTAAAAGAATGCATGGAACGGTCATGGATGAGAATGGATGAATAGTAATGCAGTATGGACATTGTTAATGGTCTATGATACTGTTACAAAGCTGCAAGTATGGGATTGGTGGTTATCCAAAGAGAGCTCTGGTCTGTGCCTACTTGCATTTAACAAATTTCTATTTGCTCACTGTGATCATTTTTAATCTTAGAACATAACTTAAGCTTCTTGGTTGTCCCACTTCTCAAAGTCACTGCAACAACATTGGGTCCAGAGTCATATTTAGGGCCACAGTACTCATGCCTATTTCCTAGATTCTAAAAAGTCTAAACACACACCTGTAGATATGGGCCAGATCGATGGCCGCTTTGAGCGCCGTGTGTGTGCTCACAGCCATTTATATGGCCCATATCATATGCTGCCATCCCTGTTTTAGCGGGAGCAGGACCAATCAATCCTGCTCGAAAACAGGGATCCCGGACATGACCGTAAACCACGGTAGATGTCCAGTGCTTTGCATGGGGATCACGGGGTCTCCATGCAAAGCATCGGCTGAGCTGAAGACACAGCAGTGCTGTGCCCCCAGCTCCTCTGATATTGGGCAGCACAGCACTGACGTCATCATGCTGCTGTCGAGCCGTGTGATCCTAGCTTAACTCCATAAAACCATTAATATAGCAAAGCAGTCAATGGCATGGCAACTGAGCTAGGATGCTGTTATAGTGGAACATTGCTATCACATCCCTTCAGTAATTACAGCTGAGCCTGATATTTCTAGGGACCACCATAGTGATCATTGATACATATGTCGGAGATAGTGATGGCTGAACTGCCCGCAAGGCGGACAGTTCGGCCGCGAACAAGCATGTTCGCCCTCCTTCCCGCCGGCGGACAGTACGGGTGTTCGACCCGCCCTATCCACCGGCGTGAAGGAGCCCTCTATTCTTCCTCCGGTGGGATCATACACAGCGAGATCCCGCCGCAGGAAGAATGTTTCCACTGAAGACCGGGTAGAGAACCCAGTCTTTCAGTGGAAAGCCGGCTCAAACACCCGGATGTGATGTCAGTGACGTCACATCCGGTAAGCACACCAGGAACTATGCGTTCCAGGTGCCGGATGTGACGTCACTGACGTCACATCCGGGTTTTCCGATTCTAATTCCCCGCCTAGCAGCGGGGAATTTGAATCTATCCGCGAACGGGCGGACGGCGGACTTTTTTAAAAGTCCGCTCCGCCCGTCCGCGGACGAACATGGCCGAGGTTCGGCCATCACTAGTCGGAGAACAACTAGATTAGCAAAATTAAATAATAAAAGGTATATTTTTTATTTTAAATAGCACAGTAAAACCCATAACTGCCTTATTTATACATATATACCGTACATATAGTATATAATATGACAATATGATAAATGGTTAAATGACTTAATGAGCTAATTAAATATATTCTTTATTAAAAATAATATACAAAGTAATCTTTAAGAATACAAGCATGCGTGTCTTGATTAATCACCAAAAACTTACATTTAGTTTAGCCAATGAAAAGAAGAAAACAGTGAGAAGCAAATTGAATGTATTAAGTGTATTTAACAAAGTATGAATGCCAGGTAAAAGTTTGCATCAGATTATTCTCAATTGTTCCATTCCTATCCATATGTTATATGAATAAAACATATCTACTCTAGGAAGTAGCAACAGCATTCATGCATAATGGGAATTTCCATATGTGGTGATGCATTCAATTATTGCCGCCACTGTGAAAGCCAAAGTCTGTGCACCAGCACCAGGGCTGGCAAGTTTAAGGAAAGGGGTTACTTGGCACAAAAATTCTAAATGGCCAATAACTGCAATTCAAAAAAACTGATATTCTATTCTGGCCCCAGCTAACACTACTGTTACTATAACTGCCAGCTCAATACTGTACCATCAACTCTGGCTTAAAAATTATTGATTGAGTTGATCGTTGCTGTGTCAGCTTACTATGAATGTCAATGGTAAATAAATTATTTCCCTTAGAATAAGGGGGGAAGATGCCATGCATTGCATTTCCAATTCACTAGATATTCATCTCAGAGGCTCTCATCACTGTTCATGTTCAGAGCGTTTCCCAACCACCTTATTCTATGTTATATCATTTAAAGAAAATATAACAATATTTCTTTTTATTCACAAAAAGATGTAAAAAAAATAAAATACATTTTTTGTTTAATGAATGAACACCAGTTCACACAGTCGTTGTAAATGGCAACCTTTTGAGATAAAAATATCACTACTTGACTGAAGATGTGAATAAATGTGGCCATGTGAGTTAAGCCGGTGCTCTGAGATATTTTCCTGGCTGAAATATTTTCCTAACCTTACAACTGCGCATGTGCAGATAGCCCTAGTTTTGGTGTTTTCAGAGTTAAGGTATTCTTCCTTTTCGGGGGTCAAGG
>CM070037.1:53074788-53092847 GCA_036250615.1 Ptychadena robeensis | reverse complement strand
CCCCCCCCCCCAACCCCTAACCTTGACACCCAAAAATCGGAAGAATAACCCTGAAAACACCAAAATTAGGGCTATCTGCATGTGCAAGAATAGAAAAAAATTTCAGGGTAGGAAAAATAGAAAATAAAAAAAAATATATAGAAAACCGGCCATACACAGCTCAATTCCCCTGTGATCGTAATTCGATCGATCGCAACCTGGTTATGCAAAAATCGCCAAATGATGCACCCCACCTGTGGAAATGGATCCCTGGCTGATACTTTGGATTGGGATCCTTGGTCCCAGCGATGGATCAATTGGGAATCAAAAGAAAGATCGAGCCGTGTGTGGCCGGCTTAAACTTTGGTGTGTCTATATTTTATAGTTTTAAGTCCTATGTTTTTACTACATTATTCAAGCTTATCATAGTCTTCACTATGGATCAATAGTTCAATGCTCACAATGAATAGGCCTTACCAGGTCTTAAATTGTATATGAAAGCAAGAGAGCTGATAAACACTGTGTAAGATATCTACGGTAAAGCCTGCCATACACACGCCGATGTGTGTAGGCAGACTAGTCCCGATTTCTTTCCGGGAGGCTCCCGTTGCATTATGGGGCCCTTTCAATCAGCTGTGCACCCTTTGTGTGCCGGCCATAAGCTGCAATGAAGACGCCGCTTCATTGCAGCTTATGGCATCGGCTTTCATCGGCTCCCATCGGCCAGAGAAGATCGGACATGTCCGTTCTCTGGCCGGCCGAGAAGTGGGGCGACAGGGATCTGTCACCCCGTGTGGGCACATGCCGATTAGCGGACGATTTTTAACCTGACCGACGGCGCGAGCGCGCACGCCCGTCGGTCAGATTAAAAATCGGCCGCTTATCGGCATGTGTATGGCTAGCATAAGTATCATTAAAAAGGATTATGGAAATTTTTTGTTTACAATTTCTAAGTTTCTTTACCCATATTTTTTCTTTTCTTTTGACAAATATTTTTTAGAATGTAGTATTTGTAACTAGCAAAATGTTATAGAATCAGAAGCCCTAAGTAGAGATGGTCGTGAAACACAAAATTTGGACTAGCTGACTTAATTGCAAAGCCCCCAAAGAATGGATTACTCTAGCACATGCAGTTTTTACATAAATGAAGTTCAAAGTCAAGTCGAAACTTCAACTTAACTTTGAACATTATTTATGCAAAGACTGTATTTGGTAGAATCAATCCTTCTCTACATCTCCAGCTATTTTGGTGATGATACCTTGTTCGTGGATTTTGCATATAAACTAGGGGAAATTTTGTGACCAGCTCTAATCATAAACAAATAGAAAAATTCTTCAAATATCTTGGATATTTAGCAGCACGTGTGGTTGATGCATAACTGCTTGTATGTATGTTTTTAAAACCCAATAGCTATGCAAAGGAACTGTGTCAGACCTTAGCAGAGAGGACACTGCTTCTTAACAGAGAGCAAGAGTCTCAATTTACAGTATGCTGAGATGGGCAAAGCTTTTCTGCTTGGGTTGTGGCTCATTTCCGAAGAAAATTAACTGTAACTGGACGTTATATTGCACCTAGGCTATAAATAGGCATTATTCAATCGTTATATTCAGAGAAGAAACATAAGACACTTCATTGTGATAACTGATAAGGTGTCTTTTAAGGCTATTATAGCAATGGCACCCATTCAGATAAAAGCTATACTTAAGGTCCCCACACAAGTATTGAGTGAGGATTGAGAGATTAGCTGTGGAGAGCAGCGTGATGACGTCATCACGCTGCTGTCCAATGCTCACAGCATCGGCAGGCACCCTTTGTGTGCCACCCGTTAGTTTAGCGGGTCCCCATTGAACCGCCCATAGATTTATGGACATGTCCGTTCTCAGGCCGACTGAGCTTTGTGGGCACCCGCGATCGGTGGCCGATTTTGCTGACGCACATCGGTCTGCAGCAAAATCGTCCGCTACTGGTTGCATGTGTGGGAACCTTTAGTAAACATAAGATGCACATGGGCATAGCAAGCCACAGAGCAATGCAAGAATAAAGCTGGGCATAAACAGTTTGATTTTCCATTCCTTGAACTTAAAAAATGTTTTAAATTGTTTGAAAAACATAATGTGATCGATTTGCAATACATAGAAAACATGTCAAATACTTATATGATCGACTGAAATTTACCATCAAATCCGATCACTGCTCGATAGATTTTTGCTCAATTTGGATTAAGACAATTACTGTAAGTGAAAAAATCAAACTGTGTATGCCCAGCTTAAAGTCTAAGTTTACAAACAGAATAAAAGTATATATGCAGCTGTGGGCCATTCTTACTGTATTTACACCTTATAGCATGTAAGCATTCGATATGGGGCCTGAACTCTATTGCTGTTCGTTTCTTTTCATTTTGTATTTTCTGTATTTTTTTGTAAACATTTTTTTGAAAAAGGAATAAAACTTTATTTCACAAAAATATATGCAGCTGTACTGATGTATGAATGCATATGAAAAAAGGTTTCTGACTCTTGTTTAACTGTCCTTCTATATTGAGACAAATACAGCAATAAAAGAATTGTGAGCAGTTATACATAGAGGTAGTCCAATCCACACACCAAAAAGCCAGACTTGAAGCTGAAATCTTCCAGCCAGTCTTTTAAATTTTTAAAGTACATATATATCTATTAACCTTCCTAGCGCACTGCCCGTATCGCCATGTTTTCAATGGCGCGGTACGGGTAATCGAGGCAGTGTACAAAGTACACTGCCTGTCACTCACTCCCTCCCTCCGCTGCTCTCCACACAGCCGGTGTCATTATTGACGCCAGCTGTGTGGGCGGGAAAGCCGGCGCTCCTCCATTAACATGGAGGTCTATGCCGAAACCTCGAAAATGCTGCAGCGACCCTGCGGTTGCGGCAACCCTATACGGCTAACGAACAGGATTTGTCTCAACCGCTAGGGAGGTTAACACACATAAAATACCATGTTTCAGTGATACAAACCTGAGCCCATATGCACTTCTCCAATGTTCCAATGCATACATATTAACTAGCATTATTGAATTAGTAATGCAATTATCAATTTACCAATAGTGTGAATTTCCCCTCACAAAACCCACACACATCAGCATTTAGCATTAAATATATGGGTTATATAGGCTCTAGATTAGAATATCAAAATCAAAGTCGAGAAAATAGGCAGGTCTTCTAATTAAATAGATACTACATTTGGAAAGAAATGGAAAAGTAGAAAAGGCTTAATATGACAATCTATCATCAAAGCACAACTTCAATGTAATTATATTAACATAGTAAAAATATACTTTTTCCACATTTGGCAGAAGTTTAGCAGTTCTTATGACAAGTTAAAAAGTATATTTTGATTGAATGAAACTGTGTAATAAAGTATTCAGATATGCCTAACCTCATTCATTAAAAGTGAACTGTGCTGAAGTATAGGTTACATTTTTAGAAGAATATATTTAAAGAGATATCCTTATACAATTTAAGTTTCCGCACATACCAGCCTTCTGATTTCCCGCTCACATTCCCGCTTAATTTTTGAGATTTCCTCTTGATGTAAGTGGAACAGGCTTCGGATCTCTGCAGCCTTCATCTTATCGGCCTGCATCACTACAGTCAAGGCCTCCTCCACTTGTTTTTTGGCTCCTTTTAGTTCGAACATCTCCTGCTGCATTTTGATTTTCTCTGACTCAAAGGTTTTCTTGGCCTCCTCCCTGGCCTCACTATACAGGACAGCTTTTACTTTTTCAGGGGCAGCATCTCGGAGGGCATTGACCACCACCTGCAGCCTCAGATTTTCACTGTCTTTGATTTTTATTACCCGGATAAGTTCAGATTCATGCTGCCTCAATAGGGCTTCACGTACAGCTTGCAATTCCTTCATTTTCTCCTCGTGCAACTTGGCCTTCAACTCTGTCACTAGAACAGTATTCTTATGCTGCTCGTGCTCCCGAATCTGTCGAATCTCCTGGTTTTTCTCTCTTTCAAGTTTGCTCACCTATAGATATAAAAGTAACAAAAATGTTTTGTTTTTATTGTATTTTTAATTTATTTGAACATATGGAGACATATGGCGACATTTTAGTCTGGTGTGAGCATACACAGAGAGATTAGACTACAAAGGCTAACATGGTGATTAACTGAAAAAGGAAACTTCCCATTTGCTCCTTTTAAAGAGGGAACACCCAAGATATTTCAGACCTAAAGA
Organism: Ptychadena robeensis; assembly: GCA_036250615.1. Taxonomy (NCBI): domain Eukaryota; kingdom Metazoa; phylum Chordata; class Amphibia; order Anura; family Ptychadenidae; genus Ptychadena; species Ptychadena robeensis. The sequence continues at coordinate 53,088,648 of CM070037.1, read as the reverse complement.
TAATAGGTTAGGTCTTAAGGTTAGACTTACATGGGTCGATATTTATGTTCGATCGGCCAAAAAAACGATCTTTTTAAGTCAATCGCCCACCTGGTTCGATTCACCACAAGTGATCCAAATCGAACATAAAATTGATCGAGCAGTGATGAAATATGTCAGTAAAGTTTAGTTGATCATACAAGTATCTGACGGGTTTTCTATGTATTTCCACTGATTATGGCACATGCTAAACAATCTATGTAAAGGAAACAATTGGTTTTCAATCGATGACCCAGTGTGGTAGTACAATCCATTGATATTCGAATGGCAGTCGATATTTAAATCCCACAAGACAATCCTATCAAAGAGTCATGAAAATCATGAAAAAGTCGACCCGTGTATGGCTACCTTTAGGTGTGTACAGCTTCCATGCACTATTGGGCAAGGATGGATCTCTGAATTACTGCCTTGCCCAACAACTGTTGTACTATAAGGACACAGTGGGGTGCCACATGCTTGCCCTACCCTCTCCAGATATACAAGCTCTCTTGCTTGCTGCGAATGATAAATAATGATCTTTCCCAATGGCCAAAGCTTTGGCTGTAGCTTAAAACATGTGGTGTAAAGCTGTGGGGTTTCTAGTCAAGTGCTATTGACCTTTTGTAAGAAAAAAAAACAGATTGCTTTGCAAAATTAATATAATCAATGCACCCTGCAAAAAAGTAAAAAACATTTTTTTTATTATTTCAAAAGAAAAATATTTTATAATTTGGAATTAAAAACAACATGTCAAAAGTCTATACATTTACTATAGATGATCATCAGATCAAACATTGTATATTTAATACATAGAATTAAGTATTATTCATCAATATGAGTAAATATTTAAAGATGAATAGCAGGGCTGGTGATTGGACAATGGAAAGTTGCTGTAAAACGTATTTCCTGCTCCTAGTCAATAGTCAATAGTAATTATTCAATTCTCTAATGGTAGGGTAGACAAACCACCCCATACTTAACCCTATACTCCTTTGCACAATATTTTTGAGAAAATGTATGTTTATTAATTTTAAACACAGAAAAATTATACAACCAGCTTCAAAAACCAAGAGTAAAAGAAAAAGAGAAAGAAAACAAATGATACAATCACAAAGCAATGGCAATATCAGAATACGCACAGAGTAATAAAGACTTAACCATATCATAAAGCTACATCATGGCTGGAGAGGAGGACGGACCTCCAAGAGGGTGGAGCCAATAGCCTAACGAAGCCTAGGCAAAACGAACTTGTGAAGAGCAAAATTTTCTTAAAATACGTATAGCAAGGTACCTTTGCACAATATTGGCATATGGCACCAACAGAGCGATAAACAAATCTCTGTTGCGTTAACCTGATCAGAATCTGCAAAAGGTGTATCTGAAAAGATCTAGGCAAGTAAGATCTTGGTAACACCAATGTAAGCTGCCATGTGTTCTGAAACCCATTGGGTGAAGCATGTAGAGCACAATGGCAAATGTGAAAAACACAAACCCTTTGGAGAGCAAAAAAAAATGGTTACCAATCCCATTGAAAATATAAGCAATTATTAGTTTCAATTATTTAATAAAAAAAAAGCTGAAACAGGTTAAATACAGTAAATGTATTCACTTGAAATGTCAAATTAAATGTTACAGTAGGAATGTTATTAACATTATAGGGCATTTTTGTGAAACAGAGAACACCAGTATTTTCATGGCCTTAATTTGTACTGCAAATAGGTGCATCACATATTTACTTAAAACTAGGCTTACACGGCTCAATACTGAATTAATTCGAGCACAATCGCTGTGCGTATTCACAGTGATTGATCAAGCTCAAATCGATTGCGGATCAATTGTTTCCGCTCGAAGAAACCTTGATCGAACAAGGAACCAAGGAATCCCTGTTTGATTGCCATTACTTTGGGTGGTGAGGGTATCGAAGGGTATCAGGGTATCAAAGTATCGAACGGGATCAATTGTGCAGAAGTGATGCACAACGAGTCACTGTTCACTTTGCGAAGCTCAAGCGCATCATGGTCATGTCATCGAGCTGCGCTCGAGGGTTCATTGATTGAGCAGGTGTTGACCCATGTATGACCAGCCTTAATTTGTCTGCCTTTATCGTGAATATTGTAATGTTTTGCCTTATGTTGTCAATCATGTCACTGCCTTTCTATCTGAAACCTGAACTCCCTGGTTGAGGATTTGTTTGGTAAAGGGGGCATTGCATACACATAGACCAAATAATTTGGGGGGCACAATGAGTTTATTTATTCCGATAAGGTTCTGTATGTTGCCCTAGTAAAAGAGGGCCATTGTATACTTAAAGACCAAGGCATTTTAGGGAAATAATGACCTTATTTATTCTGATGAAATTCTAAAAGGTTGCCTTGAAGGATAAAGGAGCCATTGCATACATTAAAAAACATGTGGTCTTTTTGGAACTAAAGAAAACCTCCTAATCGTGAACTAGGTGTTCTTATTTTTTTAATTTTGACTTCAGGTCTTTTTCCTATTACTGACCATCTGTCTTAAGGTCTACACTGCTCAATCAGTTGACCTGTTTTTGGGGCCCTGAGATACCCGAGTGATGAAGGAGGAAGAGTGCAGGGGAGAGGGTAAGATCAGTAATGTGAGTTATGAGGGTATGTACTTTTGACCAAAATGGGGAGATCAGAGGGCAGTCCCAGAATGTATGGAGCAGAGTACCAAATGCTGTGCCACACCAAGAGCAGTGGGGGCAGAGCACAATGGATTTTGTGAAGTGAAGCTGGAGTTCTGTACCAGTGAGACAGGATTTTGTAATTGGTCTCATGGTGTCTAGAATTGAGGGAGCTCTTGAAAGCAGCTAGGCAAATATGTGACCAAGCTTGCCAAGGTAGTGTGATGAATCACTTGACCTGTTAATAATTTGTCATCAATGGTGGGCAAGTGTATCCAACAAATTCTGTGACAAGACAAGCAGACTATGCATAATGTTATCTGCTGATACTGTGATAGGTCTATATCCACATCTCAATTCTGTTTAAGATACTTTCATAGTAAAATCCAGCTGTAGCCATGTACAACCCCATCAGTATGATATTAACGTGAATCTGACATTATTCTATCATGTGTTTGAACATGCTCACCTTACTCTTTTCCTGCTGTAATTCTATCTGGATATCAGTTAGTTTGGCTCTCAGATCTTCATTGGCTGCCTGCAAGGAAGCAAATGTGTCGGGTCTCTCTCCCTTAGCTCTGCTGCTGGTGCCCTTCTTTGACATTGTGAGGTGAAGTGGCAGGAAGGGCACAGGCCCAATCAGAGAGAGAGCCTCTCTGCGTCACAGAGCTGAGCCTCCCAGGTCTTCTTTCTACATTTTTCTTCTAGGCTGTAGTAAAAAGGAGGAAAAAAACATTATTATTAGTTTCCATATACTACCAATATATTCAGCAGTGGTATATACATTAGGAATTCAATAGATAAAAGTATGACCATGGAAAAAAGATAAAAGTATGACCATGGATAAAATGGTTAAGGCTGACAAAGCTGCTATTTTGCTTTTTGAAGACAGGGAGGACCATACATAAGGGCCAGCTTTTGCCACCTGCAGTCAGATTACATCTTGGAGGCAACACATGCTGACCAGATCAGCTTTCAAGTCAGTGTTGCATAGGTTTATCCTCCTGGCGTTTATACGCATATTACATGGTTTGGTTTCTTCTACCAAAACCATGTAATATGAGGACCTTTCTTAACATTCCAATCACTATGTTTTCTATCAGGGAGGCCACCATACTAAATAGTTGTTGGTAGATCTAAAGGAAATTGTATGGAGTGATCTAAAGGTGTATGGGGGCTTTACTGTGTGAGTGGAGTATTCACCCCCCTTGCCTGTCCAAACCATTCTCCTCCTCTCCTTCTCTCCACCCAAAGTAATCCATGTTTTTTTCACCTTCTAATGATGAATATGGTTGGCTAGTGGGCTAATATCTAAATAAAGTGTACAGATCACAAGCAGACAGCATGCAGCTCTTCAATAGGTGTAGCGATGGATTTGCAAAACCAGAACCTCTCAGCCTGCTCAATATGGTGCTGAAAAAAGAAAAAAACTGAAGAAACAATAAGGCTAACCTGGAGCATTTTTTTTCCAGAACTACAACAGGCAAAGGACAGTTGAGCAGACCCTATGGAAAGCAGTCCACACACTTTAAAAACATTTGCCAAATGTAAAGAAAGCATATTTCAAATTTGTTTAGGTATAAAATGTATTTGTAGCTTTGTAGATTTTGCAGGATGGCCAGGCTTACTCTTATAAAAAGTGACATAGGCATTAGGGTCTGAAGAATGAACTGTGCTGACCACAGCAGTTACCCAGTTAATTGGAGCTTCACTTTAAAATCTTCATACTACACCAGGAAACATCGAAGCAGATTCTTTTTAGAAATTCAGGTCACTTTTTCAATATAGACTTTTAGTATAAGCCCCCTGGGGCTATTCTTTCCATAGAAAGCCTTATCTTCGGAGAATACATTGCATTTGAACAATCTAGATGCTACAAGCGGATTTTCAATTGAGAGAAATTACATTATCTTGTAATTCTGAAAAAAGGCCATACAAGGCTGGTACACTCTGTCTTTTCCAGGACATCAGCCTACCTAGACATATTAGCCAAGATGGATAAAAAAAAACCTTTATTCAGTATAATAATGTGTGACATTTATTATCCATTTAGTCAGAGTCTGTAATTTTAAATAAATATAAAGTGGATAAACTAAGGAGAAAATACACGAAGAATGATGAATTGAAGATTACTAAATCAACGTCATTTAAGCTTTTTAAAGGTCAAATTGTTCTTTTCTACCAGCAAAAAAAACCATTTAGATTATTGCAGCTTCTATTTGTTCTCTTATGGCCATATAAACATATATTATCGACTCAATACATTTTTAGGACCACACCATTTTATTTTCAGAACAGATCTGGTACATTGGGCTACTTCTGATGTTTTGTTTTATTGATTAGATATAGATTATCTCGACCCTCTAAAGGTGCCCGTACACGTAGAGATAGGTGCACAATCGGTGCACGTTTCAGTGCTGACGTCACGCCGTGCATGCTCGCGGTCATCATTTGTGCGGTTATTGGATGCAGCCACTTGTCTTCAAGCGGGATCAACCGATCCTGCTCGAAGACAGGTCTGTCGAACAGGTAACGGATATGTCTGATCAAATATCATTCCATTGAATGGGGACCATTGACCGGGAATTGAGACATTTTTGATAGAATCGAGAAATCAGTTGTCTATTTAATCTATTTCTAGAAGAATCTGTCCCAGTCAGCCTGCATAAACAGCAATGGGATTAGAGGGTTCGTGGAAGGTTTATCTTATATCTAGAAAATTAGGGCATCATGTGTCAAAAATTTTTGTTAGTGCCAACATACTAAAAACTGTTAAATAGATGAAAAAACTAATAAATATATTAATAATAAATGTCCACAATCAATCCAATGTATAAAATAATGAAGCGCTTCAAGCTTAATAAGTCCTAGGATCAATCAACAATGTCAACTGATCCTAGGATTTATTGAGGCTTGAAGCACTTTAATATTTTATACAATAGATTGTTTTTTTCATCCATTTAAGCGTTTTTACTATGCAATAAAATGTATAACTTAAATTTTGTGAAAACCCCTTATTCTTTTGGAAGCACTGACTCAAAGTCCCGGGGGCTGGCCACCCCACTTTTCGTGACCCGCCAAATGTTAAGTAGTTTGTAGCTAGTTTTCATCTAGTTAGTAGAAGGTTGTTATGCAAAAAGCAGACATTCCAGCCATTTGTATGGAGGTGTACCCTTGTGTATGTGTACATATTCAATACTCTTGTTTGCAACATATGGCTGAAAAAAAGAAATTTTTTTCTTTTATTTCGTATCAAAGCCTAAGATTTTTACAAAACAAACCAGAAATCCAAGATGCAACCTTAAGCCATGAGGAAGGGGAATGTCTGAGCCCCCAGAATGGGGGCTTTTGCATAGAGGATGGATTTTTTAAATCTCATGTAATTATTTTTTTTATTATTTTACAGTTCGGTTTTATTAGAGAGATTTCCCTTTACTTTTTGCTCTGTAGACTGTAAGGGAGATAAGATGGCATTGTGCTTATGTGCCAAAGAAAAATTTCCCAATTCTTTCTGTTGTTGGAGTAATCCTTACTTTTATTTCCAGTTTATTTAACTTTTTTTGATGTCACCACGCTGTGAGGAGTCTGCTAAAAGTCGGCCATAGATCGGGACATCTATGGCCGGCTTTAGTCTCAACAAGTGTCAAACTCCCGCTAGTTGACGAATAAAAAAAGTTTCCATTTATACTCAATGGAACAGTACACACAACAGGTTTGTGTTGCTATATTTCTAACACAGTTTACCATGTTGGCTAGCATTAGCATATCCTAACTTGTCCATTAAAGATGCAATACATATTTTACCCATTGGCGTCTTACCTCAAAGGACTATATTGGTCCTTTCTTCATCATGGTAATGCTGCACTTTAAAAAAGTTGGCACACATGTATTGGAGATTGAAGCCAGTGGAAACTAGTCATTAGAGGCACAGTGAAATACCTCTGTTCGTTCCAGAGGATATATATATATATATATATATATATATATATATATATATATATATTACTGTATATTAAAGCTAACAGTGATGAAGCATTGTCTTTTTAATGATCGTGATACAGGTGCAGAACATTGCCCTGCGATAGGCAATGTACCCAGAGCAAATTGAACAATGGACCCCAGCTCAAAGCTATGTATAATCTGATTACCATATTCCCATATGTGTTGGGGAGGTAGAGGCAGCATCTATTTCTGCTAAACACAGACACACTTTTTCTAGAAAAGAAAAGGCTTTGTTCAGCATGAATTTCAGCTCATCTATTATAATATACATCAGGGGTGCCCACACTACTTTTAAAATGACCAAGTCAAAAACCACGCAGGATTCTGCCCATCTATGCCCAGCTTTAGTCAGGCCCCACCTAATTGAATATAGATAAAAATACCCTAACAAAATGGTGTGGTGATAAATCATCCAGGCTACACTAATAAGGTTTTCAAGCCAATGAATGGATCAAAATAATATTTTCTTAAAAAAGATCTTTATTTAAACAAGGTCAGTGGTCAGAAGTAGATATGTGTGATATATTACAGTCATGATTTTGCAATCACTTGATTTATTATTTATAACAATCAATCCTGCTTACATATCCCTAGATCTATGAAACTGAATGTTTCTCCAATGCTTTTGGCTCTGTTCATGGGCTTCTTCAAGGAGAATCAGTAGATTTATACATATAATTTACTGTCAGTTTTAACACATAGACTTTTACATGTGCGACATTATCCAAGGGTATCACTTAAAATGTACTTAAAGTGGCCCTAATACCTTCATAAAATAAACACTGTTCAAATCATATATTGTTGAGCTTGATTACTAGATAGATAGATAGATAGATAGATAGATAGATAGATAGATAGATAGATAGATAGATAGATAGATAGATAGATAGATAGATAGATAGATAGATAGATAGATAGATAGATAGATAGATAGATAGATAGATAGATAGATAGATAGATAGATAGATAGATAGATAGATAGATAGATAGATAGATAGATAGATAGATAGATAGATAGATAGATAGATAGATAGATAGATAGATAGATAGATAGATAGATAGATCACACCTTACAATCTTACCATACAATTTCTGTACAATCAACTTTTGTTCTACCAAAACCATGTAACATGAGGACCTATCTACAACCTTTCAATCACTATGTATTTCATCAGGGAGGACCCGACACTACATAGTTGTTGGTAGATCTAATGGAAATTGTATGGAGTGATCTATTTTTCGAAAGCAGTCAGCAATGGCATTCAAAAAGTTGAAAGGACTAATCATTTTTTCATTATAGCCATAGAGATTAATAATTATAGATCAAGCTGATAACATCCATAAGACAGGTCTCTATTAAATCTCATAGCATATGGCAGGTTATATGCAATTAAAAATCATTGCAAATGTATTGCAATTTCTTTCTTGTATTCCTTCCAGTGAAAACAAGTCATGCTAACTGCCATGAATTATTAACAGCTACAGCATGATTTCCTCCCCATGCTGCTTTGCTGACCTTTTAAAACAAATCAATGTAATTTATACGTGTTAACGATGTTTGCTGTTTGAAGGGACAGAAACATCAACATTCCTGGCTCTATACCAAGTGATATCATGTGTCAAGTTACAACCCTTAAGAGACTCTAGTATGGTGATTTATTCATAACTGAGACCCAATAGTCATGGGGCAATGCTCTATATAAATGCCAGCTTGTTTCACTCAAATATGTAATACAATAAGTGCCACCAGTTTCCTATACTAAGTTCCCGTAAGCATTCTAGAAATGTTCATAAAAGGCTGGCGCACCCAATTTATTCTCAAATCATATTTTAAATGTCCTATATTTGAAGGGCACATTGGAGGACTGTGTATATGCAACATCATATAGTGATATAGTTTTTGTACTATTACATCTACATTTCTTTCCAAAACCAATGAACCAGAGACTTGAACTCTGATTTTGCTCTTCTGAAAATAATTTCCAAAAGATCTTTAGTGTTTCTATTGAAATTGTAGCTCCTTTAACAGCCTCTGTGAGGTCTGTTAATGATGGTGGATGAGAATACCTGGTTCACATATTTATACCAATTCATTACAGATATTTTTGAGTGTTTTTTTATCAGGGCTCTGTGCAGGCCTTTTGAGTTCTTTTAAACCAATGTAATCAAACCATGTCTTTATCGACCTGACTGGGCACAGTAATGCTGGTATATTTTATGTTAGGCTTTTAAGATTTCTTTACAATGGTAGACAAATGGCTGCCACCTGAAAGGCAACCCATTGTTCCTATTGAACACAGAGTGTGACTCAAAGTAAGTAGAGACCTCCCTGCCAGCATCCCTACAGCACCCATATACAGAAAGTCATAACATCCTGGTATCCACGCTTCTGGAAAGATATGCACATAGGGCATCTCCTTCCCCTGTATTTCAGATCGAGATCACCACTTTTGGGTTAGCCTGCATTGTACCTCCATTTTGAAAGTTTATCCTTTTCTTTAGCCACCAAGAGAACTATACTTTGCTGTACTAGTTTGTGTGCATTGTGTCTCTGTTCCAAGCTGTTCCAAGCTCTCCCCCCTTTTATGGGGGGTCACACTCCCACTCCCTTTCTATCACAGGAGCTGCATACCACCATGCAACTCCATAACCCACCCCTCATGCTGCCTTTTATCTTTTAATTTCCTGTTTTTCCCCTGTAAGTTTCACCTATACACAACATAATTGTCTTTCTGGTAACTGATATCACTCCTACTATGTGATCACTACTAACATTTGTGTGCAACTTTTTATTATTTCTTTTTCAGCCACCTAAGTCGGCTAAGGTTTCTCCAGGTACATTCTACAAGAGTTAAAAAAACAACAAAGAGAAGACTTAGAACTCCTCATAACGACCTTAGCAGCATTAAAGATTAAAGAATGTGGGTGCTTTTTACTCTCCAGCCTTTATAAGAAACATAAATATCAGCCTTGGACACATAAAAAATAAATCAGGTGGACTGACCTTTAGATTTCCATCATGGTGGCATACAGAACTAAAGGTATGCCACTAATTTAAAAAGAGAGTTAACTTGTATATGACAAAACAAAATTATGTCTGTCATTGGTTACACAGTAACTGTCAAAAAGGCTGAGCAGTATGCAAACATAACTTTTTTTTTTATGGCATGCCCAAACATATAGACCTTGCCCGAGGTCATAGTAAAAGATGCTGCTTTGACCAAACCATTCAAATTTCAAACACAATAGAAAGAGAAAAAAAATGGAAGGATCTGTATGTTTGTGAAAGCTGCAGTTATATAATCACAACAGATGTCAATGTATTTCTACTTCTAAATGAGCCTACATTTCACGTATTGCCAGACAGTGTTATCCTGTTCTGAGCAGGGATTTCCAAGGACAATTTATTATACTGAGTATAATCTCAATAAAGTACACACTGTGGATTTCAGACTCTCCAGTTATAAACAGAGAGGATGATGTACTGCAGACAGATTTTGATGGCTTTGTCTGATAATTTTTTCACCACATTATTTGTATACGATACAACTAATTGTGGACACATCTATTTCCTATATACAGCTATTTTCTAAACAAGAGCCTGACTCTACTGTAAGGTACTTACCCGGCGCAGCAGGCATCACGGTCAAAGCATGTCTTTCTGTTTTGCCATACGGATCCGCTCTTTGCCAAGCGGATATGTCTGCCACCCTGTGGGGTGGGATGCAGTTCTGGTTGACTTAGGGCTCATTTACACTGCCGGTTTTCTACTGCCACGTAAACGACCCATTAACGTAACCGACTGACCCACGCAACATTGGGATTTAGCCCAATAGGACCTCCATGGAGTCTATTTTGCAGCAGTTCGCAGGCAATCATCTCCCATGCAGTTGTGGGAGCGCACTGTTGTAAATTTTGCCTTTCTGTTTGGCCAGAGCTGTTTAACACAGAACAACCAAGGTGGACATATTCAACTTGAATTTGCTACAGCCAAACCAGCTGCAGGAGTTTCACCTGCTAATTATTCACCAATCCTGTAGCGCCATGTGGCACAATGTGATTGGGAAATCTGCCCATTTAATAATACTCTGCCTTGCACACTATTGCCTGTTATAGCCTCTGTATATGTAATTGGGTGTGCTCCTGTGTTTGCTTACCTGTCTGTACGCATGTATCTTTGTTTCCAATATTGACACAGCCTGATTTTGGATCTTGGTTGAACCCACTTTGCCCTGACTATGAATTGGCCCTGACCACATCTCCTGCATTGTACATTTGTACTGTACATTTTTGGACTGACCTTTGTGTATGACTCTTGGCTTGCTTTCTGGATTACCCAACAAAGACTGTTACCCAGGTTTTTGCTTGTTTGTAGTAGTAAATTGGGATACAAAATGGTACCCAGGTCAACATAGAGAAACAGTTCTAATGGCGTACAGCCAGTTCTCTTATTAAAGATTGTTTACAATTACATTTAGATGTAACTACACCACTTCTCTTCAACCATACTAATGTTCAACTACAGTGGCTGACAAATATAGGCATTTGTTTATGTTTAAGCACATGTTCAAACACACACAGCAATAAAAGATAAGTGTGTGGATGGGCTCCTAAACAATATCAACATCTTGGTAATATCTACATATTCTAAATCATTACCTCTTCTTAATGGCAACACAAGGTGCCCCAGTTCCTTTGGGGAACTTACTTTCCCAATTAAAACTTGTGCATATGAGAATGAAATGGCAGAGATATCAAACCTTGTGAAGCCATCATATCTATGATCTGAGTCATGATATGTTGTGCTGCTGATGCTTTCAAGCTATTAACAAAGTTATTGAAATGTATTGGTCCCAAAACAAATTGTAGATGATGCCAGCTGAACCATCTCCAGTACACTGAAGTGGGTATAATTAGTTGTCAGTTATCATAAAACTCCATTGTTGCTGGAATCTAAACTGTTATTTTACCATCTGATCAATTTCGGTTGATGGCTGGATTGCTAAAATTATTTTTTTGTTCTGCACAAATTCTGCTAATGAATAAGACAACAGAAGAAGCCGTTCTGTCTCAGTATATTCCAAGACACAATAAAGAGAATGGTAATTATCTCCTATTTAGTACAAAGTTCTGAATTTTTAAATCTTACTAAAGCAGACAGCATGCTGTTTTTTCAATTGTTCATCAAAATAGGAAAATGTCAAGGTCCTCAGTAGCGAAATAACAGATGTATTTGAAAAATGAGAACAAACAGTAAAGCCAAGTTGAAGCTTTATGGTTAGTGTGAGTCCAATGGGGTCAAGACAAAAAGGCGACAGGAACCATGTATCTGTTCATGAGTCTTGGATTTTGCATAAGTAAATGGGTTTAAATCCAGGTGTTTACAAGGTCATGTAATAAAAACTTTTAATGTAGAAAGAAATTAAATGAAAACAATATGTTAGCAGACAGAAAGTAAGTCAATTAGTGATTTGATCTTTAATCTATCCTATATTTATCAAAGCTACCAATAAATTTCAATTTATGTGGGTACAATTATTTTAATCAAATATGTAATTTTTTAATTTACATAAAAAGACCATTTTTATTTGTCCCTCTCTCTAGTGGTTTAGAATGACTAAGCTCATTAGTGTACATAAACAAAATGACAATAATAATTTACTGGGCCCTATATTGGGCCCTTATGATATCCCAGCTGTGTGCACATTGTCACAGTTTTCCAGCTCTCATTGTGAAACAGAATTATTGTACCTGCAAAGTGCTTTTTTGCTTTGTGTAAATATGTCAAAGCCAGCACAGTCTTTGCCTCTCACTCGCTATTCCTTCACAGCACCCCTAACCTCTTTTATTTTGGACCACCAAATATTATGTGACATTCTACTGTAAGAGGTGCTTTTCCACAACTGCCTTTTTCTTCCCAGTAGCTGCTGCATTATCATGTGTTGTTCTGTGCTTACAAAGGCATAAACCAGGAGCTATAAGGAGGACCCTTAGGGGCCCTATGGACCAGTAGGCCTTGTCATAATTGAAACTACTGTGAGCTTTGTTTTTATAGCACTCCCCAAACAGCACCAGGTCTCTTTCTGTCTTTGGGCACAGCAAAGAAGTATCGCCTCCACATTCTGATGGATGCCCTAATAAAGAGTAAGCCCCCAAGTTATCCTGATAATCTATTTTAAAACAACAGCAATCTCGTTTTAGTCACTGCCTATAGCTCCTTGCTTCAAATGGGTAAATAAATAAACTTTACCAATATGTCCTTCAGCATTCTGTTTGCTTGGCATTTCTCTGAATAGCAAAGAGCAAAATTACAGGTAAATATAACATGGCCAAAGTGATGACCCAGGGGTTGAAGTTATTAAAGGTAGAAGTCATTAAACGGGACCTGAATTCAATAGGTAAAGGTTTGTCATGTTAAACATAAAAGCTAGAAATTGTGATTTTTCAATGTGAGTAACACAATCACTAAAAATATGTACAAAAACACAAAATGAACATATTTAATACCAATAACAATTGAAATTAAGCCTATATGTATGAATTGCAAATAGAAATGCAAAATGTGCACTAATCCTCTAAACCATAAATAACTTGCTTATGTATAACCATTCAGCAATATTAATCTATATCTATTTAATCGGTCGGAAATTGAACCAGCCCACCTTAAGTGATCAATCTCACTAAATATCAATTGAACAGGGATCCAACATGTCAGTATTACCGTATGTTTGTTCCCCATTCAAAGTATCTGCCACGGATCTATTCCCCAAGGTGGTACCCATTGATTTCCCAAAAGATTGCTGTGCACAAGGATCGCAGGGGAATCAAGACTTGTATGGCGGCTTTATGCTAGCTATACACATGCCGATAAGCGGCCGATTTTTAATCTGACCCTGTCGCCCCACTTCTCGGCTGGCCAGAGAACGGACATCTTCTCTGGCCGATGGGAGCCGATGAAAGCCGATGCCATAAGCTGCAATGAAGCGGCGTGCTCTCTCTTCCCCCCCCCCTCTCTGACAGGCTGGAGAGTGGCTCTATATATCTTATATATAATATGTTATTATCTCCTCTGCTGCCAGTCCCAGCAATGTCTCCTACACTTCCTCCACAATCACCTCACAGATGACACTTCTGACACATGTCTGGGAAGGTTCTCATTCATCCAGATCATGGTATATGAAGGATGAGGACAGACA
>CM070037.1:53046792-53065595 GCA_036250615.1 Ptychadena robeensis | reverse complement strand
ACACCAAGGCAGCGAGCTTGTGGAATAGGGGAGATGACAGTGTTATTTACTGTAAGTGAGCTGTTGGGGGGAGGAGGCTTGGAAGGTGATGGAGGAAAGATAATGAGTTCTGTTTTGCTCAAGTTGAGTTTAAGGAATCTGTCAGCCATCCATGAAGAAATGGCCGATAGGCACTGAGAGATGTTGTCCAGGACAGAGGGAGTAAAGGCCGGGGTGGATAGGTAGATTTGGGTATCGTCAGCATATAAATGGTATTTCAGACCAAAGGATGAGATGAGTTTGCCAAGGGAGGAGGTATAGATGGAGAAAAGGACCGGGCCAAGGACTGAACCTTGTGGGACGCCAACAGAGAGGGGGGTGTGAGAAAAAGAGGAGCCATTGAAGGAGGTTTGGAAAGAGCAGTAAGTCAGGTAGGAGGAGAACCAGGAGATGGAATGGCAATGTTGTCACTCACTGTTAGAAGGAATGGAAATGTTGTCAAAAATTAGTTTCAAAACCTAGCTAGCAGGAAGTGCCATACAGGAGGGACTATAGAGCCAAGAATGGCTCGCAATCCGCACTTTGCCGACCCCTGCCCTAAGTGATTTGTAGAGATAATGGATTTTTTTGGGAGTTGATTGAAATGTCCGTTGCCATGGTATCATTGCCAACTTGCTGGAGATGTCAAAAGTAAATATTTCAACGTTAATTTTGAACATAATTTCTACAAAAACTAGACATGCTAGAGCAAAGCTTCAAATGTTTCCACAATCCTTCTCTACATCTCCAGCAATTTTTATGATGATACCATGTTCAGAGGCTTTGCAATCAGCTCACACAATTAGCTAGCATCACATGAAAAATTTTCAAATATTTTCCAATGTGAATTTTCATTACATTTTCACATGTGCAAATTTCAAATCAAATTTGCAGTGCAAGCAAATGTGAATATCGCCATGGTCAATGAAAATCTAAATTTCGGGTAAATTTTTGACTTTTTTGAGGAAACGTAGAAATAGCCCAGTCGAAATTCGATTATACTCAATTTTCGGACAGCCGGCAGCTTCTATGTCTGCCTGTAAGATACGATCACCGTGCAACTGACATGTTGGCAAGAAGGAAGAGAAGAGTGAAGAATCCACTGCGCCCCCACCCCTTCTGCCTGACGTGTGCTCTCTAGTGACACCATTGTTGTGGCTGAAATTGGGTACTGCTGGAATTTTTTTTCCAACTGAGAACATTTCCCTTTTTTTGTTTCTTCCTGCTCTAAAAACAGGGTGTGTCTTATGGTCTGGTGCATCTTATAGTCTGAAAAATATGGTAAGTTAATAAAAAAAATGTGTTTTAATTTGAAATGTAAATGTTTTTTGCATTTTTCTGCTATCCATTAAGCTCTCTAGCACACTGCCCATTATACCTCCCTAGCGCACTGCCCGTTATAAACGGCGCGGTACGGGCAATCGAGGCAGTGTACAAAGTACACTGCCTCTCACTTCCTCCCTCCTGCCGCTGCTCTTCACACAGCCGGTGTCATTATTGACACCAGCTGCGTGGGCGGGAAAGCCAGCGCTCCTCCATTAACATGGAGGTCTATGGCGCTGCCCCCATCCCCCCCGCTCCCTTCAGCGCCATCATGACGCGATCGAGGTGGTGCCGAAACCCCGGAAATGCTGTAGCGATGAAGACAATCGCTCCAGCTTTCCAGGGAGGCATCGGGTCTACCCAATGCCTGATCTCCCTGCTGTTGAGGCGAGCCTGAACAGCGGACGAGCTGGGCTCGTCTCAACCGCTAGGAAGGTTAAAGCACTGACACAATTATTTTATGTGTGTCCAGAAAATTTTATACTAAGTCAATACCTATTTGCAGACCATTTTTTTTGTACAGCACAGTATCAGACCCCCTGCTAACATCACCAAACATAACCCAATTCTTCTGCAGAATGCCACACACTCCATTGTTGTGCTTTTTTGATAGCTTATGTTTCATTTAGATCTAGCATCATTACGTTGTGGAAAAGTATATATGTGGATAGCCACATGCCCTCCATAATAATTTCCCTTTCCTTTCAAAACATATGAGAGGAGATGCATCTCTGACTTGATTTTCAAGCACAGTTTTGGGGGTTTTCTTTATTTCTTTCTTACTTTATTTATTATTTATAGAACTGCCTGCTAATAAACAGTTATTAACCTACCTAGAACTGGGTTCGTTCAACACTGAGAGGTGCCCTGCAGTGATCCCTTACCTGATTGGGCATCTGCATCATATGCACAGGCTTCAGAGAAGAAAGTGGATCCCTCTCCCCCCGATGTCACATCACGTTCATGATACCGGGGGGAGGAGGGCTGCCAAATTTAAAAGGGAATTGTACTGGATACAGTAATAACTGTATCCAATACAATCCAAAGAATAAAAAAAACATAAAACACATTTCCATTTGAATTAAAATGTTATTATAAACAAAAAGCTAATATAAATACCATATTTTTCACCCCCAAAATCACATAAACAGGAGGTGAGGGGCACAGAGACACATATAATGCCCAGTGCTTCCTCATCAGTTGATGCTGCCTCACGCTTACCTATGAGGCCACCATACGGGCAAACGCAACTTAATTCCCTGCCCTCCCCATGCTTCGCTACACATCGCTGGCGTCATTGAAACACCAGCTATGTGGCCTGAGAAAAGCGCCACCACCTCCATTACCATGGGGTCTATGGCGTCTCCCCCCCCCCCCCCCCCCCCCATCCCTTCCGCATCACCTATGATGGCGAAGACACGGGCCCGAAAGCAATTGATGGAGAATCGATGTGGGCTTGTAAAACACCAGCGTGTGTGCCCAGTATTGGTGCCGTTTGTTTTACTGCACAATTGGCATGCTTTTACATAGGGGAAATGCGTAATGCCCAGAGGTTAAACAAACTGCTCATCGTGCAAACACACCTGTGCTGTGCAAGCCCGCAGCGATTCTGCATCGTTGCAGGTATGCCGATCACTTCTGGCCCCACGTCTTCGGCGTCAATGGTGACGCTGAAGGGGCAGCACCATAGACCCTCATGTTAATGGAGACAGTATCACTGGCGTCTCCATGATGCTGGCGATGTGTAGAGAGGAGGGCAGGGAATCATGGCAGAGTACAGCGTAAAAAGGGCGCAAAACTTTTAAATCCTAAAAAAGGTGACAAATCATTTCTTCTATCTTTTATATAACACTGCTTATCAATTAGTAACAGTTGAGATAGCAATCACTTATAGTTGTATAAATTGCATAGTCCAGCATACAAAATGCCTTGTGTCTTTTCCTAAATGTTATAAATAGATGTTACAGTTTCTGTTGCATTTATAAATTTTTTAAAGGTTTGGTTCATTAAACAATGAACTGATTTCAAACAAAAGTTACATACAAAGGAAGCTATGAGGTTAGGTAAGGATGTAGCAAAGTTCAAACAAATTACAGAGTATTTCCTTACTGTGCACGTACATCTCAAAGTAATTAATAACATATATGGGAAATTAACTGTTATCTTATTGACAAACTGTCTTAGCATTGCACTGAATAAACACACGCCATCGGATTCTGACCCACACTTGACTTTGCTGACAAATGACTTTATTTTGATTAAAAATATTTTATACGAGTTTTAGTTCAAGTGCATTTGTTTGTGGTTGTAGTGTTAGTGCAGGCATGGGCAAACTAAGGCCCGGAGGCCATATCCAGCCCTTTAGGATTTTAATCAGGTCCTTTGTCATCTAAAGCAGGGTACAGAATATTGAGCCATCAGATATCAGCGGGGCTGGAGAGACAGCTCTGCCCTCTCCAGCTCAGCCGAAGCTTTGCATAAAGACCCCGCGGTTTCTATGCAAAGCATCGGACATCGGAAGTATTTAGTCATGTCCGATATAGCTGTTTTCAAGCGGGCTCGAAAACAGCGATGGGTGCATATTATATGGGCCAGATAGACGGCCGTGAGGGGGCACGGGGCTCGAAACGGCCATCGATTTGGCCCATATCTTAGCATCTGTACCCTGCTTTAGTGTCAAGATACTCTGACTCCCTAGAGAATGCCTAGAGGATGATTACATAGGTCTCCTGCTTTCCGAACAATCGACCACCGTGCACATTTGCGGTGATCAATTGTTTGCGAATCGAGCATGGCCACCCTTTCTTTCAACATGCTGGTAAATCCCTGTTCGGTTGTTGTTACTTTGGATAATTCAGCACAGTTTGGAACATCACTATCCTCTGTATATGTAGATCTTTTTATTAAACACACTTTAATTGTTGCTGCATCTTCATACCATTCTTTATACACTGCCTAGGCCAGGAGTGGGCAAACTAAGGACCGGGGGCCGGATCCGGACCTTTAGCTTTCTTTCCGGCCCTTTGTTACCTCATTTAAAAGATGCTCCCCTTCGCTTGTTCTCTGCAATGAGGATGATGCCTTGGGGATGATGTAGTAGTGTGATCATGACACAGTGGGCACATCCTCAAGGTGACAACAGGCAGTCTCTAGGAATTAGCTCTGCTCATTGCATTGAATGAGCACCCATGGAATTGGCGCACCTATGACGGGTCGGCCATTATGAGCTCTTGGTCTGGCCCCTTTATCTAATTTAAGAAGCCAATGTGGGCCACAAGTTGAAAAGTGTGCCTACTCCTGGCCTAGGCTGTGCATGCCACTGTCATGACTTTGATTTTTCCCGCGTGTATATATATCATAAAAGTCCCCTAGTCTCCATTCAGGAGAGGGAATTGAGGTGTATAGATGATTCATTCTTTACACGCTCTCAAAGATCACAGGCAGTCGCGGCCGCCGCTAGCGGCTAACTACATGCTATTGGAGCCGTTAGTGGCTGGTCGTGGGTAGCCACGCAAGTGGGGACAGGCCAATTGAAAACAATGGACAAGCCCAAACTGTAGAGTACAACAAACACAGGGGCAGCTTCTATGTAACTTGGAGGTTCACTTCTATTGCTATAGGATTGCTCCCCAGAGTGTCTACAAACAATTCAGAAGAAATAACAAGCAGTATTATTGCTTTCTTCTATCTCAAGATCATTGGAGCCACCTGATCTGCTTATGTACTAGAACAATTACACTTCTTACACTTTTTTCCCTTACTTTTAAGTTCTCATCACTGTTTCTTTACACGCTGCTTTGGCGGTGATATGGAAGGTGTACTGCCGTCTGACACTTTCATGTTTGAAGGAGAAATACACATTAAACATTTGTTTTGCCCTCACACCCTCCCCACCCCACATTGTGTATTTAGTGCGATCTGTGGTGTCCTGTGTTTACATACAGCATGGCTCCATAGAACTGCTCTGCAGTTTCTATAGACGGTAGATGAGAGGAAGAATAAGTATACAGACAGTCCCTTTAATATGATGAGCACTGGTTGTCATACAGCTCTGAGCTCTCCTAGTCCTGCCTCTTATTCATCCCTATAAATAGACATTGGCTGAGCTCGGCTTATATTTGGAAACGCTGGCTGGAAATATGAATCAAGGCCGTGCCCCGGGATGACTGCACACCCACGCCATGACAAGGTAATACAGTCACCCGGACCGGGAGCTAGGGGGACAGATGAGCCCTGACAGCACCCAATCAGCGCGCCGCATACATAAAACTTCCACACAACTACTTCAGCACTCTGCCCACCAATAGGAGCTGCTAATGCGTCCTCCTTGGCATGTTGCCGTCCAGCAGAGTGGGCGGGATGGGTGGACGACCAATCACATTGTGACTACGTGTGTCTCGTCAGCTTCGGAGCTTAGAGCAATAACAATAACAAGCTCAGTGACAAAGGCAGCTGCGGCAGCTGTGGGAGGCCAGAGGAGCGCGGAGCCATAGACACGGCAGCATGTCTGAGCAGGCAGGACACAGCGTGCAGGACGAGCCTCTGCAGGGTAAGGGGAGCGGGGTCACCTATATGGGGGTTCTCCCTCCCTGGTCTATACATGGCACGTCATGTCAGGGTTTCCCTACAGTCAGCAGACCCTGACAGCAGCTGGTGATGTCACGTGATGTGACCCCATTTTTTCAGGTCATTTACTATATTCTTAATGCTACAGGTCATGTGTTGTATCCCCATTATTACAAGTCACGTGCTGTATCCCCAAATGTGCAGGTCACTTTCTGTATCCCCAATATTACAGGTCACTTGCCATGTCCCCATTATTACAGGTCACTTGCCATATCCCCATTATTACAGGTGATATGCCATGTCCCCATTCTTACAGGTCACTTGCCATGTCCCCATTATAACAGGTCACTTGCCATGTCCCCATTATTACAGGTTATATCCCATGTCCTCATTATTACAAGTCCCCTGCCATGTCCCCATTATTACAGGTCACTTGCCATGTCCCCATTATTACAGGTGATATGTCATGTCCCCATTATTACAGGTGATATGTCCCTATTATTACAGGTGATATGTCCCCATTATTACAGGTGATATGTCCCCATTATTACAGGTGATATTCCATGTCCCCATTATTAAAGGTGATATGCCATGTCCCCATTATTACAGGTGATATGTCCCTATTATTACAGGTGATATGTCCCCATTATTACAGGTGATATACCATGTCCCCATTATTACAGGTGATATGTCCCCATTATTACAGGTGATATGTCCCCATTATTACAGGTGATATGTCCCCATTATTACAGGTGATATGCCATGCCCCCATTATTAAAGGTGATATGGCATGTCCCCATTATTACAGGTGATATGTCCCTATTATTACAGGTGATATGCCATGTCCCAATTATTACAGGTGATATACCATGTCCCCATTTTTACAGGTGATATGCCATGTCCCCATTATTATAGGTCATTTACCATGTCCCCGTTATAACAGGCCACTTTCTGTGTCCCTTTTATTAAAGGTCCCTTTCTATGCCCCAATTATAACAGGCCATTTGCCATGTACCCATTATTACAGGTCACTTGCCATGTACCCATTATTGCTGTGTCTCTGTTATTACATATGACAAATGGAACATATGAGAGAGTGACAACACAGGAGAGCATTTAGTAGACCATGAAAGAGTGTTGTCACCATATAGCAGGAAGTGATTTCACATGGACCATGCTGGCAGAACCATTTCATATCATTGAATTGAGTAGGATATAAAAGACCTTTGACATCATGGTATTATTTAATGCGTCTATGAGATATCAGTGATTGGGATTACATAATCCCTGCAGTGTTTAATCCTGTAGTTGTCTCTGGAAACTGTTGCGACCTGACCTCTTGGTGCAGATTGTGGCACCCTGCCTATGTTTGTTGGCCTTTGCACTGCTGTATATGTGTGAATACATCCAGTGATTGGTCAGCATTTCTGTGTGTGCCCCTGTGAATCCTATGTTTTACTGACAGTACAAGGGACTATAGCTGAGTAGTCACTTCCCGTTTCCCTTTTGTAAACAGTGTTTGTTATCAGAAACATTTACAAAAGACACTGAACTCTCAAAGGTAGTGAACGCTCTAGTCAAATGTAAAATACAGCTGACTCCGCAGGGTACAGCCGGCTAGGTCGGAGCGGCTATGATTTGTGATTTGGGGGTGTTCATCTTTTGCAAGTATACAATTACCACCTACTCACAGGAACCACAGCAAAGGGAGATGAATACTTGTATGATCCGAGTCTTAAGTCTTTCTCACAAGTCATGTAAAATCAGGCTGCATGGCATTATACAGAGTTCAGGAAATGTACACTGAATCTATATATAGTGGACTTTTCCAGAGCCAGTTATCATTCACCCTAAAGTTAACCATATATTTACTGACATAACGTATAGTTTATGTAACTTGCTTTTGGTCTGTTATATGCTAATGATTTGTTTGAAGAAGCACTCTGATAAAATGATCCACTTTTATAAACCTGTTTTACAGCATTTGCAGTTGACAGTTACAAAGATAACAGCCATTTGCGTAATACATATACAGTCATATGAATGAAAAGAAAGACTAACTTTAAATGCAGAAGCAGTGTGTAAATAAATTAAGTAGACCGTTACGTATTGTCAGTTTGCTGTGTATTAATGCAATAACACAAAGGAGAGCCAACAAAGGCTACAGCACTCTCTAGAAAGAAATTGCTGCTGGTCATCGACCCTAGATGGGTTGTTAGGTACTTTCCATCATTCTACATCAAGATTATTCAGTTAAAGGTCTTCTAGATCTAGGAATGGCCTAGCAAATTCACCCCAGAGTCAGACAAATAAAGAGTGCACTTCTTTTTCCCCATGACTGTATATTGTATATAGATTTTCTGCCTTCAGCCCTTTAGAATAGTTAATATCTCAATACAATACTATTTACTAGCGTGCTAGTCCTCCTATACATAGTTCACAATCAGAGTTTAAATTCACTGACCTAGAGTAACTTCATTAAACTGAGTGATGTGATGTAACAAAAACTGCTTCATATTTCCTTTCCATACAGGGACCGCCCCTTGTTCTTCTTTTTTAACCAATTTGCCATGATTCTAGTCTACTGAGTTTTATACTATTACTGAAGCCCCCCCTACACGCTTAGATTTTCACCTGATTTTTTTCGACAGATCGACCACAGTGCGATGGAAATCTAAAGCTTAAAGTTGTAATTTGTCCATAATTCTTAGACAGATTTAATTACTTTGGATGGGGTGTCCCTGTCCAAAGTAAGTGCCGGCACACAAAGGGTGTTTGGCCAATTCTTGCCAGGAGCGGCAGCACGTGCTGATCGGTAGAAGTTCGAAACATGTATTTGGGGTAAATAATTGTTTTTGTTGTTATAAAAACCCTTAACAATAGGAGTAGAGGGCTGAAAGAGAACTTGTGGGTTCAACCAATCATGTATTATTTAATTTAATTCTAATTCTGGCCGTGGAAGGGCCGTGTGCTGCACTTTGTTGTGTGGGGTGTCCATCTTTCCTATCTCTACAGGTTGGGATGAATTCTGTTTTCCTTCACTTTGCTTTGTTGACTCCTCCAGCTATGCATATACTTGGAAACATGTCATGGCTTGTTTCTGAGCTTTCAGAGAACAGTCCTGTATCTGATTACTTGTCTATTTTGTAACCGCTTCATAGTCTATACATAACTAAATTACTTTCCCATGTTTGGGCTTTGTGGCTACAAGGGACCTTAAATCAATGTTGGTGTTCCTAGCATGGGATGCCTATCACCAACCACAGGTGTCCAGGTTTAGAGATCTTCCATCATACTAAATAATCAGATAAATGAGTTCCCAGGTCACCTATGTGCCAGGTACCCTTGGAGTAATAATATTGGAGAAAGAACTAAGCTCCCCATACACATTTCCATTTTCCATTTAAAAGTCGATCGACCGGAAATTGATGCCTGTCCACATGGTTCAATCTCCCTAAAACGATTGAAATTAACCAAAACATCGATTGCAAAGTGATCGAACATTTTGGAAAATTTTGATCGATCGAGTATACATTCAAAGTATATAGAATATTATTTTGTTGTGCCCAAACTATTTTGATTCGATTTAATAAATAATAAGCATATTTATACATCTGGTGGCATACAATCAACTTCCTTCAATCATACTTTCGATCGATCGAACCGACGTCGATCAAATTTCAGGTACTCCATGTGGGTGGTGTTTCAATCAATGATTCTTCTATCATAAATCTTAGGGAAATAGAAACGTGTATGGGGGCCTTAACCCTGCTTCTAACAATGGGATAGGTATTGTGTTGCCAATAGGTATTGTGTTGCCAAGCAACTCTTGTCCTCATTCCACAATACGCACTGTTATATCGTTATTCCTATTTTCAGAAACAGATATGTCTTATAAACAGACACTACATATGATTTATGTGATGTCATGTGATGATCCTCAGTGATGCTAATATGACATAAATCAGTATCTACAACCTCTGTGACCATGCAACCACTACAGGGAAAAATACTTCACCATGCAATGAATTCCATCACTGTGTGAAAGTAAACGTTTTGTGGGTTCAGATGCAATTTATGTACAGTATATCAATATGATGCAACTAATGACACCATAGTGAAGTCTCTAGTTCTAAGCTAAGGTGAAAGCAGGAATAGTTATAAGTATCATATTAGCCATTAAGAAGCACCTTTGTATGTGCACCAGGCACCTTATGTGTTGCAGTGACTACCTTAGCTATTGGGATTCTTTAGAGCCCTGCATGTTATGACCACTGCATGCACACCCTCCAACCACTGTTCCATGTGCGCATGTACAGAAAGTAAGGCCAGGGCTCAAAAGTGGCAACATTGCAAGGGCCGTCTGTACCCACCCCATTAACTTTAAATGGGCTTATATCTACAATGTGCTCTCAGCCCATCACGATGCAAAGGGACTTGCCCACATTGCGGGTATGCGCCCATTCAAAATGAATAGGAGTGCGAGTTCCCGCCAAGCGGCCGGAGGTTGGTCGGACAAAAATCGGATTCACTCACCTGGTCATATTGACTAGGAATCTACCACATGTGGGATCGCACGGTGATCCGAAATGCCGGTAAATTCCCAGGCCAATCCCATTAGTTTGGATGGGGTTGGCACAAAGGGTGCCCGGCCGATTTTTGGCACTAGCGGCCGTGCGTGATGACGTCATCAGGGCCAGTCGATCTGCTGAGCAGTTGATGGGAAAATTACCTGTCTATGCCCAGCGTTACTCATGGAAATCTTTGAGTCTAGCTAACACTACACTTTACATGAATAGACAATGCTGCCGGGGTAGCTACATTCTTCCTCCGTAGATACCATGGAGTGAGTGCGACCAACTTTTATGCCAGGATGTGTGTTAGTTGCAGGAGTATAAGGTAAAAAGGAAAAAAGAAATAAACAGATTTAAAGAAACTAGGTACATTTTTGAAACATTGAGAATTGAATGAATCTGGACTCAAGGAGTGATTGATCTTAAACAGTGATGATTGTGAGCAGAGAGGAGTAAATAATTCATGTTCCTGGCAATGTTTGATTTGCTGCTGTGATGAGGTCATATTACTCAACATGTTTCCAACACAGTTTTACTTTGTGTTTACCTTTTTGTAATGTGTAACTCTTGTTCTAAATATATCCCCCAGGAATAGCACTGGCATGGTCTAGTATCTCCGTATCACGCAGGCAGATTTGGACCAGTGCATTGGACATGTTTTGACCCAGGATAGGCCCAATAGATTACAAATATTGTAGATGAAACGTTTATGTAACAAACTTGGAGGCTGAAAGTTTGGTGACATGCATTCACCAGGAGGATCTACTTTTTTCATGACTACACTTCTGCAGCAACCACAATACAGGATGTGCCCACTGCATATGGAGGTCAATAACAGGATATCCTATTACCTCTTAGAACAGAGATGTGATGAGGAGTCAGATGTATCCCCTACAGACGTCACCTGATCAATATGATGGTGAAACGCCATGAAGAAATAACTGTACACATTGCATCACGTCTG
Organism: Ptychadena robeensis; assembly: GCA_036250615.1. Taxonomy (NCBI): domain Eukaryota; kingdom Metazoa; phylum Chordata; class Amphibia; order Anura; family Ptychadenidae; genus Ptychadena; species Ptychadena robeensis. The sequence continues at coordinate 53,054,150 of CM070037.1, read as the reverse complement.
GGTGAAAGTACCAACACACAAATATACAGAGCGTTGCTAATGAGGAATGTCTATCTACTAAACAAATAAACAGCTTATTCTATATCTGAGGGACATTCGCTTACAAATCCAAAGCCCCTCCTCGTCACTGGACAGTGAAAAGACAAGCAGTGGACTTCTTTCTCTTCTATTACTTTGTGTTCTCAACTTATCTGCATCTTCCATGTTCATTTTAAGGTGCTTATCCTTAAACAGTAGCAGCATTAAAATGCCAAAAATGTGTTCATATTAATATTAAAGGAGCAGTTCAGGAAAGCAAAATAATTTTTAGCTTTCAGCTGCAAGCAGTGGGGACAACTATGTCCTATACATCAGTATACCTAACAATGTTCAGCACTGAGAACATTCAGTAACTGTGACTGAATGGCAAGTGTTCATATACACCTTCTTATACATGGAGGGATATTGCAAAATAACAAATAAAGAGAGCTCAAGTGTCTGGTAATGGTAGGACACAACGCGCCAGTGTCTGTACTCTTCATGATGAAGTCTGTCTATATTTAGGCCCATGTCCACTGCCAGGCCTGTTTCCACTGAGTATTTGCCATCCCCTTACATGACCCATCACAGTTTTCTTGTGTCCTAAGTGTATCATGATGGGGGTCTCTCTAGGTTGCAAATGTTCCCTATATATGGCAAGTTCTCCTAGGACATGCTCCTATGTAGGGGTCCCCATACACCTTTATATTTCTCTGTCTGATTTTTTTTTAGATCTCCTTTTGTATTACCAAAACCATGTTATATGAGGGGCTTTGTAAACAATCAAGTCTACCTGTGTTTAATCGCAGAGGACCCTATACTACATAGTTGTTGGTAGGTCTAAAGGATATCTGACAGAGAGATCTAAAGGTGTATGGCCAGCTTAAGAGAACTCTTAGAGAAGCACATGAACAAATGATCAGCTGATTATTCAGATGTCTATCAGTCCACCTCTATCTGACTTTGTACGGTTTCTAATGGACAATGTGGAGAAAGCTCACACTGTGTAGTGAAATCAGAATATACAAGTTCATTACAGGGAGGAATAGTAGAGTGTTGTGCTGTGTTAGCCATTGATGAATACAAAAAGTTTGGAATTGTATTTATATTTTATAATTTATAATATATTTAAAGCCCCCTATATACCTTTAAAGCCCCCTAGATCACTTTGTATAATTTAATTTCTTTCAAATCTACCAACAACTATGTAGTGCCGGGGCCTCCCTAATAGAATACATAGTGATTGAAAGGTTTAAAAAGGTCCTCATATTACATGGTTTTGGTAGAAGAACAGTGGATGGCAAGATTGTAAGGTGGGCCTTTGTTCCCCTTTGTTGGCTAACTGAAGTCATTAGAGAAGAAATCTTTTGGGATGTCTCAGATGCCTTCTTTAGGATCAGAAAGGTCTGCGATATCCCGAAAGCTTCCTTCTCTAATGACTTCAGTTAGCCAACAAAGGAAATCACCTCAACTCCAAAATTCAGTGCGAGCAGAACAGACTGGCATTGAGCTTTAACCTCCGCCTATTCACGACGATATTGGGCCCAAAACAAAGTTCGGGACAAAGCACAGGGAATTCGTCGAGAACGCGAGAACGGGTCGCGGGCACATCGGGGAGCCTCACCCTGGTCCGCCGCCATAACGAGTGCCGCTCCGTCTCCGTTCTTCTTCCGGGTCCCGGACGAGGCTGACGTCTGTAAGTCACGGCGGCGGGACCTGTCTCTTAAAGAAAAAAAATTATTTTTTCTTTTCCTAACATCTTTGTTTTTTTACGCTTGAACTGGATGAGATAAATGTCTTTCGTAATCCAGTCCAAAGGGGTGGAGTGCGCGATCCCCGTGAGCCGTTTCTGATAGTGGGGAGTCATCTCCGGCTACACACGGCCGATCAGAGAATAGCCGAGGCTCTCTGGCTTATTCCGGAGATCTGCGTAGTGTGACGAAGACGTCATCCGGCCGGCGGGAGATTTAAAGTACAAAGTAAAAAAATAAAATTTTTTATGTTGACGCACGGGAATGGTAAATGTTTATTAAATGTTTTATCCAATCAATCACTCAAAGAAAAGAAAACAGTGTAACAGCTATTAAAAAAAAAACAAAAAACATTTTTCTGATCCTCTAAAGCGGCATAGCGCTTCAATATTTGGCCGAGCCTCCGATTTGCGAAGGATCATAATGCGCAATACCGAGGGTGACTCGCGTTGGTGATCAATCGCAAAATGAACGCGCCCACCTGGAGCAACCGTTGTACCCACCAAAACTTTGATCAGCCAGGAGAACAAACGTTTTTCTCTGGTCGATGCCAGTACACTTTTGAATGGGGACAAGGGGTTCCTGCATCCAAAGCTATTGGTTGCCAAATCGAAATGGCGCTGGGTAGATGTCCTTTCGACCGATTGACCATCGGGCATGAGATTGTCATCGGCTGCGGCCGATTGTTCGCTAAACGCCCGCCAAGCATAGCGTCGTATGGCGGTTACACCTCTGCCTAGCGTTACCCCCGAAGCAAGGACGTACTGGCGCAGTCTGATTGCTGCGTATATCAAACTGCGCCGTTCTGGGAATCAGGCGCAAACAGTTTGCTCTCTGTGTGCCTCAGTCATTTTACAAAGCTGCAGGCAAAACAGGAGCCTTTCACTGCCCCCATCGGCGTAATTCGGTGACCGCGTGCGCTGATGGGGGTCCGGGGGGAAAAGCAAAACACGTATCACCCTCCGCTGTACAGAAATCTGCCCTACCGCCAGGGAGGTTAAAGCTCAGTTAATAAAAACTTTCCTTGTAGAAAGGCTAACCCTGAAATGCCTAATTCTTAGTGTAAATGTCCCTTGTACTTACCTTAGCCTTCTTCCTTGGTACTACCTTGGCATTCCTCTGGCTGCGGGGGCCAGTCACACAGAAAGTGATTCAATACAGATAGACTAATACAGTAATACAATTCTGCTTTAATGCTGCATTTAACATGTATAGTAGTGTACAAGCCCCATTTTATTTTGCCATTTTTTCTCCTTTAAATTGTAATCTGCTGCTCTCTACAACATGTTATTACACAAATCCATTAATGTTGCAAACCATGACTTATCACCCTCATTTTCTCCTGTTTACCCTTCCCTGCGTTGGAGGAAGGAATGAGGGATTTACTTTCCAGTCTGTTATATCCCTGTAATTTTCCACTCTTATTTATGCATTTCACATTAAGATCAGCTGTCTTCATAAAAATATCTTTAGAACAGACCACCACAGCTTTGCGTAATCTGTAGATGAGATTTGCAAAGGAAAACTACCGTACATACATACTGTATATACTCAAGTAAAAGCCATTCCACTATAAGCTGAGGTGACCCTTATTTTACCTAACAGATTGCCTTGAATATAAGCCTTGGTTGGGAAATGCAGCAGCTAAGGTACAAATACACAGAAAATTGGCTTTTGGTGGAGATATTTTCCTAGCTTGTGAGTTAATTGCAAAACATTTAAACATGGTAACATCACAAAGCAAATTTTTGCATAAATTAAGTTCAAATTTAGACATTCTGCTTTGACTTTGAGTCTTTGTAAAAACTACATGTGCTAAACAGGGGTGTCAAAGTTAAACACACAGTGGGCCAAAGTGAATGGCATAAATGTTAGCGCACTCTCCACTTCTCCTTATTCCCTGCGGCAGATAGAGAGAGCTGCCTTGTCCACAGCCCCCCTGTCTGCTTCACTCACTGAGCTTCTGTACTCCCACTACGGTAGTGGAAAACTACGAATCCCGGCATTCTCTGGGCAGATTGCTTTGATGTCACTACAGGAGTAGAAATACAAAAGCTCAGTGAGTGTAGCAGGCAGAGGGTCTGTGGACAAGGCAGACCTATCAGATGTGCCACATCTACAGTTGGATGAAAATTTTTGGTTGGTGAGCCAAATTTCATCCACGTGACAGAGTTCGACACCTACCTGTTAGAACAATACTTATGTTTTGTTAATGTTACCACAACTGAAATAGTTTTGATACAAACTTCAGGGGCTTTGCAATTAACTCACAAATTGGGATTTTCAGTTTCATATGAGCCAAATATAATAATTTTTTTGAGTACTAAAGTGAATTTGTTATGAGGAATGAAAAACTTTTTGAAAGAAGTTCAACTGATGCCAATATACGAGAAAATGAAATCAGCTGTATTAAATCAGCTTGTAGCATTCATATAAAGCAATCACAAAGCATGGAAGCTCTGTACACCATCAGTCATGTCTTTTTCCAAAGACAGCAGGGAGCAGTATAAAGGAATAGGCACATCTGTAGATGTTTAGAAGGCGGGGAACAAAGCCTTAGTGATCGACAGTGCGCACAGCGATCGATCAAGAATAGAACGAAAAATCGAGCCGTATAGGGCTTTCTTTTTTAGTGTAAATGTGCAAATGCAAACGTTGTAATCTTGTGTGAAACAAGTCCGTTGTAAAAGATCTAGCACAGTGGTGCCCAACTGAAGTGATATGGAGGGCCACAAGTGCGGCCCTTAGCATCACTAAAGGGCCGCACATAACATTGTCACTCTATACTAACTTGTATAAGGGTTTTTATAATGAAGAAATGACTGCAGGCATAGCTAGAAGACATTATTTATATTTAATATTATACTGTAGTGTTGTAATGCACATTTTGTGTCATATATATCGTCAAAAGTCATGTGACTCAAAATGAAAGCCTTTTCTCAGGTTTTGTGCCGCAATATATATACAATCACCCCCTTTTATTGGTGGAATAGTGGGAGTATAGGAACTCGGCTGGGGTAAATCTATAACAGTGTCAATTTATCCTGTTAAGATTTATGGATAATGCACTGAATAGTATATTTGCCAATGACTCACAACAGTCCCTCCTACCTTCCCTTTCCTTTCAAACTGCATTATCTGCAAGAAATCATTCACCTTACCTATTGAAGTCTGCTGGAAATATCATCTGCCCTTTAAAAGTCATGGAGGAGAGAAGTTGGCTCACTTTGTGGCTTAAATTTGTAAACAAACTTGTGAGCCAACTAATATCAGGGTTTCTTTCAGCTTTTACTTTTTCAAGGGATTGTACACTGTGTTTTAATTGGCTGGTAATCTTGCTAAATATTCCCTGATATGTGACTGTTTGTGTGCTGGTAAGGTTCTAGTAGCAGCTTAGCTCATTGTATAACTATTTTTAGGTGAACTTTAGTTCCCTTGCCTCCAGAGTAAGGTGAAAACAGATGACATGTGACTGTGGTCAGTTGATTTCAACATACAATACAAAGCATTTACATTCACTGGAAAGATGTTTGTGGAGTATGAAGTATGCCGAGCTGTGACGTGCTTTGTGTTCCTTTTGTTCCTGGTAAAGAACTGTAACTGCTCTTCAGGTTAATAATAAATCTGCTGATGTTTATCCTCTGTGTTGAACCTATATAACCTCTTTTGTTTTGTATTAAAGCTAAAGTAGAACTCCACTGTTTAAAATTAAATTTATCTATAGTCTAGAGCAGTGGTTCTCAACCTGTGAGTCGGGACCCCCTTGGGGGTTAAACGATAATTTCACAGGGGTTGCCGGATTCCCTGAAGGCATCAGAGCTCCTGCTAACAAGCAGAAGCGATGATGTCCACAAGCAGGGTGGGAAGTTAGGAGGGAAAACTGCCAATTTTAAGAGCTGTGATTTTAAACCAACTTTTTTTAGCTGTATTGTATATTAGTCTTCTTGATCATTAACATATTCATCTTCTGGGTTATAGGTTCTTGGGTAGAACTACACTTCAGCAACAACGGTCATGGTGGAGTAACACCACTTGTGAGTCAAGAGCAAGTGCCAGCTTCAATCTCTATTCATAATGGCGACATGGAAAAGATCCTCCTAGATGCTCAGCACGAATCTGGACGAAGCAGCTCTAGAGAAAGTTCACATTGTGACAGGTATGTAATTACATATTTACCGGACTCTTTCACTAAAAAAACTTTTTGGTGTCATACAAGTGCAAGATTCTGTGCATTGCTTTTATGTTGTTGCTCTGTTTAATGTTTTATTGAAAAGGTTCTTTAAAATCACAGTAGATGTTTGACTTTGCATCTCTCATTTCCTGATTTATTTCCAGGTAAGTACATACAGCTAGTGTTGGCCCATATTAAGAGTGTGGGTTTGAACAGGTAGAGGACATATGTTCACATATATGCAAGAAAAGGACCCAACCCCGTAAGTTTAGATTACAGACCACTCTGTTGTTGTTTCTATCTACCTTTACATTTAAATGTACAATAATATTATTGTTTATTTATTGTGGACCCACTTTTTTAAGTTTATAATATATTCTCGGGACCGCTTCGGGCCTGTCCGTAAATTTTGGTCGATCTGCTGTTAATAAATAGCAAGTGTCGGGCCTATCTTGAATCGAATTCCGATTTTTCATGCCAGCCGACCGATCGACCAACCCATTTTAAGAGAAAATCGGGGTGACCCAATCGGACGGGAGACAATCTGAGCGTTTATGGGGGGCTTTAGAGAGATGGGTATAAGGCTGGGAGGTGTGGCATGGGAGCAGGTGGCTAGCATAAAAATGTAACTGCTCTAAAGCTGTGTCATTTTATTTTATTGTGATCTGATTTTATTTCTTCTTTGCCTTGCCTTTTGAAGCCCCCCTCGATCTCAGACCCCCCAGAGTATCCAGAGACTTAGCGACAGTGAAACCCAGGGCAGCAAAGAAAAAAGCAGTTCACAGGTAAATCTAGTGACCTAACTTTATAGACTGGTTTTAAAAGGGTCAATCATTTGCAAAGATGTATTTTCCATAGCTAAGTTTCAAAAGAATTGTGGAATACATGGACAATTATTTTATATTGACATGTTGAGAGTATCTATCGATCCTTTGCTGGTCCCACATAACCCATTAGAGTACATCTGCAAGGCTGGAGATTGTTGCTGGCAGTGGTGGCTTCATGTCTTACATAAAGATTGTTCGCTGCAATTGCTGTGCAAATAATATTATGAAAAAACAGGTGTCACAAGCATCTGGTCACAGCCATTCTCCAGCCCTACCTTTGCTGACTAATCTTGGCCCCATATGGCCTGCAGATATAAATCTTCATATTCTTATCTTTTACTTAGCTAATGCAAATATTGAGATAATGTTATTAAACCTCTTTAGTGTTAAATGTCAAAAATAAACGTTTTAAGTGCTCAGTATGAAAGTCATTTAAACATTTCACACTAATGTACAACATAATAAGGAGGGATTGGCGTACAGGAAATTATGTGAGTGTTTAGAGATTACATTATAGAATGGTACATTTCACATCAGAATTGTTCCATGTATGGGTTGTTAGCATGCAGTTATCCCAGGCAGGCCTGTCTG
>CM070037.1:53019829-53033881 GCA_036250615.1 Ptychadena robeensis | reverse complement strand
CAGAAGGGGTTACTAAAATGGTAATCCCCCCTCTGAGTCTCCTGTGTCATTTTAAGTGATTCCCCAGTGCCGTATGCTTCTTCATGAAAAGATAAGACATCCCCCGAAAATAAGACATAGGGCATCTTTGGGAGCAAAAGTTTATATAAGACACTGACTTATTATATTCGGGGAAACACGCTATGTGTTTCTTAGTGGTGATCTCCCCCCCCCCCCCCCCCCCCCCCCCCCCTCCCCCACAACCAAAATGCCTTTTACACACTTACCCCTAATAATCATTCCCCCCAACACACACACTCCCAAATCCCCACACTTCCCCCACACACACACACTCCAGAGAAACTGCGAAAGAAATGCTGGGCACCCGCGGGCCGGTCAGAATGCAGTGAAGGGCCTGATCCGGCTCACGGGCCGTAGTTTGAGGACCCCTGGGCTACGGTATGTTTATTTTTGGGGACTGAAAGAAGCAGAGGAAAAAGTACAAATCTGAGACTTTGTACACAAAATATGAAAACATGGCCTGAACAAAAATGTTGACACCCTCAACTTACTACTCGGTAGCGGCCATTTTGAAGAAATAACTGATGGTTAATGCTTTCCTTTAGTCTATACATCGCTGTACTGGAACCCTTTCTGTAAGCTTGTCTCCATTACATCTTTTCTTTTGTTCGCTTCGTTTTAAAGCTGGGTACTGCATTGTCATCGCCTTGGTACTGGGGGTCGCCGTCAGTGACAAGCGACGCATCCATCAAGTGTCAATCATCTGTAAACGGTTTCTTCATGCTATTTTTGATGTCTTTGTGAAATTTCATGTGTTTTGTGTGAAATAGGGGGCAAATACTTTTGCAAGCCACTGTATTTGAGCTGCTTGCACTGACTTGGTTGTTGTGGTTTTTAGCCTGGCCCACTTCACAGCTTTTTCAGTATGTCAGTAACTCATCATGGACGATGACCCTCAGCATCACGGCAATTGCATTGCAGGGCCTGCACCACTTTTCCATTCAAATGAACGGGACAGGTTATGTTGGCATCTTTTCCCCACAGTCGGCGTGTGTGGAACTCAGGGAAAAAGAAGTAGTGGAAACAAGCTCCTGATGTCTAAGTTCAGCAGTAAATCAGAAAGTGTTAAATTCCATTTAGGAACGCCAGCTGTGTTTATACGGTCCTATCCATCTTTACGTCTGTACTCCTGGTACATCTTGTGTGAGAGTAGATCAATGATGGCAAACCTATGGCAAGCATGCCCAAGGCGGCACACAGAGCCCTCCCTGTTGGCACTCGTAGAAAGACTATCGGATGTCTGACTATGACAGCATCATAAAAAGTACAGACGCAATCTGGAAACTGGCCGTCAATGAAGAGACAGCAATGGCGCTGCAATAAAAAAATTGATGGGCAGTCGATCAATCAACTGTACCACCAGTGTACTCTAGTCACAGCCACTTTTTTTTTTTTTTAGATATCATTACTGGTTTCAGCCACAAGAGGGCACCTGGAAACCAGAAAATTACATGTAAATGATCTACTGAAATTACCATCATGCTCAATGACTTTTCGATCAATGTTCTGTTCGATATCGATCACTTTGGGTCGACTGTACCAGGTGGGCTAGGATTGATTCGATTTTGTTTTGGCCGGAAATAAAACTGTGTATGGCTACCTTTAGGGAAGTTCTTACATTACCAGTGTCCAGGTTTCCTGTCAGTGTTATACATTTTGGAATATACTCCCTTAGATATATTTATGTCCCTTAGCGTATTTGAAGAAAGTGATTTCCATAGTAAGTCATTTGACTGCTGGTATGTTTTCCTGGTCAATCACCAGTTCACATTCTCCCAGTACAACTACACTGTATGAAAATCACACAGAAAAGCTCGACAACCTACTACCAATGTGAAGCCTTTTAGTTTTGTAAACGTATCCATGTTTCTGTGTTGTGGCTTTGAAGCCCATCTGGTGTGCTTTAGTGGCTTGCTAGTTACTTTGGTACCACAGTAAACAGGATGGAAGGAAGGCATAAATGTCCAGCTGGTTTATTCAGCAATCCTCGTCTATAAACTTAAACATTCTAAAGGCCTCCATACACCTTACAATCTTACCATACAATTTCTGTACAATCAGCTTTTGTTCTACCAAAACCATGTAATATGAGGAGCTTTCTACACCTTCCAATCACTATGTATTCTATCAGGGAGGACCCGGCAATACATAGTTGTTACCAGATCTAATGGAGTGATCTAAAGGTGTATGGGGGGCTTAAGTGAAGATGGCTGTTTTTTGTTCCAGATTTGAGTAAAGTAGATTGTTTTCTTAGGGTGCAATGTGCTGTTGAAAGCGGACTAACAACCAGAAGTACATCTTTGCATGAATGGCACTAGAAGTGTCGATAATAAAGAGGAAAGCATACAAAAAAAACGTTTCCCATAGAAAACCATTATAAATGCCCCCCAGTGGCCCCTAACGATATTGCACCCCGAGTTATACCCCAGAAGCCTGGCAAATAAAGATGGAATCTCATACAATTCCACGGAACAGCATGTAAGTATATATTTTTTTTATCGTGGAGCCTTAAGCCTCCATCATACCAGCTCAGAGTCAAACTTTAATTTTACATTTAATTTTACATATATATGGTTTACATATTGAGTATTTATCCACTTTAAACTCCATTTAGTTTAAATTATTAAGTCTCATAATCGTGAGAAAGGTTATGAATACATGGAACCAAGCTGTGGCGCTTTCATACAGAGAACTGCTGCCAGATTTGGTCACCATGCTATTTCTATATAAATAAATCCACATCACATTTAGAAAATCATAAAACCATGCTAAAAACAGTTGCAGATCTACCATATTTTGGACTATAAGACGCACCCAGTTTTTAGACCAGAAAAAAAATATTTTAAGTGTTCAAATAAATTAGATCAAATGCAATACCAACTTTCTGCCACTAGCAGCAGTTCTATCACAGCACAGGTCATCTTCCTCACTGATTGGGAGAAGAGGGGGGGGGCGGCTGCAGAGTCTCTCCTCTTCATCTACAGCTGTGGAAGCTGCAAAGCGATTGCAGCTTACACACACACACACACACAGATAGAATATCTATCTCTCTCTTCATTGCTTATATCAGCAGAGCTCAGCTGGCAAAAGCAATACAGTACAGTTTGGAGATCCCAATCCCTAGGTGGTCTCGCATTTGGACCATAAGACCCAGGTTCCGAAAGTGCATCTTAGTCTGAGAAATACAATACTTGGTGTACATGGCATATGCAGAACTGGCAATGTTTATACCATTAAATAGAATTTCATGTTTTGTTATCAGAGGAAAATTTAAAGTATACAACTTAAATTCAGGTAAACATTTAAAATTTATTAAACTTTTTGGTCAAAATAATTGAACAAATATATACAATCCCGTTGTATAGGTCTCTTTTCTATTTCATGAGGATGGTCAGATTGTATGGCCAAAGGGTTTCACAACTTAGCAATTTGAAATAGTGTCACAACCAATATACAAGATAGGAAGTTTGTTATTTTTTTTTTTTTTCATATATTTTAAGCCTTTATGTAAAAGAAAAAAAAGAAAATTTCCAACTGCAACTTTCTAATAATCCTACTTTAAGGTGGCAATTTGTTGTGCTTCAGCAGGGTTCTGAAGTGTCAATAGTGTATGAACTTTTTGTATTACAGTGGAGGTACAGCCGATCACACAAAACATTTACCTAAAGCATAACATTCCAAGTTCCCATGTAGCAACAAACACAATTTGAACACTTCCCATGGGGCAGTGCTAATTTTAAGTTAATATATCCATGAAGCAAACAACATTTGCCATTCCACCTTAAAATATGAAAATACAAGAAAAGTAGAGTTAGCCTTTAAGCCTAATTTGCAGAGTGGCACTCTGAGCATTAATCGGGGATGAGGTACATATTTTGTTCTTGCATATAACTGTCGGAACTGACCAATAATCAGATTGTAGGTGAATGTTTTATATCCAGAGGCACAAAATTCTTGCACTTAGTACCAGTTTCGGCTTCCTACGACTAGACTTCTAGGATTAGGCTACTTAGCTATGGGAAACCGACTCCAAGTGTCAAGCAGCTGTTTAAAAGTTAAACCTATTTGTTCATTGCAGCTATTTTGTAAGAAAAAAAAAGTATATAAAAATATTGTTTGGCATTAACAAATTAAAAAGGACTCGGGCTGAGGTGCAGTGATAGCATAGACCAAAAACACAACTGTATAAAAAGAAAAAAAAATAATGCACATCAGGTACACTGACAATTGCTAGAACCGTCCTACATAACACTGTGCAAACCCCCTGTATTGGTTACTTCCACTTATTGGATACCAAAAATATAACCAAGTAGGTTTATTCAATGACAGGTCTTGTGATGATATGCAAATCCCACAATGCTTCATGGGATAAGAAGCCCCTCAGCTGAATGGCTGCCTGAAACCTTACCATTTCATTCAAAAGAAATAAAGCTGCAACACTTGAATGCTGGAAATTGGACTTCAACTGTTTAGCAGCAGAAATATTTAGGAAAAACTAAAAAGTTACTACATGTGTGAATCAGAAAAAAAAAAAAACCTCTCATACACTGATATTTTAATGAAGACATTTCCACAAGAAAAGAGGTTCGAAGTGTTAGCAATACAGCAGCTTGAGAGGCTTGGTAACACATACTGACTGAAAACAAATGTAAAATTAAGTGCTTCGATGCAGAAATTGCCAAGCCTACCGAATGGGAAGAAAAGAAGGAATGTTACAGAAACGTGGACAGAGGGAATTAAAAGGCAATAACTGTTACCTAACCGGATTCACTATTTAAAAAAGGGCAGTCAGAGCGATGGAAGTTTATTCTTCATTCGCTATCCATCACTAGTGAGGGAGATCCCATGTCATCCCCCCCATGATTGCTTAAATGTAAAATAGTGTACAGTAACTGTTACAGTCAGGATTGTAAATAAGCTGCATTTTTAGCCATAAGATAGAAAGCCTTGTGTCCAGCACCCAGAAATTTGCAGCTGTGCCCCCACCCCCCTAAACAAAATCCGAGCTTTCCTTGGTTCAGACATGCTAAATAATGACATGCTGAAGAAGTAGGGGAGTGATGGTTACATTTTGTTTCTACAGGAGCCCAACAAGTGATATATAGAACCTCAAATCCTCCGGGTACAGGACTCAGCGTTAGATCCCATAATCACAAAATACCACATCTACAGCAATGCTCATCTAAATCATCATTGCTATGAAGCAACTATACAGCATTGCTGGGGTTTCCGGGTTGGGCTTAAATCAACAAATTCTTAATTCAAAAACAGTTGTTTAGTCCTCAATCAAGGCCAAAGTCCATTGACAATTCTAGAACCGTGTAAAAGGTCAAACTAACGGACCTCGGATTGTGTGCCTTATGGTGGTCTTGGCTTCCTCTTTACTGGACAGAGAATTACCATGAAATGAAATCCAGGTCAGCTTTCAGCTAATTTGTTTTTAATTTATTTTCTACAAAGGGAAGCGCATCCATTTTCTTAAACTGGTAGGACAACATGGTCTGATCTCTTACAGGTAAACAGCTAGGTTTAACTATGCAAGAACAAGACTTTGTCCTCAAAATTATGGAGAGGGGAGAAAAAAAAAAAAGAAATTGAAAAGTAACCATCTTTAATTAACTTTGTCCTGAAATATATACAAATTATTGGTGGCGGCAACAGCAATAATATTCTCTTTAGGGTGCCATGCAGTGTGTAGAATCTTTTTGTTGAAGTCTAGGCTGTCCACGTTGATCTCATCTTTCTTCCTCTTACCGCCTGTACAGACTTTTCTTGGCTTTAGAATGGCACGTGGTTTGCTGCTCTCTCGAGAGGCCTCCAAGGTGATGTCCCGGCGCGTGTTTCTATCAAACATTCTGAAGAAGTTGTTGTAAGAGCCGGTCATAATTGCACTGGAAATATAAAAAAAAAGAAAAATATGAAATATTTTGCAAGAAAAAAACATTTTAAGTTATTCATGATTTTCAATATACAGGGCTGCTTCTACCCACTTTCCCCGATAAAGGCGCTGACTTGTATTTTTTGAAACACCAAAATATTCCCTAGGTCTTATTTTCAGGGGGATGTCTTACTCTGATCAATTTGTGCCACTCATTGTCCCCTTTGATCACTCTGTGCCAAACAGACTCAGTTACGGCAGGGACCAGCAGCTTGCCCTGACAGAGGCACACGGCTGCCCATTGTACCATCAACGGGTGGCAGGGTCAGTGGGTGTCTTATTTTAGGGCAGACAGCTTATAGAGACATATTTATATTAATATATACATATTCGCAGTCTTAAATAGGCCAGTGACTAACCTTCTTGAGGCTGAATGCCCAAATGGAAACACACTTTATCTTAAAGTAAAGTTTTTTTATCTAACATGAATACTGAGGTTTTAGTTTAAACAATAGGAGATGCAGATTTTGCTGGCTAGTTTCGAGACTTTGCCTGCACTTATTATCATGCTGTTGTAGTCAAATCAGCTAGTTGTGATGACGTCATGACAGACACAGTGAAGGAACACAAGGGTCCATCAAACTATTTTTATTAAAGCTTTCGAACAGTCAGACAGTAAAACAAAAGGTAGGCTAATACCTTAAATTACCTGGTAAATTATCAGTATGGCCACAAGATGGCACTGCTGTGTGTTACCAGAACTGGAAAAAAATCACCTACCCTCTCCTCCCATCCCCACCAATCAGACAGAATGCAGACAACAGTCTGTCTACGCGTGCCAACTGAGAAGGATGTGCAGGCCTCCTTGGGCACGCATGCCATAGATTTGCCATCACGGATATAGGACAATGATAGTAACCGACTAGCTATTGCCGTGTTTTGTGATTCGTCCCCCCAAAAAAATGGCAAGTCTTTGCTTTCTTTTTGGATACCAAAACTTTATATACACAGATTTAGATACAGTGGGGGTGGAAAGTATTCAGACCTTACATTTTTCACTCTTTGTTATATTGCAGCCATTTGCTAAAAATCTTTTAAGTATTTTTTTTCCTCATGAATGTACACACAGCACACCATATTGACAGAAAAACACAGAATCGCAGACATTTTTGCAGATTAAAAAGAAAAACTAAAATGTCACATGGTCCTAAGTATTCAGACCCTTTGCTGTGACACTAATATATGCGATCCATATCTTCAGATCATTCTTGAGATGATTTGAGTCCAGTTGTGTTTGATTATACTGTTTGGACTTGAGGAAAGCCACACACCTTTCTGTATAGACCTTACAGCTCACAGTGCATGTCAGAGTAAATGAGAATCATGAGGTCAAAGGAACTGCCTGAAGAGCTCAGCGGCAGAATTGTGGCAAGGCACAGATCTGGCCAAGGGTAAAAAAAATGTCTTGTGGTTCCTAAGAGCACAGTGGCCAACATAATCCTTAAATGGAATATGTTTGAGATGACCACAACTCTTCCTAGAGCTGGCCCTCCGGCCAAACTGAGCTATCGGGGGGAGAAGAGCCTTGGTGAGAAGAGGTTTAAAAAAAAAAAACAAAAAAAAAAAAACAGATCACTGTGGCTGAGCTCCAGAGATGCAGTCGGGAGATAGGAGAAAGTTGCAAAAATGTAACCATCACTGCAGCCTTCCACCAGTCAGGGAAAGATGGCAGAGTGGCCTGAAGGAAGCCTCTCCTCAGTTCAAGACACATGAAAGCTCGCATAGAGTTTGCCAACGAACACCTGAAGGACTCTTATATGGTGAGAAATAAGATTCTCTGGTCTGATGAGACCAAGATAGAACTTTTTGACCTAAATTCTAAGTGGTATGTGTGTAGAAAACCAGGCACTGCTCATCACCTGTCCAATACAGTCCCAACAGTGAAGCATGGTGGTGGCAGCATTATGTTGTGGGGTGTTTTTGCAGTTGCAGGGACAGGATCGAGGGAAAGATGAATGCAGTCAAGTACAGGGATATCCTGGACGAAAATCCTTCTCCAGAGTGCGCAGGACCTCAGACTTGGCCGAAGGTTTTCCTTCCAACAAGACAATAACCCTAAGCACACAGCTAAAATAACGAGTAAGTGGCTTTACAACAACTCTGTGACTGTTCTTGATTGGCCCAGCCAGAGCCCTGACTTAAACCCAATTGAGCATCTCTGGAACAACCTAAAAAACTTACGTTTACCATTCCTACTTGCAGATCCTCTCCAGTTCTGTCAGTTGAATGGCAGAGGATACCCAAATCCCAGTGTGAAAAGGGTGCTTCTACTAGATACTGAGAAAAGGGTCTGAATACTTAGGACCATGTGATATTTCAGTTTATCTTTTTTTTTTTATAAATTAATGCAAAAACAAAAAAAGGATAATTTGGCTTCTCAGCCTCCCTTACCTGTCAGATCCATTCCAGCAGCATTCAAATTTGTCAAAGATGCAGTCATTTTCATAAAGAGAACAAAGCTTACTTCGAAGATATTCATGGACCTGTGTAATGTTCAAAACATAGGAATTTAATTAAGAAAGAAAAATTATACAGGTACAAAACTGAATGAGTAAATTAAGCCCATACCTGATAGGTTTCTACTGGCCTGTTCTCCATGTTGAGATCCCAGACTTTGACGGACAGGTAGTCTCTAGTCATCATGTAGCGGCCACTATTACTAAACTTGACATCAGATATTGAGGAGATGATTTCAGAAAAGAACGATCTGCTGCTGGGATCTTCAGGCTCTTCAAAAACTGTTCAAAATAAGAACATAATTATAAGTATGGGGGGGGGGGGGAAGTAATATTAGCAAACAGTCTTCAAAGGTTTCCAAATACATTCCTAATGACAAATCAAATTTTAGAGGAGAGATTCAAAGACTCGCTGTAGAGTCCATTTCCACAATTACTTCCACTTAAACTGTATTCATGGTCTAAAGATGCTGTACATACTGTAACACGGCTTTTATTTAATTGAGGGACATATAAATAGTTAATTTCAAGGTTCCTTCAATAGGTACAGACACAGAAAAATTCTCTCTTTCAATCATTCCCCAGAAGAACATAGAAAAGCAGTTCAACTAAGAACAGTGTAGTAAGTGCAATCAGTTGGGGCAAGCCCCCCAGGTAATTACCAGTGCACCTTTGGCATGTCCTATGATGAGAATAGATAAATTCACACAAGATGCTAGTTTGTAAAACTTCCCAATGTTCTGACAAACGAAGGAGCTTATCTTACATTTCGAATGTCTATCGCAGAGCGCCGAATCCCGCATGTCACAAAGTCTAATTGTTCCTTTGCTACTGCTGTAGACGAACACGTTACATTGATGAGGATGGAACTCAGCAGCCGTGATTACTTCTGTCAATTCCTCCATGTTAGCAGGCTTAATATCTACAACGTCTGCAAAGTGTGTTAAGGACAGTTTTCCACAATTCAGTTACATTAGTGCGTTACCTGGATTTAAATCAACTTCTATCAAAAACATTAAAAATACATTTATAAGAACATGGTAAAAGTTAACACTAGAGCCAAAATATGTTTTAGGAGCCACATCAACCACACCATTGTGAGAAACTATACAGCTATAACCTATAAGTACCCCCCCAACTGTTTTCTGTTCAGTTCCTTAGGGTAAAATTGCACGGCTCCATCGGCACCCCTGCGCTAAGCAAAATCCTTTACAGGGATGTCGGCGGAAACGATCCAGTGGCTGTCTTCATGGCGTGGAGCTGGTCCGCCGTCTGGAGGTTGTGCCGTGGAGCCGGTCAGAAGGCAGCACGTCAAAGTCTACAGCCAGCCTGATGGGCAGGAATCTGATTTAGCTCCGTCGACTTCCCTGTAAAAAAAATGTGCTTTAGCGCAGGGGGTGCCAACTGTGCTGATAATGCAGTGGAATCATACCCTTACTTACCAAGATCCGTTGCCCACAATCCAATGGTTTGATTACATCCGACAGTGAAGCTGTCCATACACCTTTAGATCTCTCTGTCAGATATCCTTTAGATCTACCAACAACTATGTAGTATAGGCTCCTCTGTAATTTAACACAGGCAGACTTGTTGGTTTAGAAAGTCCCTTATATTACATGGTTTTGGTAAAACAAAAAGGAGATCTAAAGGAAATCTGACAGAGAAATCAAAAGGTGTGTGGGGACCCTAAGTGTTTTTCACCTGACCCTGGTATTACAAGCCACACAGACATCTATTAGGCTGGGTTCTAAGCAGGTGAAGAAAGATGAGCTCAAACAGAAGTCTGGGATCTCTGCCAGTCACACAACATTCCATACAGCTCCATATCACTTTTATGGAGATCTGCCGATCAGCAACAGAGCACCATTATAAACATTGTGGTCAAGAGGAGCATGTGCCAGCCAGATAAGGTCCTGCCTTACACCATAATCTGGGAGCTATTAGGCAGGTGAAATACCTGACTGTTTGCAAGGTGCTACTTACACTCTAGCAGTGAATGTTAACTACTACACATTGTTACAAGACAGCCAAGAAAAGGATACTAAAACTTCTATCTGTAATTTCTAAATGCCATAAATTAATTCTCAGGTCATCTGCTGAAAGGTATGTTTGATCATCGCTATTTACGGAAATAGAATTTATGTGATATGTATGTGCATTTGCAAATATTCTCCTTGGACTTGCTTCAACCATTAGGTCCATGGGTTTCAATATTGGCACCTGGAAAGGGAAAAAGATAATCAATACATGAAAACTTTATATATAAAAAAAAAAAAAAAAAAAAAAAAAAAAAAAAAAAAAAAAAGGAAGAAGAAGCGGTAACCCTGCCACAACGCAAGACTATCTATTATACTGCCTTCAGTTTTATCTGCATGAAACGCAAGCTTTAAGCCCAGGGAAAATCTAAATACTAAATAAGTTCCCCACTACATTGCCACTTGCGCCCCCCTCCCCAAAAGCCAACCACCAAGTCCTTCTATAGGCTCCAATAAAAAACAACAGTACAAGAATGTTTCATCAATACACAACCCAATGCGTGCATAACAACCAACACGTAAATCTAGCCAAGCCATACCCGTAAAGAGGTGATTCTAAATGGATCACGTAGCCTGCCATCATCGTCTTTCAGATTGTAGCCTTCCACTCTTTTATCACGTTCACTGATTTTCCACAACTTTATTGTTTTGTCTGTGAAACAAAAAAACAAACAAACAAAAATGGTTATAAAATAGATGGGCAACGTGTAATTTTTTATTGTGTATGTGTAGGTTACTGCACACATACTATGAAGTTTGAAGGGACAATTCTACAAAACAGGCAGCTCCAACCCTCTGCACAAACATTAAAACACATCAATGACATTAAAGCTTCTTACCATTAGTGGAAAGTAGAAAATGAGCAGCATTTTGTTGCGGCAACCACCTAATTTTGTTTATTTTTTCTTCGATTTCTAGACTTTTTAAATAATCAAATTCAGGTTCATGGCTCTGAAAGGTGCTGTAAACATTGTATTCACCCCTAGAATGAGGACGGTTTTTACTCTGTGAGAAAGAAAAAAAGAGAAATTCCATAATATCATACATCTTGAAGAAACTGGGAACTTTATCAATGTATTCATTTACAAAAGGAAATATTTTACATTTCTCAGCCCTTCACACCAATTCACAAATCTCTCTCACATCACAAGTTTATACTTTTAAGCTGGGCATAGACGTTTAGATTTCCCAGGGATTGATCTTTAAAGCGATCGTGCATGCGATTCCAGAATCGATTGCACAATGCACCATATGACGTCTGTGACCACTGGTCGATTCCTTCCCATGATCGATTGATCATGGATCGTCCAACTCCAGCTCGCAGCTGTTCTAATCAATGTTCTAATCATGATGTAATGTGGGTTGGACGCCAACAGGTCGATCGATAGGAATGATCGCATGGCTCTATTAACGTTCCGCGATACCCTAGCGATTGACTAAATTTTACAGACAGGCCCAAATCGATTTTACATGCGATTTAGGGTCAAATCAATCGATTGATCACTTTGTGCATGCATCGATTTGTGATTGATCGGACAATCGTTCTCACAGAAATCGTACGGAAAATCGAGACATCTATACCCAGCTTTATATTTATTTGTAGCCATGAAAATCTCTACTATAAACATACAGTGACTGAAACATGTAGTTCCCAACAATGCACATAGTAATCACCTACTAGTAGAAATGCGGTTTGATTATTCTGATTTAGCCAGCGATTACAGGAAGTGAATAACACATGCATGGCTAATGTATGAAAGCCACAAGTAATATTAGTAGGGACAGCACACAACACTATACAACCATAACAAAATAAAAATGATTACAACAACACACAAGCAGAGACATACCTCCTCCTGTTCCCTTTGAAATATAACCACTCTTCCTCCTTTGTCTCCAGTAGCTAACAAGTCTCCAGAAAAGTTGAACTCGACAGTTGAAATAATGTCAGCTTTAGAAATACAAAACAAATATTAAACCTTTTACCATAAATAACTATTCAACATTACTTTGTTTTGGTACAGTACATATAGAGATAATAGTAAGCCCGATTGGTCCTCTTCTCCTGTGTCCTAGTATAAGTTGCATTGCAGTTCAACCCTTATTTAATGTACAGAGCTGCATAATATGTTGGGGCTTTATTAATTAAGTTAAAACGAAAGGCGACTTGCAAAGGGTTTCACCTCAAAGTCTCAAATGTTTTAGGGTCTAGCAGGTCCAGAACTTTCCAATAGTAACAGTACCCGACTCCCTCTTTTAGATCTATACATCTATCCAGTTGGACACTATTAAAGCAGGTGTGTAATAGAGTGAACAAGTGCCCCAACAAACAGATAGAGGCGATCACTGCAAAAAACCATAAAAATCACTTCAAGTGAAAAGGCCATTGTACCATTTGAGGCCAGTAAGGTCTACCATAAATGAAACCATCTAACTATACAACATGGTTACACACTTTGTTATGGTTATTGGATTGTACATGATTCAGGCTATGTTCTCCAAGTTAGTTGAAAAAGTATGTAAAAAATTCTAAACGCTTGATTCAACCTTGCAGCAATTGTCCGCTTAGATTCCGCATAAAAACGTTGTAACAACTGCAAATATAAAGTACTGTGCTTATATCACAACCACTTCCAGAAAAGGCTTTCTATCTTTACAGTACAAAACATAGCATTGAATTGTATTTCATCCATTTTTTATATTTGTCAGTCTTTTTATAGCGCAAAACATTCTGGTCATTCTCTAAACCCTGTGTGGTTTCAAATATAGCATATGATAAGCATGTAATCCCAATGCTTACCATGGTCATTTACATTTATACATTTCCATCTACAGTTATGTTTAACATCTAAAAAGGTAGCCATACACACATCGATTTTCCACTAGATTTTTTACCGATTACCGATCGGCAATCAATCGGGTTTTGCTCACCCTGCCCGATTGACCCCAAAAAATGTTGACAGCCCTATGCAGCAGGCTTTCAGATCGATGGATTTTGTAGAATCTGCCATTTTAGAGATCGGCTCTTGTCCAAATCGACCACAAATCGGATTCACAAGGCGGTGTTGCAGCGATTCCCGATCCGATCATTCGCTGATTCCTGATCGCCTGGAAAATTGGATCGGCAATTGATCGCTGACAAATCGACCTGTGTATGGCTACCTTAACATGTTAACGGATTGCTTGCAAAATATTACTCCATAAGGCACTATTCACACTCAGAAAGTGCCCACCCCAATTTCCCGCACCTGCTGGTACTCTGTAGACGTTCATGAACACCACAAATGCTATCCCTATCATCCTGTCCCGGGGATGCCTTGTGTTGCACCTTCAGGGCTGTTTGGGCAACTGGTAGCTGCAAAGGATATTTCCATATGCCATGTATATTGGACATTGAGATGACCACAATAAGGGCTTGTTTTCATTATACGACGGGACCCCTACGCTAAGCTTATATGCTTAGCAGGGGTCCCGACGTATGCCACAGACT
Source organism: Ptychadena robeensis (assembly GCA_036250615.1). Classification (NCBI taxonomy): domain Eukaryota; kingdom Metazoa; phylum Chordata; class Amphibia; order Anura; family Ptychadenidae; genus Ptychadena; species Ptychadena robeensis. The sequence continues at coordinate 53,019,901 of CM070037.1, read as the reverse complement.
TTGCCTGCCGGAGGATGGTCTGTTTACACATCCGCCGATGTAAAGGCTGAACGTACTCGACTACGTTCAGCC
>CM070037.1:52982763-53000360 GCA_036250615.1 Ptychadena robeensis | reverse complement strand
ACCACCTCTGGCATCGTGCCCTCAGTCCTTTACCACCTCTGGTATTATATCCTGGGTCCTGAACCACCTCCCGTATTATATCCTCCATCCTTTACCACCTCCTGTATTATATCCTCCATTTTCCACCTCCCGTATTATATCCTCCATCCTTTACCACCTCCTGTATTAAATTCTCAGTCCTGTAACATCTCGGCATCACTTTCTCTGTCACTGTCCTTTACCACCTCTGACATATCCTCAGTGCTTTGCCACCTCCCATATTATATCTTAAGCCCTTTATCACCAATTGTTTTGTATTATATCCCCCATCCTTAACCACCTCTCATATTATATCCTCAGTCCTTTATTGCCTCCATATTATATCCTCAGTCCTGTACCATCTCTGACATCACATTCTCAGTCCTTTACCACCTCTGGCATCATGTTCTCCGTACTTTACAACCTCTGGCATCACTTCCTCAGTCATTTGCCACCTCCCATATTATATCTTCAGTCCATTATCACCTCCATGTTATATCCTCAGTCCTTCATCACCTCCCATATTATATTTTCAGTCCTTTATCACCTCCCATATTATATCATCAGTCCTTTATCACCTCCATATTATATCCTTAGTCCTTTATCACCTCCTATATTATATCTTTAGTCCTTTATCACCTCCATATTATATCCTCAGTCCTTTATCACCTCCCATATTATATCATCAGTCCTTTATCACCTCCATATTATATCCTTAGTCCTTTATCACCTCCTATATTATATCTTCAGTCCTTTATCACCTCCATATTATATCCTCAGTCCTTTGCCACCTCCCATATTATATCTTCAGTCTTTTATTACCTCCATATTATATCCTTAGTGCTTTATCACCTCCATATTATATCCTTAGTCCTGTACCATCTCTGGCATCACATTCTTAGTCCTTTGCCACCTCCGGTTTCATGTCCTCAGTCATTTACAACCTCTGGCATCACCTACTCAGTCCTTTACCACCACCCACTTTTTATCCTCCATCCTTTACCACTTCCCTTATCATGTCCTCAGTCATTTACCACCGTATTATATCCTAAGTCCTTTATGACCTCCTACATGTCCTCAGCACTTTATCACCTCCATATTATATCCTCAGTCCTTTATCACCTCCATATTATATCCTCAGTCCTGTACCATCTCTGGCATCACATTCTTAGTCCTTTACCACCTTGGGTTTCATGTGCTCAGTACTTTACAACCTCTGGCATCACCTCCTCAGTCCTTTACCACCTCCTGCATTTTATCCTCCATCCCTTACCACTTCCCGTATCATGTCCTCAGTCATTTACCACCTCCCGTATTAAATCCTCAGTCCTGTACCATCTCTGGCATCACATCCCAATATGCCAATATTCACAATAAATAAATTGCGATCAACACTATTAACCATCTTACCTATCATGTCCCCAATCCTTTACCACATATCATCTCCTCAATCCTTTACCACATCCCATATCATCTCATCAATCCTTTACCACCTCATGTATTATGTCCTCAGCCCTTTACCACCTCATGTATCATGTCCTCAGCCCTTTACCACCTCCTGTATCATGTCCTCAGTCCTTTACCACCTCCCACATCATGTCCTCAGTCCTTTACAATCTCCCATATTATGTTATCAGTCTTTTATCATCTCCACTATCATGTATTTAGTCCTTTACCAGCTCCTGTATCATGTCCTTAGTCCTTTACCACCTCCTGTATCATGTCCTCAGTCCTTTACCAGCTCCTGTATCATTTGCTCAGCTCTTTACCACCTCCCAAATCGTGTCATTGGTCCTTTACCTCCTGTTTTTTGTACTTCTTTGACATATTAGTTTGTGTACTTTGCCCTGTTTTTACATCGCTTTAACAGTACAAGGCTGTGTGAAAAAAAATGGTGCACATGGATGCCTCTCTTCATTACCTTAACCTCTCCTTAAATCTTTTGCTCATCTTTCCAATTGTATACTTTTTTGCATTTCATTTAATATTGAACAGAGAAGTAACAAAAATAAAGTGCAATAACATTTTTTATTCATTTTCCTCTTGCCCATTTTCTCCCAGAAAAGGGATTAAGCAGCTATGCCCCCCAGCAGAAATGGCATGATCTTGAAGCCCCACTTCCACAAGGACTGGCATAGATAAGGCAACTTGGTTTAACCCCCAGGAAGATCCACAGGCGAAAGGCACGTAAGGCCAAAGCACAACGCATTGCCCCAAGACCCATTTTAGGATCCATCAGGCCAGTGGTAAGATGTCCAACCATCAGATATCACACCAAGATTTGTGCTGGTAGATGCTTCAGCCTAGAGGAACTTGGGCTGCTGGCATCAACAAGAAGGTTGCCCACACCGTTGATATCTCTGTGGAACCACGCCATCCTAACAACTCTACAGAATCCTTGCAGACCAATGTGCAAAGGCTGAAGGAGCACCACTCCAAACTGATCTGCCTACACAAACCCTCTGCTCCTAAGAAAGGAGACAGCTCTGCTGAAGAATTAAAGATGCCCACTCAGCTGAAAGGCACCGTCATGGCAATCAAACAAACTTTCAGGAAAGAAAAAGCAAGAATCATCTCAGAGGATGACAAGAACTTCAAAGCCTTTGCCAGTCTGCATATGGCACACGCCTCTTCGGCATCTCTAGAAAGCTAGAGAGTAGGAAGTGTAGAAGTAAAAGTAAAACATCCACTTGAACTGTTAATAAAAAAAAAACTTGTTTAAAAACAAAAACATTTTCTTAATTATTTTTGTAAATAGGCCCGTAACGCTGGGCTTGGGTTTTGTCAGTTTTCAGCAAAAAGTATGACTACAGGAAGAAATAAACAGCTCCTAGTCATATGCAGATCAGCACGTTCTCTCTCCTGTCCAAGTCAAGTGGATAGGAACTATTGGTTCGCACCTGGTTTCCCTCCTGGGTCCCCAAGCTGGAATTCAAAGGTCAATTCAGGCAAATTAGAATGAACTTGGGGGTGTGCATGAAGTTCTTAAAAGCAACGAGTGTTTATGCAATATTATTCAGAACAATTACTGTGAATGCCTATCCTGGTGCAATGGATCGTAAAATGCATTAACTGAAGCAGTCATTCCTTCCCAGCAAACACTCTCCTAAAACTGTACTAAAAACCTTTTGTGATAAAGTTATAATGTTTGGTAATCTGTTTAAGTAAAGAAAATATACAGACACAAGGCAATCCTAAAGTGCTGATGTTAACACATTTTTGGTGCTTTGAGTTAATGTTACCAAATTTTTGGGACTATAAGACATACTTTGTCTTACAATCAATGAAAACATGTCTTATGGTTCGAATAAGTAAAACATCCTGGGAGCAGTATTTTGGCATCACAAGAAGCTGGAATTTTATCCATTTCCTCCAACAGGCCACTGCCAAGGGGGAGATAATAGCTGCAATACCTATTCTCCCAACACACTGACCAACTAACACATTTTACAATTAGGTAGCATGAGTTACGTAACATTTTGCATGCAATAAATAAATTATGTAACACAGATTCATATCTCCTCCCATAGGTAATTAGCTGCTCATGGGTATGTTGTTAGTGTCAGGTTGTAAATTATGACCTTCCGTTAGTGGGTTCAGAGAATGGGTACTGCTAATGTTTCAGCCCTGCGCCCTAAGCTTGCCTCCTGGCACATTTGGCCTGGCTGGTGATATATATAAAGTATAATGATGGCCGAACTGCCCGCAAGGCGGACAGTTCGGCCGCGAACAAGCATGTTCGCCCTCCTTCTGCCCGGCGGACAGTACGGGTGTTCGACCCACCTGTTCGCCGGCGAGAAGGAGCCCTCTATTCTTCCTGTGGTGGGATCATAAGCAGCGAGATCCCGTCGCAGGAAGAATCTTTTCACTGAAGACCGGGTAGAGAACGCGGTCTTTCAGTGAACATCTCGGCTCGCAAACCCGGATGTGACGTCACATCCGGTTAGCATACCAGGAACTATGCGTTCCAGGATGCGTCACATCCGGGTTTTACGATTCAAACTCCCCGCCCAGAGGCGTTCGCGGACGGACATGGCAGGAGTTCGGCCATCACTGATAAAGTATATACTGCATCATCCAGCCCTGCCTACATTGCTGGAACATGCTGTATATTCACTTCATAAGTGAATGGCTGTGTCTCAGATCCCAAAACTATGGGATGTGTCTTATGGTTTAGTGCGTCTTAAATATGGTAATTCCTTTTTAATGTTTGAGCAGATATCACTGCTGCTGTGGAGGTTTGAGTTGATGATACTTCTCTGCTGAAGGTTTGGGCTGATGGTACATCTAAAGCCCCCTATACACCTTACAATCATACCATACAATTTCTGTACAATTATCTTTTCTTCTACCAAAACCATGTAATATGAGCCTTTCTTAGCCTACCAAGCACTACATAGTTGTTGGTAGATCTAAAGAAAAATTGTATGGAGTGATCTAAAGGTGTATGAGGGATTTTAGCTGGAGGCTTGAGTTGATGTTTGAGGTACTGTTTTGCTGGAGCATTGAACTCATTGTACTTCTGTACTGGAGATTTAAGATAATGGTTCTGTTCTACTTAAGGTTTGAATTCAACATCCAAAAGCTCATATATTGCTTCTTAACAATCATAAGATGTAGTGTCTGCATTCGTTTTGTTTTTATGTGTTTTTCTATCTTGTGATGTACACATGCTATTACAGTAGGGTTCTTTCCAAAAACACTATCCATGGATGTGATCGAGAGAGAAGAATAGATAAACAGCATCTACAGAATACTTTGTTATTCGGCCTTTACTTCTGCTTGGAAGGCGCATCTGTGTACAGTGCAACGGATGCACCTTTTAAGGTGCATAGCTGGGAAACAACATTGCATGTATAGTGTTAAAAAGCCCATTTACAGAATATTAAATGCGACACTCCTCTCCAATTTGTTTGTGTTTCCTGCTCCCAGACATACATAGCCTGATTATTTTTTTTCATGGGAGTTGTTGCATTGTCAAGGCTCCACCTGTCCTCTTCTTGGTTTTACCTGGCTGCTCTTTTTCCACCGCCATTTGTATCCTGAAGTGAAGGCAGGACCAGGCCTCTCCTCTGTCAGCTCCAGTTGGGGAGAACAAGGAGCTGCAGTTCTGCTCACTTTTACTTTACACTTGCTCTTTTCTTTCCAGCATGTATGTATTAGTGGGAGGCAGGAGGCTTGCTTGCAGCCTGGGAGCCACAACAAGCAAGCTAAAGAGACGCATTTGGCTCTTCAGCCATGGGTTGCAGACCCATGGGTTAGGTAAAAGTATTGCTTTGCAGGAGCGCTGATCAGGTATTGCTTCTAGTTAAGCTGGCCATACACCTTTAGATCTCTCTGTCAGATATCCTTTAGATCTACCAACAACTATGTAGTATAGGGGCCTCTGCGATTGATCACAGGTAGACTTTATGGTTTAGAAAGTCCCTTATATTACATGATTTTGGTAAAACAAAAGGAAATCTGACAGAGAAATCTAAAGGTGTATGGGGCCCTTAGAGAGCTGATGTGGGGTGTTGGACAACTAGATGGAAAGATGATGTTACTGCTCTGCTGAAAAGGGATGTGATTGTGCTACCATGTGAGGTAATTGTGATAATGGCACTATCACCTTTTGAACATTGAGCTGCTGTAGCAATTGTGCAGGTGGTAAGATGCCCTTCTAGATACAAAATAATTGTCACTGGGTAGGACATTATGCTGTGATACCACCGCAACGCTCTCCAGGAGAAAATTGTACATGGAAAGTTACAATGAATGCACCAATATATCTAACTTCAAAAAAAATTCTGGATTTTAAAATTGTGTAGGCTTTACATTTGTTATTTTAAATGTTATATTAAAGGAACTGTGTTTTATTTAGTTTTTATTATATCTTCTTATTATATCCTCTCTAAGGTAACATCCTGTCATCTTGTAAAATCCTCCAAGTTGTGGTACAAATTAGAATCATTGTGGAATGATTAGCTGAACCAAAGCCATCACAACTGAAGTATTAGTTACATCACAGCTTTTAATAAAACATCTTGCTCTTAAAATAGTTTTTTTTTTTTTGCCAGATGAATTACAGATGGTGTCTTGTCTCTGTGAAACATATTAGACAAATGTAATTCTCACCAGATGAGGGGGGCGGGGAGTAATCTGGAAACAATACTATACAGTTATAGTTATTATATAGCAAACCTATCACTTATTCACAGTAATCATGCTTGTTAATTCTCATTATCTAGACGTAGAGCTATATTCAGATGGTCGGTTACAGGGCAATAGCCACTGAGCTTTTTCAGCTGTTGCACACATGCTGCCAACCACCACCCATGTTATCCCTCGGCCTGGCAGTGACGGTTCCTAGATGGTCAGAAGCAGTAAAAAAAAAATTATGACAACCCATGTGAATGGGCTCTAGGGCTGAGACTCCACTAGTGCATTTAGATCGACCATTGAATTAAATGGCCCAGACTCCACTGGCACATTGTGCTTGTGCTGCACTTTTAAAAAGCACAGCTTACCGCGCAGTGTTACCAACACATCCATAGAGAATGACTGGATGTGGCAACAAAACTCACCCAAATCTGTCCAAACGCATTCATAATTTTGAATGGATTCGCACCCAAACAACGCTCCCAGATGCACCCTTTAGGCTAAAGCCCCCCATAGACAGGCCGATTCCCAGCCATAGTTGCAGCCGACCAACCGCCGTGCGCGCTCCCGCCGAGCACATAAAGGTTGGTCGACCGCAACTATAAGGGAGCCCACCTTGAGTTTCTGAGAAAAAAAGCAGGCAGGTCGAATCGCACATGGATCCATCCTGCTGGTTCTTTTTCTGCACGATCCTGCTGCAGGCTATTAACTTGGAGGGGGTGTCTCCTCACCCTCCGAGTTAATTGGCTACAGTCTGACAGGAATCGCGTGTGTTAGTGGAACACACGGGATTCCTGGCCTCTCTGTAGCTGACTCCTCACAGCGTGGTGACGTGAACACACTGTGAGTAGTCTGCTAAAAGTCGGCCATAGATCGGGACGTCTATGGCCGGCTTTAGGCTCCACTATGCGTTAAAACCCTGAGTTGATGTTGACGCATCCATTGGAAGTCAATGGATGTGCCTATACATCCATTGGTGTGATCCGTCAGCTTGTGTTGCATTAAAATCAATGCAAGGCACTGCGTTGACATTAACGTAACATAAGCCAATGCTAGTGAAAATTAATTGAGTCAATTGAAATTTAATGGTTTGCATTGTTCGTTGCGTTGTTCTGTCAATCATGGCAAAAAACAAACACAAAAAAATAGGATATGTCACAAACTCTTACCTTAACGCATACCTGGCTGATTCCTAACGCATATTTTAATATATGCAGAAAAGCATGCCTAATAAAAAATACATGCCTTTAAAAAAAATGCATATAGTGTGAATGGGCCCTTAATCTCATCTTTTGGCTTCAGCATGTACCAGGCGAAGGACATGTTGTGCCTCAGCTGCATACTCATAAAGCATTTGTCATCAACTTACCTGTCTTTCCACCCTTATCTGACCACCTCCGTTCAGGTGCCTGCCCTGCAGTAGATTCATGAATTTTCCAGTTGTAAGCATGGGGCTCAACTTTCTGCCAGCTGCCTGCCCAAACCCTTGCTTGGAACCCAATGGACCATTCATTTACTCTTATTGCCTGTTGCCTGCCCACTGCAGCCACTGTGTGACCCACCCTCTGGTGGAGGGATCCTGAGGACTATGACCTCTTGTCACTTCGCACCAAATTAGTCTGGAAGCCACTAGGGTTAAGCCGGTGCACATCGATTCCACAATGATTGTTCAGGGAATAAATGCACCACCAGGTGAATTCAATCCCTGCCCTATACTTTGATGGTGCCCCTCAGGAATCGAATGCAAAATCGCATGGCTACTTTAACTGACCAAATTACCCTTGGGAATCGAACGCAAAATCGCATTGCTACCTTTACTGACCAATTACCACTTGCAGGGTGCTCTGATGCACTGCACCATGGGTGATCCTAAGCTACCTGACTGTGGACTGTTATCATATTTAAGGATAAGGACAAAAACTAAGCAAGCAGTATTTTTTAGAACCATGATTACTTTTTTTTAGAAGAATGACAACTTTCATAATTTTTCAGTGTTACGGTAGGTTTGCTCTCACAAGACAAAAATATTATTATGGAAAAGGCAATAATCCATAGAAGTCAAATGTAGCTTTAATCAATTTGGAGTAGGGGGGTAAGAAAGTTATGTTTATTGCTTGCTGTTATTTCTTATTTCCCATACCTCTTTGCCTTATTACACAGGCTTCCCAGTTGTTTTCAAGCACAGAGTGATAATGCAGTTCCCCATTCACTTGGTATTCGGTATCAGTTGACACTGCAGGTCCACAAAGCATACAAAGTTGAACTGAGGACTGGAACTATTTATAGCATAAATTGTGTAGAACAATTTATATCTCATTTCTAATTTCTTCAAACCCCTCATCGTTCCTTTGAGGTACCATTTCATCAGTTAGGAAACCCTACCTATGGTCAAATTACAATAATCATAGTAATCAAATTCAGCCATTTTAATGCATATATAAGGAACTGAGATGATGCATGTTTGGCAAAGGGTAGTGGGTCATGAATACACTTTTGCTCAAAGAATACTTTAATGTCCTTCAAAGCAGACTATTTAAAAATAAACAATAAAAAGATATAACAAAATTCTCTTATGCTGCAATATTCATCTTAGGTTTCCGAGATTATCCCTATAGCACATTTTTCTGCTGCTGGCCAGCATCATTCAACCCACCCGGAGCTTCATCTTTCAGTGTGACAACGACCCAAAGCATACATCCAAATGGCTTCACCAGAAGAAGATGACGTTTTTGAATAGCCGAGCCAGAGATAAACCTGAATCCGATTGAAAATCTGTGGGGTGATCTGAAGAGGGCTGTGTACAGGAGATGCCCTCACAATCTGATTTGGAGTGTTTCTGCAAAGAAAAGTGGGCAAATCAAAATCTGCCATACCCAAAAAGAGTGAGTGCTAGAATAACATCAAAAAGTTCTTCAACAAAGTATTCGTTTACACACTTATGCAACCATATTATTGTATTTTTTTATTATTTAAAAGATTTCAGTTTGTGTTTCAACAGTGATTGAGTAATACAGTTTATAGAACACATTAAAGGTGGAAAAGTTCTGAAATGATTTATCCTTGTCTAATTTTTGTACAGCACAGGAACCTGACATTTTACCAGGGGTGTTTAGACTTTTTATATCCACTATAGGTTGATCTTTACTAAAACTTTTGGGTGTTCTTTTACAAACGTCATAAACACCTTGATCGAATATGTCTTTGAATACAGTGTATTTCTCATACATTGGCAAGGCTTAAGGTAGCCATAGACATCTTTTGCGAATATGCGATCGTGCACTACCTTGGTTAAAGGTGGGCATTCACAATTATATTTTTCCCATTCAATCAACTTAAAAAGCAATTATTACTTTACCTTTTTAGCTGAATCGATTGACCAAAAGTGATGGAAAAAGAAAAAAATTATTTAAAAAAATCGCAAATATCTGACATCTTGGTAAATTTCAGTAGATCTTTCAAGTTTATGACGGGTTTTCTATTTTGAATTCAATATTACCGTGGAGCATGCGTACAAGGCTAAGGAAAGAAAACTATCATATTATGTGTTCCAAAATGATATTTTTTAAGTTGATCGAATGGAAAATCGAGCTGTGTATGCCCAGCTTAATAGATTTATTGTCAGTCTCTTCAGAAACGAAGGCAGACTCGAAGGCAAAAGGTCTGTTCCTCAAATTCATTCCATTGGAAAGGATGTCATGTCGGGTGTATCTGAAGTTCTTGTATATAAGTGCCTGTGCCCTTCACTAGTCCGATCAACCAAAAAAGACTGACATGGCCTTCTGTTTGATCCACTCTCCGATATCGATCGTACCAGATTGTACCAGAAACACAAAGATAGATAGGACCAAAAAACATTTACGTTTATGGGTCATTTACCTGGCCGGTTATGTTTATGGGTCATTTACCTGGCGGTTAAAAACCGGGGTCCCCATACACCTTTAGATTGCTCTGTCAGATTTCCTTTAGATCTCCTTTTGTTTTAATAAAACCATGTAATATGAGGGACTTTCTAAACCATGAAGTCTACCTGTGTTCAATCACAGAGGACCCTATACTACATAGTTGTTGGTAGATCTAAAGGATATCTGCCAGAGAGATCTAAAGATGTATGGCCATCTTTAGGTGGGTTTACACCTGTAGATTTTTTCATCCAATCAATGAAGAACAAATGATTTTTTGGTTGATTGAACACAAATCTAGAATGGTCAATTTGTTCGATGGATACATTTTGTTTGATCTCAAACAAAAAAACGTTCAAAAGGACATCGAACATGTTGGCCGGGATGAACGAACAAAAAAATCTAATGTTACATTCGATAAATGGAAGAACGATGTTCGGCAAAAAAATCTATCAAAAAATTGAATCGATCAAACAAAAAATCTGCACGTGTAAACCCACCTTTAGTCTGCAATCGAGTCACTGTGCCAATTTACACTTGGGCTGCATAGTGGGTGCATTTGGACTACATGGTGGATATACTTGTCTACATAGTTGATTTTTCATTGCCAACAAATGATTTAAGGTCTTGTGAGAAACAGAAAGGCTTAGGCTCCATTATGCTTTAAAAAACGACAAACGCAAGGAAGTTGACTCATTCATGGAAAGTCAATGGATGCAATCCCTTAACACATCCCTGATAAACTTTAATGTTTAAAAAAAAAACTCCTGATCCGATTCTCTGCAATAGTCTCGAGTGTGATGATGTCATCACGCCCGCCCGCTAGTGCCGAGAATCGGCCGGCACCCTTTGTGTGCCGCCCATAACTTCGGTTGGGGGCAGCCGTCCCCAGCAGAACTAATGGGATCGGATTAAAATGAACTGTCCTGGCGGATAACTGTGCAATCTGACATGACGGCTAATTTTAGCACAATCCTGCTAGTTGCTGCACCCGATTCCTGCACGACCCGATCCTTAAGGGATGTGGGAGCACACGCGGCATCGGATCGATGGTCAGGTCATGCAGGAATTGCAACGTCTATGCCCAGAGTCAAGACCTTAGGGGATGTTGTCACTTCGTTTTGTGATCCGCCGGGCAGGTAAAGTGTATGTGATCCGTCGGGACCCCTGTCAAGAACTGCGGGGGGGGGGGGGGGGGGGGGGGGGGGGCCCACCGATCACAAAATGTGGAGTCATAGCCTAATGCCTGGCATACACATGCCGATAAGCGGCCGATTTTTCACCTGACCGACGGGCGTGCGCGCTCCTGCCGTCGGTCAGCGGAAAAATCGGCCGCTTATCGGTGTCTGCCCACATGGGGCGACAGATCCCTGTCGCCCCTCAGCTCGGCCGGCCAGAGAACGGACATGTCCGATATTCTCTGGCCGATGCAAGCCGATGCCATTAGCTTCAATGAAGAGCGGCGTCTTCATTGAAGCTAATGGCCGGCACACAAAGGATGCCGGCCGACTGAAGCAGCCCCATAATGACGTCATCACGCTTGCATTCCGGTGCATATCGGAGCATGTCTGTCAGCACCCATCTGTGGGTGTATGGCAGGCATAAGGCACCAACTATATATACAGCTGCTAAATGTTACAGTCAAAGTTGTATGCAATAGTGTCCTTTCTCTCACATTACCATAGTACTTTTTCCATGTTTGTACACCAGGATATGGTATATGGCCCATCAGGAAGGACAGAGAGCAAAGGGTTAACCTATCAAGCCAGCTTGCTGGAAACAATGAGAAAATGTGGACTTGCACAGGAAGGCAGGGAGGGAGCCAGCTTTCTCAGAACAGTCTCCTGCTTCTAAAAATAACCTGTTCATTATCTGTGCACTCAGCATTTGGGTAAGCTTTCCAAGTGTCAATTATACATCATTAGGGTGCCCATACACCTTTAGATTTCTCTGTCAGATATCCTTAAGTTTTCCTTTTGTTTTACCAAAACCATGTAATATGAGGGACATTTAAACCATCAAGTCTACCTGTGTTCAATCGCAGAGTACCCGGCACTACATAGTTGTTGATAGATATAAAGGATAACTGACAGAGAGATCTAAAGGTGTATGGGCACCTTAATGCAAGAGGACAGATCTATACTAGAAAAGGATTCAGACATGTATTTAGTTTATGTAAATGTATATGATTGGTTATCACTTTATTTGCCTTATTTAAATTTTTGTATTTCATGTTATGCATCAGTAAACCCCTATAAAGAGCATCAACACATGAAGCAAATCATCACCATACTATTTATACTATACTGACTTCTTTAGAAGTAAACATTCAATCATCAGCTGGGCATAGATGGGTCGTTTTCCCGTCGACTGCTCAGCCAACCGACCAGGCTTGATGATGTCATCATGCACGGCTGCTAGTGCCGAGAATCCGCCAGGCATCCTTTGTGTGCCAGCATTACTCCAGGTGACTAATGGGATCGGCCAGGAATTTACCGGCATGTGGGATCACTGTGCTATCCGACATGCAGCAGATTCCTGGTCAATATGACCAGTTGGCGCACCCGATTTTATGCCGTCCCGACCGCCGACCGCTGTGCTTTACACAGCAACACAGATTTATTAAAGGCTCCTCTACAGTTGTGTTCAAAATTATTCAACCCCCACTGAAATTGAGTGTTTTGGCCGTCTTGACATTGATTTTGATCATTTCAGTCATCTTGTTTACAATGAAATGAAAGAGGCACTTGTATGTCAGACAAATATAATATAACATTAATAATGAAATAACCACAAATGTCTTTTCTGTGCTCACATCATTATCAGTTTTATTCAACCCCCAAGTGACATTCATTCTGAATACTTAGTACAACATCCTTTTCCAGTTATAACAGCTTTTAAACGTGAAGCATAGCTTGACACGATCTTCGGGTATCTTAGCCCATTCTTCATGGGCAAAAGCCTCCAGTTCAGACACATTCTTAAGCTAGCCATACACTGCACGGATTCCCTGGCTGATCGATTCAGCACCGATGGATTCCGCCGGCATCCACAGGTGAGAACGATCAGCCAATTAGGGAATCCGATCGTGGCAGCCCACCTTGCACGGCCGGATCCGTGTCCGATGGATCGGCTCCCTGACCGCAACTCCCCCTGATCAGAGCAGAATCGGACCCGAAAAGACCAACAGGTTGGTTCTTCCTCGGATCCGATTCTGTCGGACGGGCAAGGTGGGCTGCAGGGGATTCCGGCACGATGGATCCGCGTGCACGCGCCCGGAATCCATCGCGCCGGAATCCGGCACGAATCCGTGCCGTGTATGGCAGCCTTTAGGCTTGTGCGCTGCAACTGCTTTCTTCAAGTCCCACCAGAGGTTCTCAATCAGGTTTAAGTCTGGTGAGTGCGATGGCCACTCCAAAATGTTCCAGCCTTTAATCTGCAACCATGCTCTAGTAGACTTGGAGGTATGCTTGGGATCATTGTCCTGTTGAAAGGTCCAACGTCTCCCAAGCCTCAGGTTTGTGACAGACTGCATCACATTTCCTTCCAACATCTCCTGGTACTGAAGAGAATTGATGGTACCTTGCACATGCTGAACCTTCCCTGTACCTGCAGAAGCAAAAAAGCCCCAAAGCATGGTTGACCCCCCCGCCATGCTTCACAGTAGGCAAGGTGTTATTTTCTTCATAGGCCTTGTTCTTCCTCCTCCAAACATAGCATTGATCCATGGGCCAAAACAGTTTTAATTTTGGTTCATCAGTCCACAGAACACTATCCCAAAACTTTTGTGGTTTGTCCACATGACCTTCTTATTCTTTGGAGACAGTTATGTTTGGAGGAGGAATGGAGAATGAAGAATGGGCTAAGATACCCGTAGATCACTGCAAGACACTTGTGTCAAGCTATGCTTCACGTTTAAAAGCTGTTTTAACTGGAAAAGGATGTTGTACTAAGTACTAAGAATGAATGTCACTTGTGGGTTGAATAAAACTGATAATGATGTGAGCACATAAAAGACATTTGTGGTTATTTCATTATTAATGTTATGTTATATTTGTCTGACTTACAAGCGCTTCTTTCATTTCATTGTGAACTAGATGACTGAAATGATCAAAATCAATGTCAAAATGGCCAAAACACTCAATTTCAGTGGGGGTTGAATAATTTTGAACACATTTGTAAGTACAACAAAATCACAACCGCGGTCTCCATTTACGGCCATGTCTCATATCCCTGTTTTTGAGCGGGATTGATTGGTTCCACTCGAAAACAGGGATGTGGGCCAGAGAGTTGGTCGTGAGCGCGCATGGCGCTCAAAGCGGCCATCGATCTGGCCCATATCTATATGTGTGTTAAATGTATGTAGGCTGATTCTTGTCAAATTCATTCAAATATTAAGACATTAAAGGAAAACGACATGAGGAACTAGACATTGGGAAGGAGAACATGTACAAATCAAAATAGAAAATTTGTGCAGTGTGGCTTTTAAAAATCAATCCATCAACTAAAATATTAAGCATTGTTGGGTCCTTAAAGCAGCATTTATAGGGTAGATTACAATTGTACACAAAATCTAAGCAACTGTGTATTCCGTTGGCACATATTTGATGTGCCTATAAGATTTGGTTACATACCGTAAAAAAATCATGAATAGTGACAAGTGGGTGCTCTGGTTTTTAATATGGCCCTTAAAAAGAGACAAAAGGTACCCATAGACAACTTGAATTGAAAAAAAGTTACCCATAGACGCCTCGATTTGTCTTCGATCATTCCTGGCGATCGTAGAACTGATGGAACAACATCTTGGGAATCCGATTTGTGGCCGATTTTGACAGGAGCCCATCACCAAAATTGCTTATTGCACAAAACCCAGTGTTAGGAAAGGCTGCTGCATAGGGTGTTATGGGTCAACCAACGTACTTTGATTGGCCAACGATCGACCAACAAATTATGAAATGCCGGATCAATGTCCGATCCGATTTTTAGTCAATCTTGATTTTGTGTGGTCGATCGTTCAGTGGGAAGCACTCGATTGATCGACGATCGATCATTGTGAATGCATGCAGTGATCGATAGGGCAAAAATCGAGTGAAAAATCTAACCGTGTATTGGAGCCTAAAGAAACAGCCCAGCCCAACACCAAAAATCTGAAGCAGTTAACCTAAAAAAGTCCTTATCATAAGAGGATTATGCAGAACGCTGCACTTGTTGCCCCAACTACAAATGAGTAAAGCTGTCCATACACCTTTTAGATTTCTCTGTAAGATATCCTTTAGATCTACCAACAACTATGTAGTATAAAGCAGGGTACACACATGTAGATATGGGCCAAATCAATTGCCGCTTAGAGCGAGCTCACAGCCATCTATCTGGCCCATATCATATGCGGCCATCCCTGTTTTTTTAAGTGAGACCAATCAATCCAGCTCCTCCGATATCTCTCCAGCTCCTCCGAAATAAGACAGAAATCTAAAGGTGTATGGGGGCCTTTAAGGCCGATTTTGCCGCCGAGCGATGTGCGTGCGCGCTTGCGGCCTTCGGTTGGCTGCAAAATCGGCCGCCGATCGGGGGTGCCCACATGGGGCCCCAAAGCTCGATCAGCCAGAGAACAGACATGTCCAATAATTTCTTGGCGATGCCAGTTGTCCCCATTGAAACGAATGGCCGGAACACAAAGGGTGCATGCCGATACTGTAAGCGATGGAGTTCAGCGTGATGACGTCATCACGCTGCACTCCATCGCTGATCTGTCGTTCCCACTCAGTATGTGTGTGGGGGCCTTTAGTGTAACAGCTTTTCTTCCAGACTGTACAATCTTGTTACACCTTGTTGACTCATGGTAAGAAGTCAGGACATGTACTTGTAGGACAGGTTATAGTTACTAAAAACTAGTACAGGCACAAAGAATAGATGTAAACTCTTGGCTTTATTGCCTTGTTCCCTAATTACATTTCAGGATTCATTCTGAATCATCATTTTAGTCATTCATTTTGGTAGCTGTTCGTCTTCCTTTTGTTAGAGCTATACTGGTATTTAACACAATAGGAATAGTTAGGAATTAGAAACCTACACTGCCTGGCACCCCAAAAAGGTTGCCACCTGGATTTAACTTAGCAAATAGGTATAAGCCTTCTAATGGATACATCGGGGGTTGCTGCAGTTGGGCAAGTCTAGATTCAGCAACAGTATGTGTTCCAAGAATGAGGTCAGCTGAATATACTGAATGACCAGGTTGTTCCAGCAATGGCACAGGCATATTCGTAGTTGACATTTTTTTGGGACAGGTAGTGTATTTATGCACACATCTGCATTATGTGTCATAAGTACTTGCTGTGTTATGAATTTAACAACAGCAAAGTCAGTCAAGCTAGGTTTAAGCTGGGAACCCACGTGAAGATATGGGCCATATTGATGTTCGATTCGAGCATCGTGCATGCTCACGCCCATCTGTCTGGCCAATATCATATGCGGCCATCCCAGGGATATAAGCAAAACTATGAGTTATAGTGGGAAGACAAATGTTCCCTGAATAGTATGGTTTGGAACAGTGTGGAATTTTAATAATAAAAGTATTTGAGAAAACATGATTTGACTTACCGTACTTAGCAATGCCCAGGTTGATTGTTATTTGTTCAGTTCTTTTAGTGATCCACTCTCTCCCTGAAGAGCCCCAGTTTAGGGGTTAAACGCGTCGGAGTTCAACTGGATCTACCAACATTGTTTTTACTACAATTAACATTGTCTAAACTATGTACTGTATACTGGTGTTTGTATATATGAATTTTTAAGATGTGTATTTATACTGTTTTATAGACACGGACACGGATGTAGGTCCATTAGTTAATAAAGACCTTTTTATTACAAACTTTTGACTCCTCCTGGGCCCATTTTTCAATTAGTTTGGTCTCTCAGGACCTCTAAATCTGGGGATAGGGTTATTTTGTAATTACTTAAAAAGGAACTCTCCGGACTTGGTAAAGTCTCTGCTCAACTCCTCCATACATTGTTGCCTCCAACCAGACATGTGAAGTAAATCATGTGTACTTGCTTGACCCTTCCCCATGAGAAATGTGTGTGGATACCACTGAATGTATAAGTTGTTTGCATTTCTTCTTTTAGCAAATTAGGGAAATTAAGAGTCAATGTGGCTACACACATAATGACAATATGACACTAGAGGATAAACCTCCAATGGTGGGGGGGCGTGGCCTGGCGATGGACGAGTAGAGTCACATCCCTGTGAGCTCCCGCCAGCCACTGCTGAATAATACCTAAAAACACAGCTACCGATTCCCCGTTTTCAGCCCTGCAGGGATGTCCAAGGCTTCTGGATCGAGGGGGAAGCAGAAGGACCAGAAAGAATCCCCTATGCGCCTGTGTTTCGGCACGCAGCCGGCAGCTAAACCACAACTCGCTCCAGCCAAAATGGCGGACTCGCGACCGGACAAGACCCCTGGCGCCAAAGGCAAGAAGCGCCAGAACCTTGCTGAATCTCCCCCTGTGTCGGATTCTGCCTCCTGCACCACGGACTCCCCGATC
>CM070037.1:52952042-52980450 GCA_036250615.1 Ptychadena robeensis | reverse complement strand
CCGGAAAGATATCGGGACTAGTCTGCCTGCACACATCGGCGTGTGTGTGGCAGGCTTTAGGCAGAAACAAACTGGGGAACTGCTTGTTTGTGCCTGTTGGCAACATTCACAGTTTATAGAAGTTACCCTAAGGTTCCATTGCAGTCTTGTGTCCCAAACATGGAGATGATATCCCCCCTGACAATACTAGTTACCTGGTTGTTGTTGGCATGGGGTTGAGGAATTTGGGTTACAGCAAATTAAATAGACACTATTTTTTTATTAAAGACTGTTGTCCCCAGTCAAGCAGAGGGTAGTTCAGGCCCTTGTACATGCCAACATAGTGGCCATTGCTTAAGACACTGTTAAAAAGTTCTCAGCATATGTCAACCATAGGTTGACAATGATGTGCCTGCTGACATTAACAAGAAATTGTTTGATACTATGCTCCCCACCAATTGCTTTCCTTTCCCCTCCCCAATCCCCCTCATCTATTTTTCTATCTCTTTTTTGATCATGGTTACATCACCACTGGACTTCATAGTATGATATTGTAATCTGGACTTCTGTAAATATCCAGATACATATTTGTTTTTATTTGCTTTTTTATTATTATTTTTGACAAGATTGTTATATTTGATATTGCTACATGTAGTAGACTTTTGTTTATTTAAGAAAATTGAATTAAAATGTTGAATTAAAAAATGGACTTGATCATTAAAAATAACAATAAAACTAGTCCAATCTTTTTAATGGATATCACAGTGCCAACACAACATTTTGTAGAATGAATGTAGGAGGAGACCTGTTCAGAACATGACAAGAGCAACATTGGAATTTTTTGTAGTGAATAAATGAATACTGTTTTCTGAACCAGTTCCAGTGAAGGAATAACAGTTCTAAAATTAGCTAAATACTAATGGGCATGGATGTTTGCTGAAAATGTTAAGACCCATAAGAATCGTGTTATAGATCGTTGTCTCAGCCTTCCACACCAGGAAATCTACGATCAGCCATACCATCAGCCCACATAATGTTTGGGATACAGAATGCACTTTCTGGGGTGACCTTTTTACTAAAGTATTTCAAGGTGACATTGGGGAGGTGGGTGAAGTGCCATGTAATGGTTTCAGTGTGACATGATGGTTCTAAATGATGAAGAATCTGTGGCAATCTCAGTACCAAAAAAGTATTCCTGATTGCACTGACTGATTGTCTCCAGCTGAGGGTGCTGTCAACTCACTAAACGCATATTATATGTATATTTTTTCATACTGGACTTTCTGTTATGAAGTTTGTAAAAGATCTTTACTTAAATACAAAAACAAAGGAAACAAGTTACAAAAGTAAAATAAAAAAACTTTATTTGCTTTGGAATTCCACTGCCTGGAACAAAGAATGGACACACAGATCTATTGTTGGTTACAGTAACAGCTGGCCTTGCTTTCAATATTTACTTATATAGTTTCTTTAAACTTTGCTTCAGTATTAGTATTGCTAATAGGAAGAAAGGGTAAAGATTTCCCATAGGTCTGGGGTGGGATGTGGTGGAAGCCTTCACTGGGCTATGGGAATTCAAATTTTTTCAATTACTTGTGTAGAAAATATTGTACCGTATTTTCTGGCATATAAGACTTTTAAACCCAGAAAAACTTTTGGAAAAGTCGAGGGTTGTCTTAGGCTAGTCATACATGGGTTGATTATTGCAATTCGATTCAATCGTCGATTGTTTTTCTTACGAACGTCGATCCGATTTAAAATCAATTGATGCATTATATGGCATGGATTCCTGTCAAATAGATTTCTTCACATGGTTCAATTCCTAAATAGCAATCAATTCCACTTGTACGATAGACCAAAATTTACCAACATGTCCGATCACTTTTCAATTGATTTTATGTTCAATGTCGATTACTTTTGGTCGATCGCACCAGGTGGGCAGGAATCAATTTCCATTTGATCGACTTAAAAATCGAACTGTGTATCAACACCTTTATAACCTGGGTACTGAGACTTCCGAGCCAGAGAAGTCAGCCAGTCACACAGCTGCAGACCCCCCTCATCTCTCTCTCCCTCCTCCATGCTTTGAGAGGAACCCGACGTGCTCACTAGAGGCTGTGGCCCCAGTGGCTGAAACTGGTATTGCAGCTCAAACACATTAAAAAGCATTCACTCATAGTGTGCTGGCACATTTGCCGGTGGATTTCCAGTGACTTGCAGGCAGTTTGTCCATGTCATAAAGCATTTGAATTACAATATTGAAATCAAATCTGATTTTTTTTTTCATTTTTATTTAGTGTGAGTTCAAGAGGTTACCAAACAAAAATTGCAATCAACTGAGGATTCGCATATCCAGGTGTACAAGAGGTACCCTTGGGCTGTGACTTCCCTTTCCAATCTGAAAGCTTCTTAACAATGCCCACTAAGTGTGAAAACTTTACATAGGGGCATAGGTAGAGTCCTGCATTTCAATGCATTTTGCTCAACTTAGGCTTCTTTAGGGATTATAATAGCCAGGCCATCAATACTTGGAACCAATACAGTTTCTTGTGCTATGCGAACTATGCAGGTGACTGCTAGGGGGTCCCCAAGCTACTGGTTTATTTCCAAAATATTTTCATGTTTATTATTTTTATTCATTAACTTACTTTTTATTTATTTTAGTCTATATAAACCTATGTGTTTAGCCATCAGAGGTCTAATCACACAGCATGTGATGGGCTGGGGTCACTGTCAGCTCAAGGTTACATCGGTGCTAGTGTCGCAGTGGCATCCAAAAAAATTTCCATCAAGCGCAGAAAAATTATTATTTTGTTATTATTTGTTATTGTTTTTAATTTCAGTTTCAAGAACCTAGTGTGTTAATTTTTTCTTGAAAGCATAACAAAGTATGACACAGATAATTAAATGGTCTTTTTGCTCCCCAAAAAGCTAGAAACTGCCCTGCTTGGAACTACCACACAGTGTGATCAATGCATTTCAAAGCTACATGATCATGCTCCATTATACAATCAGAGACAAATCCATCAAAATGCCTAGAAAACCTACTACAAGATACTTGTACAATAAACTGAAACTTTCCAACCTGACTGATTAGTGCTCTTCCCATTCTATGAAGAAGAAAGATATGAAGGCTGCCAGGGACATGCACAACTATTCCATTCTCCTTCTCAGACCACACTTCCTTGTCCAACAGAGAGGTTGCAGCCCCATTGCTGACACCCAGCCACCGTTCTGAGTGGATACTCAGTCTCAGGTAGGATATCTCCAGACAGGAGCACCCAGTCAGTAAACCGTGTAAACTTAGCATAACAAGTCTAACCTTGTCCATGCTGTAGCTGTAGAAAGCATAGCTGTATGCTGACCGTCCACAAGATGGTGCTGCACTAAAAGATTATGGAAATGTTGTTGTAACAAAAATGCAGTGATATTCTAGGGCTGATTTAGAAGGGCTGAATTTGGGCAGATAGGTCTTTGTAAAGGACAAATAAATCAAGCTACATACAAGGAAATTCTAGAAAAACATTTGCTTTCTTCTGTGAGACTATGAGAATTGGTATTTCCAGAAGTACAATGATCCATGCCACATGCATATCAAGGTGTGGATAGAGGATCACCAATTTCTAGAGTTTGTCATGTCAGGTGTTCTGACGATCTGAGCTCCCCCGTCCAAATCTTCTCCCCCCGTAGTACAGAATGACCAGCAGGGGGAGCAGATCTCTTGAGGGGGAAGCTGATTTCGACAGAACAACGACTGGGACCCATCAACAGGGCCGCCGTCAGGGGGGCTCACTGTATCACAGTGCACGAAGGTAGAGGGAGGTGATGTTGCTAGCACCTCCCCCCCCCCCCCCCCCCCCCCCCCCCCCCATAACAACTTTTGTCTGGGTGGGCCGAAAAATTTCCGAGTATGGGGTCTGAGGATTTGTGACGACGGCCCTACCCACAAAAGCAGTGCCAGTGAACCCCCCCATGTCAGGTATATGCTCTCTGTTGAGATGTTCCCCCTGAGATGCTCTCAGTTGAGATGTTCCCCCTTCCCCCACAGAATTCCATGCAGGAATTGTAGCATGAAATTCGGTATGGGATCCATATCTCTGAAAGAAAAGGTCGCCGAGACTAGATTATTTAAAGAAAGTGGGGTATCAGACAATTTTATGGGGGGTCTCTCGGAGGTGCAAAGCCATAGGAGAAAAGACTGCATAAGGCTCAAAGTGATCCCTTTAAAAGAAAAAGTGCAGAGTGAAATTTTCATAGAACCAAACTTGAACACCGGAGGGCCTGGAGCCAGTAGCCAGCATAGGTGGCAGGTTTGTGGGCACTGCTTTTGATCCGTTCTGGGCGGACCTCATCACCTATCTAATCTCATGAGATGTACTCCCCCTGTTGGTCATTTTGTGCTACAGGGGTAGCTCATCTTGACAAGACACCTGCACAGTTTCCAGATCTAAACCCCATTAAAAACCAACCTTTGGAATAACATTAAGAGCAAGATGGATGCTTACAAACCATTAAGCAAAGCTGAGATGTTTGATAATTTTTCTTGTATGACATTATTCAACAGCAATGTGAAAAACTGATAGGGTGCATGCCAAAACACATGAAAACTATTATAACAAATGGGAGTTATTCCAACAAATACTGATGTCTGAAGATCATCAAGTAGTAATCAAACATTACTGCCATTTTGTTTGAGCGTAAAGCTGGGATTTTCTTTCAATTATTCAAGTTCTTCAAACACTTAGATTTTTTGTTATTTCTTTTCTTGTCCCACCAATACTGAGCTCTGAAAACCATGAACACCATTTCTGAGTTGGGTTAACATGTCTAAGGACTAGTGGAAACAAAAGGGCAGCTCTCCTTACTGGAAAAGGTTTGTTGGTAAGGGTTATTACTGTGTATTTTTAGCATGGGTAATATTTAAATATGTGAATATCCAATATGCTTTCCTAACCTTAAGGTGAGTACATCTGTCATTGTGCTCTATGAGGGTTACTTAAATAGAAATGGCCAATGTGTTCCCAACCTAAGCTGTATCTCATTTTTGGGCATTCACGACTTAAGATTTTGTGAAATCAAGTCATCCATCTCTCGAAGTCAAGTCAACTAGTTGATGTCACATCGCACATCGCAGCGAGAGAACACAAGTGTCCAACAATAAAAAAACTTTTACTAACGTTTCCTGTAACATTAATGCTGGCCATACACATGCCGATAAACGGCCGGATTTTAATCTGACCGACGGGCGTGCGCGCTCTCGCCGTCGGTCAGGTTAAAATCCGGCCGTTTTAGATCCCTGTCGCCCCACTTCTCGGCTGGCCAGAGATCCGACATGTCGGAAAATCTGAGCCGATGGGAGCTGATGCCATAAGCTACAATGAAGCGGCTGCTTCATTGTAGCTTATGGCCGGCACACAAAGGGTGCCCAGCCGACTTAAGGGGCCCCAGAATGCAATGGGATTGTAAACGTGATGACGTCATCACGTTTACAATCCCGGAAGAAATCGAGGCAGATGTCGGCGATGGTCGCCGCGTGTATGCCTGGCATTACTGTCAACATGACAATAAAACAAAACATGTAGCGTAATACCTCTATGTTACTTAGCATGCTCTGGATTTGTAGACTCAAGCTGCCCAGTGATTTTAATTAGGTTTAACAAACCTGAAAAAGCAGGTTGGACTCCGCGAAGGGGTTTTCTTTTAAATAAGGGTGTTTTTGCAAGACATTTTAGGATCTTTTATTTTATTGTGAAATAGGACTTTGTTTGGTTTATACTCGTACTCTTCCTTGGTGTATAGACCAAAGGAGGAAGAAGTATAAATTAGAGTGGGTACCCTCATACCCTGGGAATTTTTTAGGAGCTGGAGAATAATACCCCTTAATGCATGCTTTTGATTAAAATCACATAGTTTTTATTGGTTCAAATAAACATCTATTTAAAAAATGGTGGGGTGATAATTTCCCCTTGACATACGAATACAATTAAAGGCAAAGTGCAAACAGTGCTGTGTGATACATATAATACCAATCATCGATTTTAACATATTCTTTCAACGCGTTTCGCTCTCATGTACATAATATCATGGGCTTCTTCAGGAAAAGGTTCAGGAAAAATCTGTCAACAAGAGACTGTCTGAGAAAATACAATTCTGTCTGAGCTTTTGACTTTGAGTCTTGATGGGATTTTTATAAGCCTCTGTGGATAGTTTCTTTCTTTTTTTCTTTTTTTGAGCTTGAACATTAGGGTCCTGGATTGTACAAAGTTGTTTGGGGTCTTCTATAATACAGCGTAATTGTTTATATGGAATATTTTGTTTTAACAGCTTCCAATAACTAGAGACAGTATATAAGTTGAAATGGTGACCATACCAAATGAACATAAACGAATATGTGCCACACCCTAAACAGATTCAAGATAAGATTTAAATTGAGGAGGATCACCTCAAACAGAGGTGGGGGTTTTAAGGCACAATTGACACTGAATAAATTGAATAAGATATTACATTTAATTGATACATCAATAAAAACAGAAATATATAACAATTAAAAGTGGGTTGAGTTCATCATATATCCACCATATTGCGCATTCAATGGCTTGGAAGCACCCTCTTCTTTGAGCTTCCAATAACTAATAATAGAAAGTACTAGGGGTAAAACTTGGTCTCATAGCTTTACCAATACAGTATATCTTGCAAAATGTCCTTTCTGATTAATGTATAAAGTTTAATCTTTTTTATTTGTTGGGGTTGCACCACACTTAACTAATTTGAGTAAAGCTCCCCATACACGTCTAGATTTTCTGTTCAATCAACTTAAAAAGAAAATTTTTTGGTGGGGTCAGCGAAATCGGTGATTGATTGTAATGTTTGCCAACTGTAGTAACAGATATTGATCAACTTTTTTTTGGATCGACTGAAAGTGTAATCAATTTCAATACAACCGATTAAAATTTTCCAGTATGTCCAATCATTTTTCAATCAATTATTTCCCCAATTTTAATTGTTTTAGGTTGATCTAAAGGCCCCCATACATGTCTAGATATTTCGTTCAATCAGCTTAATTCAATAAATTTATTTTGTTGATTGATTGCCAACATTTTGTTAATGGCAGCCAACATGGTAAGATCGACCTAAAACGATAAAAATTGGGAAAATTTTGAAACGAAAAATAATCGGACATGCTGGAAAATTTTTAATCGGTTGCATTGAAATTTAATTATGCTTTCAGTCGATCCAAAAAAATTCGATCAAAAATCCGTTACTACAGTTGCCATAGATTACAATCAATTACAATCAACCGATTTCCCTATTCCAAAAAAAATATCTTTTTAACCTCCCTAGCACACCGCCTGTACCGCACCGTTTTTAACAGTGTGGTACAGGCAATGGCAGCAGTGTACGAGGTACACTGCCTGCCATTTCCTCCCTCCCCCCTCCCCTCTCCATACAGCCAGTGTCATTCATGACACAAGCTGGGAGGGCTGGAAAGCAGAAGCCCCTCCATTTACATGGAGGTCTATGGCACTGCTCACCCTCGTTCCCTTCGGCGTCACAGTAAAGCCGCAGAGCCCCGGAAATGCTGCGGCTGGAAGCAGCATCGCCGTAGCTTTCCGGGGATATGCGGCTTTCATGGGAGCCCAGCTCATCCAGAGTTTGTTCTTCACACAAACTCTGGACGAGATGGACTCGTTATGAACGCTAAGAAGGTAAAGTTGATTGAAAGGAAAATCTAGACGTGTATGGGGGGCTTAATTGGAATTCAAGAATAGGATCTGGTTGTTAGTAGCATTGTTAATAGTTCTAATCACACATTTTTATTGCGAAAATCAGCACTTTTTTTTTCAATTTTTTTACCAATTTGCGAAGATTACGAATATAGTAAAATATCTTTGTAATTGTGAATATTCAAGATTTTTTACATCCGTACCCGGAACTACCATGCATTGCGTTCGCAATATGCGCATGTACAAGTACAGAATTTACAGATATTGCCTATGATTCTCATCATTAGTTGCTAGTTGTACTAATAGTATATCTCTGTTCTTTGGATCTTGGAATCCTTAAATTCCATAGTGCCTCTTTTTCAAAGTTTTCTTACAAATAAGTAGAGATGGTAGAATTTTTTCTTTTTAAATTCAACCATTTTGAGTCTGTCGGGTATACTACAGAAAGAATATGTTGCTCTTAAACAAATAGTTTTTGCATAAATTAAGTTCAAAGTGAAGTAGAAATTTCGACTTTGAGTTTGAACTTAATTTATGCAAAAACGACATGTGCTAGAGCAAAACTTTCTTTTTTGTAGTATACACGACCGACTCGAAATGATTGAAATGGTCAGCTAGTCGAAATGGTCAGCTAGTCAAAAAATTCTACTATCTCTACAAATAACACAAGAGTTTAGACTAGGGGCGTGACAGACAAATCAAACCACCGAATCTGGGTATCCCCTGTAAAACAGAGGCAAGGGAACTAGAAATAATAATTTAAGAAAAAGTAGGTATCAATAGGTAAAGATATTCCTGACATAAAGAGTTTCAAAGACATTCTACGGACTTAGTAAAAAATAAACACAGGCATAAGAAGAAATTTCTCACCCCATTAAATATTCCATTCTTTATTAAAACATTTTAACAAATTAACTTATTAATGTACTCTTTTTAAAAATGATAACAACAAAAACTTGCATTCTAATGTTAGGACAAAATGTTAGGACATTGTACCAATGAATAGATAGTGTTACCTCCTTTGGCTGAAATAACTGTATTGAGGCACTTCTTGCATTGAGGAGTTTGCCCCACTCCTCAATGCAAAATACTTTCAGCTGAGATGCTTGAGGGGTTAATTACATGTACAACAACAGATATTCCCAAATTCAAATGGGGTTTGGGCTTTGATACAATCACTCAGTTCTCCATTTTTATATTTCTAGTCAGTCCTTGATGGATTTACTTGTATGTTTCGGGTCATTGTCAAGTTACAGGGTACAGTACTGCTTTAACTTTAATTTTCTTACAGGGTGTCTCACATGCTATTTGATACTCCCTTTGATACATGGTAGAATTTTCAGATGATTCTAAGAAAGCTGGCCCAGTCCTGCTGCAGCAAAGTATCCCAAAGCCATGACTCTACCGCCTTCCACAGTGATAAAAATGGGGCATAAAATAGAAAGAGCAATGATCAGTCAGGTCTGTAAATTTCAGTCGCTGATACAAGTATCTAATTTTTTTAAATATACTTTGATCGATTTGCATTTAAGGAATATATTGTATTGAAGGAATAGATTTCATATTGATTATAATGTATGACGGTACCATCAAGCTATAAGTGATAGTTAGGTCCATCAACTATCTTACAAAAGTTGATGCATGTATGGCTAGCTCTTAAGTCCTATAGGCATCTTGAATCTTGTGTTTTAGACTGGAGGCTATCTCACAGTGACCTACAGATAACCTTTTGTTGCCCTTTAGCACACAGCTACTGCAATTTGTACAGGAAATGTTAATATTTATGATACTCCTCCTGCTTTTTTCGATGAAAAAAATGTTGATTTACACGCCTAATAGTTAGTTCCAAACCCTTTAATCATTTTCATTAGGGGTTGGGGTATCATAAATACAGAAAAATAGAGACGTGCTCCAGCTGGTGGATTATATTGTCTAGTGACAACAGGAAATGCCTGCTTTGTATTCCTACAAACCAGGAGACTTGCTAGCAGAGGTGTAGCAACTAAAGGGAGCTCTCTGCTGACCTGGGTTGATTAAATATTTCTAAAGCCCCCCATACACATTTAGATTGTGACCGAGCTGAAAAATCAGGTCAAAATCGTCCGGGCACCCTTTGTGTGCCAGCACACAGGGTATGGCCATCGGTTCCCCCTAGCTGCTCAGGCCGCGGTCAGGCGGGTGGAAATGTAATTTTCTTCCACATTGCCATGTTTCTCCTATACCCCCCTCGGGTGGCACTGGCATTCAGTGTAGAATCTGTGTCTGATACTAGCCGTTATAGTGACATTACCCTTTTTATCAGGTTAAAAGGTTCTGGTGAACCAAAAGACTGCAAGATGTTGTGCCATACCTGTCAAGTTTTCCCTTATTGAATAAGGACTGGTGTCGGGAGGTTTACCTCACCTCCCTCCTATTTAGGAGCTGGCCAACGTAGGACGGAGAGAAATACCCCTTCTAAGTTACCCCAATTTCAAAATTTCTGAAAAAAATCTGTGAAAGATTCATTGAATTTGGGATTTGGCCAGGAAGGCCACAAAAAAAACATGACTTTTTCATCCAAAACAGGAGCCTTGATAGGTATGATGTGTGCATTGGGATGGAAGTAATATTCTCCACTTTATATCTAAATAATTAAAGTGATATATTTACATTAGGTAAATTATTACATTTAAACCCCATAACCTGTAGAGGAAGTACCCATCTTTTAGCTTTGTAATGCAAACATTTCCTTTTTCTTGAGTTTTTCCTTCACTTTCTGTTGTTAGACGCTTAAGGTATAATCACAAGAGTTGGTTGAGTCTGAATACATATTATGCTGCACATTTGCACCCACAGACCAACTAAACTCAGTTGCAGTTGATCTTGCCACCTGCCACAAAACTGTCTCAATGGCAATGTATAAGTGCAATGATAATGATAATGATAATGGGAATTGTAGTACCATAACAAAAGTAAGTGCATCTTGCTGATTGAGGTAAGGAGAACAGCAATATGTATAAAGATAAAAATCTCTGTGGGTTATAGCTCTACAGGTTGCTAGTATCAGCTCACAGTGTTAGCTAGTCGAGAAATAGGTAGGTGTAGAATATGGGTAGGTAATATTTGTATTTCTTTTTGTATGCTTCACCAATCTTTTCTCTAGAGCATTCTTTTTTTTATTATTGACACTTTCCCAGTCTAATGCCAGTACCAATGGTAACATTAGTTAAAAAAAACCCTAAATGTTCAATAATAAGGACTACCTATAGCTGTGATGGCAAACCTATGGCATGCTTGCCCAAAAGTTGGTACATGTAGACAGACTTATATCAAATGTGTCTGCAGTTTGTCTCTGATTGGTGGGGACGGGAGGAGTGGGAATTTTTTCAGCTCGGGTTATACTGTATTTCGAAATCAGGATCCTGCTGGTGAAATGTAATCAGCCAGCAGTGCCATCTTGTGGTAACTGTGTCTGTAATGTGTGATGTCATCATGACTAGTCGACTCTACTACGACAGCATTATAAAAAGTAAAAACAGCCACTGTCTCGAAACTGGCCATTAATGAAGATACAGCAATGATGCTGCCAGGGTGGTGAGGACGTCATTCTTCTATCAGGGCATAATGTTAAAATTTTTGGGCCATTTCACACTACCATAAGGCTGGGTTTAGATTTTTGGCCAGTAGCGGATATGCTATTGGTAACCGAGTCCGTTATTGGCACAAAATCTGTGTCTCCCTTTGTTTAAGCTAAAACCTCAGTAATCAGGTTAAATTTCCACATTGGCACTTTAAGATAAAAAATTGGATTATGTGTTTCTGTTTGGCCTTGAGGCACTTGGCCTCAAAAAGGTTCACTATAAATGCCTTGTAGTCTTCTTGGACATCAAGTGGCTGTGATAGAAGCCATAAACACATCACCTTGTGTCCTGGTTGTCCTCTACTACAGAACACATATCTGTCAGATTTGTCCATCACCAAGAAAAGCTTAATAAGGCAGGTCAGGAGACACTTGTGGATTAGTAGGATAAGTGTTGAGTGGCCATGTCACCCCAAGCATCAGGTTAATTCTGTCATCATGTACCAGGAGATTTGGTTTCTGAGTTTGGGTGCTGAAATTTTAGCCAGTTTGGAAATTCCTCTATGAAGAAATACTGGGATACTGGGATAAAGAAGGATACTGAGGTTGACCTAATCCCTACCTATGGCTTAGCAATAATAATTATTTCAGCCCTAATATAAAGTTGCAACCCCAGACTATGAACACTAATGTATTTCAATATTGTAAAGGAAACGTAAAATTTGTTTGTATCAGAATGATGGCTTTAAGTCCTCTATTTTCTTAAGTATATGTTAACCTCGAGTATTTAGAATTTTTTTTATGCTGTTGGCATATTATTATGTTTGCCATTTGTTTTCGGTTCCAGAGATTAAACAGAATGTAAGAGTTACACTTTTTCTGGGAATGAAAATGTATAAAAGCAATAGAAATTTGACAGATGTCCGTAATTGTTTTTACTATTTTACTATTTAATACTATTTACCCAACCTTACGCTTATTTAAACATAAAATAAATAATAAAGAAGATTGTTTAAAATATGCGTTTACTGAGAAATATGAACAAAAGAAGAAATGTACCTTTCCCTTATAACGGACATAGCAATGTTATAAACAACAAATGTCATTTATATTGCAGTTTTCATGGCCCATTAGAGCAAAGCAGTATTAGTAGTATTAGAGGAATTGCTGCACGATTTAGTGGCTAATCTGGAATCTCGGGACAAGATACATAAACTTGGAGTTTCCAGAAAAGCTTCTTGTAGGCATAAGTCTGCTGCCAGAAGATCTCTTACCATTAACTTGTGTTGATACCTATGGATGAGCAAAAAAGAAGATTAGTGACCTCCCTGTTATTAGCTGATATGAGAAATTAGTGATTGGGCAGGGTAATCCAATCTGTACTTTGATTCTTCTGAAAATCTTCAGATACAGGTTTCTTTTGACAATTCTGAATCGGGCAGATTGCTGGATAATGTTGTTTTACCTTAAAGCCGGAAACACACTATATACGAGCTGTTCAAGGTTCGCGGCAGCAGCGCAATGATGTCATCGCACTGCTGTGTCTCCAGCTCTGACAATGCTTTGCATGGAGACCCCGTAGTCCCCATGCAAAGCAATGGACATCAACCATGATTTATGGCCATGTCCGATATCAATATTGATTCTGCTCGAAAACAGGGATTGCTGCATTAGATATGGGCCAGATAGATGGCAGTGAGTGTGCACAGCGCTTGAAGCAGCCATTGATCTGGCCCATATCTATGCATATGTTCCCTGATTTAGGCATCTTTAGAATTTCTCACATAAAGATAATAATCAACATGGTCAACAGTGCAGTGGACAGAAACCCCTTACCTGCTTTACAGTATGTGTGAGGTTCTTCCCCCATGTTTATAACAGTGGAATTTACTATTTACTAGGAGCATGATGGATTTATAAATAAAAAAACAGACCAATCACCCGCCTTTGTTCCTGCTGTGAGTGGCATTAGGCATGCCAATAATAGGGCAGAATGTAGAAAAAAAATAAAGACACCTGTAATTAGTTAAAGGTGAAAATCCCTCTCAGCCCCTCCTTTTTCACACTCTGTTATAATGAGGCACCACAGCATGGGGGGTAGCCCAACATCTTAGAACAGTGACAACTGATCATGATGTGTAATGAAAACTACACACAGATGCTTTTTTTCTATTAAAAAACATTATATGCCCCAGAAGCTTGGCAGATACATTTTGAATCTTTCATATGAGCATGGTGCAATTCTTATATTCAATTACCTGTTACATTTACTGGTTATTGTGTGTGAACTCTTTACTGTTATATATCCAAATCTGTTCCTTTCGCAAACATTTTCATCAACTTCGCACAGCTTAATTTCACAAGCAACGGCTCAGTAGACATTTCTGCAGTCAGCATGCTAATTGAATGCTCCCACAAAGGTTGGGACATCTGTGGCATTGTGATGTGTGATCAAACTGCACATTTCAGAGTGGCCTTTTATTGTGGGCAGTCTAAGACATACCTGTGCAATAATTATGCTGTGTAATCAGCACTTTGATATGCCACACCTGTGAGGTGCGATGGATTATATCAGCAAAGGAGAAGTGTTCACAGATAACACAACACAAATTTAGACAGAATTGTGAACAATATTTGAGAGTAATGGGTCTTTTGTATATGTTGAAAATGTTTCAGATCTTTGTGTTCAGCTTATGCAAAATGGGAGCACAACCAAAAATGTTGTGTTTATATCTTTGTTCAGTATATATATATATATATATATATATATATATATATATATATATATTTTTTTATTTTTTTTTATAGAAACACATACAGCAGGCGCATAGGGTGACGCCAAACCTAGTGATGCCACTGGATAGTGCAAAATAATCTAAATTTCTCTCATAATAGTATCTAATATAGTAGATTAAATCCAATTTATTTCAGTGGCACCAGTGCTAGGGCTACTTATATTGGTCTATCCAGTCCCTCTGTGGCTTTGTAGTTTAGCAGTTCTGATTCTTGGTAACCTCAAAGATCTTGGATATGGTTGTTTCCAGTCCAATAAGAAAGCAGAAAGTCACACATGAAGTTAAATTACTGATCCAGGAAGAACAATGAATTAATCATAAATCATTATTGTCACTAATATGTGCAGTTTAGAAAAAGCCAGTGAGTTGTAATATTCATCGATTAAAATCTCTCAAAAGAAATAAAACATGTTTGTCTTATGTTGTACCTGCCATAGTTTGTAACATACTGCTATAGGACCTGCTATAGGTTAGTAAATGTTTAAAAGCTAGCTCTTAAAGATGAAGGTTTTACCCTTTATACAACTGTGCACAAGGTTGTGGTTTGTGGTCCAGGGTTGTGTTTCTAATGAAAGAAAAAGCCTTGTCATGATAGAGTCCCTTGTTTCTCGCTCGTGTAGAATCTATGGATGTATGTATGGATATCTCCAAGCTGTGACCTCCCTTGTTGCTATGTTCAATGTATAAACTAGTCAGTTCCTTGGTTTCCTCAAAGCTTCTAGTGTATACAACCCTAATTTATAGCAAACCAAGCTGTGAACTACATTTGCAGCTCAGTGAATGTGCAGGCTGCCAGGAAATGTTCAGGAAGATATATTTGAAATGAAAAATAAAGGTTGAAAATAGTCATCCATAATATACAACAAGTAATATAAATATATAATCCCTATTCCAGATGCATAACACAATGTTGGTGTAAGAAGATCCTTGGAGACTGAGAAATACAACTTTGCTGATGGAGCACAGAAGTCATTTCCAGCCTTGCTAAAGGGTCCTGCCACCTGTACAAAATGTAACCCTATGGATGTAATGATCACCCTCAGCTGAGGAGCTACAAGATATGTTTCTGGTGATATGTAACCCTATGGATATAACCATCACCCTCAGTTGAGGAACTACAAGATATGTTTCTGGTGATATGTACCCCTATGGATATAATAATCACCCTCATATGAGGAACTACAAGATAGGTTTCTGGTGATATGTAACCCTATGGATATAATGATCACCCTTAGCTGAGGAACTACAAGATATGCTTCTGGTGATATGTACCCCTATGGATATAACGATCACCCTCAGTTGAGGAACTACAAGAAATGTTTCTGGTGATATGTACCCCTATGGATATAACGATCACCCTCAGTTGAGGAACTACAAGATATGTTTCTGGTGATATGTACCCCTATGGATTTAACGATCACCCTCAGTTGAGGAACTACAAGATATGTTTCTGGTGATATGTACCCCTATGGATATAATGATCACTCTCAGTTGAGGAGCTACAAGATATGTTTCTGGTGCTGGAGATTGATAGTTTAGGCAAGTTACCAAACATAGGGAACACCATAGCTATGGGTTCATTATTTATAGTCCAATAAGCCAACTGGAG
Source organism: Ptychadena robeensis (assembly GCA_036250615.1). Taxonomy (NCBI): domain Eukaryota; kingdom Metazoa; phylum Chordata; class Amphibia; order Anura; family Ptychadenidae; genus Ptychadena; species Ptychadena robeensis. The sequence goes on along the minus strand of CM070037.1, from coordinate 52,964,784 downwards.
ACTATGACACATCCTGAGCAGGGGTACTGACCTCTGACTGATGAAAAACATCTTTTTTGAACCGATATTAATTTAGACACTTCTCTGTTTAATTTTTTTGGTATATGAGTTTCTATTAAAATCTATGACTCCATTAGCATGGACTTATTGTATTCATGGTCTAATTCCTGAATGTGTTTGGTGCCCTAGAAGATGATGATTGACTGGCAGAAACATGACTAGAAACGTTCTCCTTAGGTGTCCTGTCTAGCATTTAGCTGATTAATATTCATGGAGCGGAAACCACATCTGACTTGTTTATTGAGTGGTTTCATATATTTCATATCTGGCAGACTAACGCAATTTTTGGGTCTGATTATTTCCTCAGTGCTTGTTCAGATTTAGGATACACAATCTGTGTATACACATTTCAGGAATGTTTAATAAAGATGGTGGATTAGGAAGTAACCAGAGTAGCAAAGTTTTATCTGTTGGCACTTTTTATTTACCGGCACATATTCAGATGTGTAATTTATTCAATGTTTCCAGTGAAAACTAACCATGGAAGAACAACGATACGCAGAAATAATTTCCTGGCCGTCTCTTTGTCTTTTACTATTGGGTTTGTGCTGAAGCGTTTACAAGTGTGGGAACCTGAAAATGGGAACCCTGGATAACTTCCTCATTTGCATTATGTAAAGGTTATAATAAAAACATGAGTATCATTAATCCACTTGGAGCACAAATGCCATGTTACTCATATCTGTTTTTTGTCTTCGGATGGACAAAAGTATCAGTTTAACTCCAATGTCCATGATACTAGCTGAATGAATAATATGCACTGAATCTAATAGGGGGTTAGAACACACATTTAAAATTATTAAAAAATAAACCGTTTTTTTAAAGATAGTTGTTTAACATGTAGAATGCAAATAACTTCTGGGATGGGTATGACCATGGGGTGCACATAACTTTTTTTTATGGAGCTACTCGCATGAGTACCAGGAGATGGTGTTTGGTACTCACCCCATATGTAGGGTGGTCTTCCTCACTGGCCTCTGCGTCAGCTTCCTGCATGGTAGATTCTTCTGCAGATGGACCTCCCTGTTCCTCATTGATCATCTTATTAGCTGTCTCCATCCACAGGTCACCAGCTGGCTTTGGGTCAAATGTAACTCTCATAGTACAACACCACTGAGATCTCATACCTTAGTAGTGCAACCCCGATATTTTCTGGGTTAGTAACTAACCCCTGAGACCTGCAGTCCATATGTCAACCTTTCATAGTCATATTCCAACTGTCAACATTCCAACAGTTCTTTTCTCTTGTCAGTTTTTACCCTTACATATGCCTACTGTGACATTCAACCCCCAGATCTCTAACACCCTTAGAAGGTCACTCTTTTACTTTGTATTAGTAATATATATAGTCCTTATTTTACACCCCTAACTGCAACCATTTATAGTTATTAATATTACCCTGATAAATGTAAAACATTTATACATGATAAAGTCAAGTTCTTTGCACAGCTATTTAATGTGGGGGGGATGCCGGTTGTGCTGCCGATCTCTCCCCTCTATGGGTGCACCTGATAGCTACGGCTTCCCAGACACTGAGTGCCTCCAAGTTGTTAGTATGCATATGAGCTTTGTAACAATAATGCAGGTGCGCATAGCTAGTTTTTGGCCCCTTTTGAGTACCACAGTACCGCTTATGTGCACCCCTGGGTATTTAAAGATAATGAACAAGGAAACAATGGTGGCGCAGGACAGCTTTCTGGTACTTTAAGTGAGGACTATAGCAAATAAAAAGAAATTTAAATAAAAAGCAGTTTACAACTTTATTAGAAAAACATTGTACAGTAATTAAACATCCCCGTTCATTACTACAAGAGACTTCAAGCTATCACACAGTTGTTTGACAATAAATGGCTTCAGCCAACTACTTACCATGAGCGAAAGAAACATTGTTGTGTTATCATTCATATTATTTGAAAATGGTTAAGACATCATGAATTCTGCCAGGGTGCTGAAGCTTATGAACACCTATTGGACTTAAGCACATACAAACATTGTCACCCATCACATCATTTCTGTAATTTAAGGATCTAATAAAGTTTTTACAATTTCTTAATTTGCACCCCATAAAATACAAGGATATCTTGAAGGGATAAATAATAAAAACTTGTCTGTAAATTATTAAATTAAATGAAGTTTACAACCTGAAAGCCCAGATTTTGTAATATCCTGTTCTATAAAACCTGAACTCCTGAATATTCTTTTCCCCATTGCTGTATTTAGGGTATATCTAGAGACATAGCTACTGCATTATTTTTGCTACCCTAAATACATTGTTGATAGCACATTACCTATGGAAACAAGGATTACTCAGAAGTCTGTTAAGTGCTTAGGTGTCCATTAGGGATGGTCACGTTGTCAATACCCCGGATGGAATTACCACCACCTCTGTGAAAACATGTTCATGTATAAAATTTACCCAACTAATTACACATAACATGTAATAGAATGAGTATAGAGGTCTTCCCTAATACTACAGGGTTTTAAAATATCCCAAAATAAAGAAAAAGGACACTATTAAAATAAAAGTGTATATTTTTCGGACTTTTAGAGCAGGAAAAACTGAAAAAAATGGTTGGAAAAAAAATCCCCTGCAGTACCCAATTTCAGCCACAAAAATGGTGTCACTATAGAGCACACTTCAGACAGAAGAGGGGGGAGAGCGGTGGATTCTGCACTGTTCGTCTCCCTTGCCAGCTGTGAATGGAACGGTGATCGCAGTTACAGGCAAACATACATGGAAGCTGCTATGTCTCTCTGCTGTACTGCTTCTATCCGCAGGGCTCTAGAAACAGTACAGTACAGATGAGGGATCTGGCTGTGGCCGCATATCTCATCTGACAGCTCGAGAAAGCTGAGGAAGCCAAGGCGCGGGGATCACACATTCGGGCCACAAGAAACAGGCACTATTTCCCCCTGATTTTGGGGGTGAAAAAGTGCGTCTTATGTTAAAATCTAATATTAATTATTATTCAATTCTAAGGCATTGGTCCTCAAACTACAGCCCAGTTCCAAATATCGCTCTCCAAGGCTTTTAGTCCATCCCTTGCAGCAGTCACCCTGATGTTTTCGAGCTGTTGTAAAGCACCCGCCTACCAAGAAAGCTGGAACAACAAAATACGGTGATGGTAATGGAGCAGCAAGGGCATCTTGTGGAAAAAAGATGGTATTGCAGGGGGAGTTTTTTTCCATATGAAGTATGATTTAAAACTTGAATACCCCATAATTGGACCACTAGGGGTGATTGATATCTAGTGGTTCAAAGTCAAAGAAGGCATATAAATGCAAGGCTAGCAAAATGACACTTCCCGGCGGTTCTTGCACTACAAATAAAGCATATGCTTTTGGTACGCATGGGAAATCTTCTTATTTTTTCTAAACTATGGTTCGACCACCCGACATCCTAAGGGACCAGGAACAAAAATTGAGGATCCCTGCTCTAGGGTATATCTTTCATGCCAAAGATATGGAAAACTATACTATGATGTTTGATTGTGAATATGTTGCCTTTGAACTGAGGTTCCTTTTTGTTTAGTGGCAGGGATAAGTGAAGGTAAAAGTCAGCCATCACATACCCAGTGCAAGCTGTCCATTTGCTAAAAGAACAGAATGTGTGTAAATTGATAGCCTGTTTATTGGCAGCCTATGCCCCTAATGTTTTATTTAGAGACAAAGGGGAAAAAATCATCAGAACCTAGGGCCTGCCAGTGGGAGACTAACTTTGTCTTTGATATGAAGCCAAGGCCTAGTTACAGAACATGTTGAGACCAGGACATTGTACAGCACTTTCCAACCAAACCTCCCAAGTTACCATTATACCACTAGTGTGATTATTTTACTTGGATATACAGGTTACGTGAGGTTTAAGAATGAAGATCAGACAAACCATGAAACCAATACAAATTTAATATCTAGCAAATCAAGTGAGCACAATACTTAGAGGTTTACACTATAACCTTATGGTCCTAAGGTCTTAAATACAAACTGGATTTACTGAAAATCTGTATGTCATACAATGTTTAATGCAAATATTGACTGGGTTTATCCTGGAATCACAAAACTGCTGTATAGTTTAATGGAAACCATTACATGTAGTGACAACATCTAAAGCATATACTGGTGTGAATATATTTTATTCTCTTGGATTGTTATACAGCAGAAATAGATTTGTTTGAAAACAGCTGAAAAACGCTCTTTCTTTAGGGGTATTAGGGATACAAAATATGAGCTAGTTTATAATAATAAAATACACTTTATTGCACAAATCCATAAAATCCATACAAAAAAAATACATATATATTGCATATTGCTAAATAATATCGTTATTGATCAAAGCTTATCACCCATATCATGTGAAGCAATAGCTCAATGGCTGGTCGACGCCTATTGCTTTATCCAGGCATTTTCAAGACCTTGCTTGAGCGTGCATATACAAGTGAAATCAAAAACCTATTTACAAAAACAAAAAACAATCAAAATATAAAACAATATACCATAACATAAATATGCTGTTAATGGGCTCACCTATATGGCATTGTGTGGCAAAATATGTGGTACCCCCAATGTTAGACCGGTCCTGTGTATCCGCCTGATAAAAGAGAAAGTGAAACCACCATCATGTACTTATATAGCTAAATCTGCAGGTTTTTTTTGTTCTATACAGCAGAAATAACTTAGTTGGTATGAAGTCATCCTTTGTAGAGCAGACTGGAGTCATAGGTTGACATCTTCCCAAGAAGCTTGGAACCTCCTATACATATCACACACACTATTCTCCAGGATGGAGATTATTTTGCCAGCTATTAACAGAGTTCTTTAAAGATAAGTTATGATAACATATGTTCTTCACATTTGCCTTGGTAGATAACTATTAGTACTTGACTTTTTCAGAAGACTTTAGGTCAATCAAATATCATCACTAGTCTCATGCTTCTTCTCTAGTCCTCATTGATATAACGCAGTGGTGATGTCATTTTCTCAATGATAAAATGAGCATTCTGGTTCGGGCCTGTTTTCAGTATCTCAGCCTGGATAGCTTGTCATTGTTAATAGAAAAATGTATTCTGTTAATTCATCTTTCTTTTTTTCAATAGTAACAACGTATGATCATTTCTTCAATTGTATGGTTTTATTTTTATTTTTTGGTCTTCTCTTCAGATGTAATGTAACCTTAACCATCAGATGATGGTTTAGGTTACATGAATAAAAATACACAGAAAATGTCCAAGGTTTCACGCACTAATTTATGTCCTGCAGGGTTTGACTAGGCCAATTAGTTTCAGTAAAGGGATTTCAGCATAGCAAAAGAATTTAGACAATTCTGACTTTCCAACTCTGTGGGAAAAGTTTTGGTAAAGCCTCTCCTACATGAGCCAATACCTGTTTGATAGACAAATGATCGACCCGCTTGACGGAAATTACGGACATATCCGTTCCTGTTGAACTGGCATTTCTTTGAGCAGGATTTATAGAAGAAAGATTAGTGGCGTTCAATTTGCAAACAATCGCCACAAACACGTAAGGAGATCAATCACTCTGGGAATCTAATAGGAATCAACATGTGTTGGGGGCCCTTTACGGTTCCAGCATGGCTGCCTCACTGCACAAAGCAAGATCTATGGTTTTTTGACTGAATCAAAGATAGATCCACACACACTCCTAGCAAATGTCCTCCAAACACAGACTTCCTCTTAGGCTGGAATAGTTGCATATGGCCCTCTCTACGAATAAGCTCACTATGTTGAGTGAAACACATCAATGTGAAGGTGACCCCAGGGTGGTCAAAGCATCTTTGTATGTGTTTGAATAAAGAAAACCGAGGTCTATGGTTGCTTAAGTTAAAGGCTGTATTCTGTACATTCAGCCACATTTTTGAAATATAGGATACTGCCATTGATACTTTCTGAAAAATGGTTGCCAGTTGCCATGTTGTCATACATATTTTAGTATGAGTGATTTTACACTACTAACCTGCGACAAGTAAAGAGAGAAGTAATTTCTCACTTTCATGTTCCTGTTCCAGTATTAAAGGCATACATTCACATTATAACTTGTATCTTAGCAGGAAGTTAGCAGTGAAACATCCAAATTTCTCTCATCTAATATATATATGCCCATCAAGGCCATCATACATTTTATATCTATAAACTGTAGAAATGACTACAACCATGTCATTTTGTTAAAGGCTGTGTGACATCAGACAGACTAAAATATGTTTAGTCTATAGGTGCACTGCATGTTCTAAAATATATAGATACCCCACCAGATTGAAAAGCAAAAGTGGCACAAACCACGAACCCTTTGCCTGAAATTCCTCATCACCTGAAAGCAACTGTCCCTTTTTATGAAATAAGGATACACTTCTTGGTGTGTCAACGTTGTGATTTAAATCTAATGCATGAATGGGTTACTGTTTTCCTTCCTGGTTCTCAACTAAATAAAGGCAATTCAGTAAAAGAGCAGACATGGTTCTCTGCACTGGAGTCTACTTCGGTTGTGTTTATATTGGTAAATGAGCACCAGATGAGAACTGGCAATTGGAGATCACACCAGACCTGCATTTAAAGACTTTAGAGCTTCCTTTCCTTGTTATTTGATTTCATGGCCGGTCTGAGAAGATCAGTATGTGAAACACACTTGTAAACACACACTCAAGAGTTTGTAATCAGGGCAGACTCTATTTGGAACCCAGTGAAAGCACAAGTTATCAAGGTCATATAAAACTCAAATGTATGTGCCTATTGCTTTTCAGCTGGATTCCTGGCAATAATGAGAACATGCAGAAAACAGATGTGCATTATCGGTCACTCAACGGTGAAGGAAACTTTAACTGGCGATTTGTGTTCCCATTTGAATATCTTCCAGTGGAACAGCGCTGTGTTATTTTGAAGTAGTTGGGCGCCTGAAACTTTGTTGTACTTGTATAAAATTTGTTGAGCGTAAAGGCAGTTTCGTGTGTGGCAAAGCTTTACTTGTGCCGAGATCGGACTCAGTCACTTTGCATTTAGTTCTTTAAGAAGTAAATTTCTGCCAGTTTTCTATATATGGTTTATTGAAGCCTAGTGAAGCCTATGATTTATTAGAGAAGTCTAATGTGAGGCATAGAGATGGTCCTATAATGATGACAGTCTCCTGAAATGATTCTATGGAAACCATTTAGGTGTTCAGCCACGCATGTAAGCATGAAGACGGTTGGTCCTTGTGACCAAGCTTATTCCTCTAGTTCTCCAGTAATGTTCCACTAGGGCAACATTTTTTTTATTCATTGATTCATTTTTTATATAAGAACGAGCAGAGTAGAGTTGGTCGAAATTAAGTAAACTCCATTCGATTTAAATTTCGATTTTCACAATCGAATTTTGATTCAATTGCAAAACTTATATTTTTCATGAGAAATTTCGACTTATCAATTTTAAAGTTAGCCTTGAATTTTTATGTGATAGTGTTGATTGTGAAAATATTGTGAATATCAGCACTTTGTATTGCAAAAATCCTGAATATAGTTCTATATCTTCATAATGGTGAATATTCAAGATTCTATTATTAATAAATTACCCTCATCGGCACTTGTACATGCTCAGATTATGAACGCAATACGTGGTACTTTCCCTAGAATCTCAAATATTCGCTATTATGAACATAATAAAGTGCCGATATTTGCAATATTCGTGAGGAACACTATATAACATGTTTGAGGTCGAAATTTGGATAAAGTGAAATTTCAACTATGCGCAAATTTGGTGAAAAAGTCAAAATTTCCACTTAAAATTTTGCATTGTGAATTTTTTAAACATCCCTAGAGAGGACATATTGGGATGACAATGGTGGAACATTTAAACAATTTGTGCTTCTTTGACTAAAGAAAGCCCAGTTCATGCATACACTCAGACTACTCTCAACAGATGAAATGTTTATCAAAGTTTATCCAAAATCAAGACATATTCTCTGTGCACAGCAGAGTGCTGCTGACAATTAAATTCAGTGCTAATGGACTTTACTGTATTCGCAGAAGTTTTTATATTGTGTGTATTGTTAATTACTGAATTTGTGTTGATGTCCCAATATTTATGGATCTGACTGTATCAATATAAAAAGTCAAATCTTTGGAACACTCTGCGGTGTACAGGGTAGATGTCTTGGTATTGGATAAAGCTTTATCTGTAATGTCTTTTTCTATAGTGCAATATATTTTTGTATAATTAGTCCAGAAAATAATAAGAATTTTTAGAAATTAATAAATAATGCAGTGTTGCTGTAAAAGCCCCTTTTAGTTTAGGGTGGGAACATTTTTTTTCAGCACTACAAACTATTGTAACAAAATTTTTTTCATTTTCCAAATCTGGAAACAAATTGCCATAACTGCAAAAAAGGCATTATTTGGCATAAATAACCTGCTAATAATAATAACAACAGCAGTGGGGTATGGTCTGTGCCTTGCTGCTGGTCTTAGATGTGATCATCTGATTCTCTATGATGACTAGCCATATGTTCTGCGTTCATGTAACATGGAAGAGGGGGGACTTCAGGGAATGGCAGTAAATTAGGCTGACACTTTTACTAGTGTTCTTACTGAAGTCACAGAAGGCTTTTACTAAAATTATTCTTTCAAAGAGTAACCTGTTGTGTTTTAGTGACCCACACTCATAGTATTAATGACAAATCTATATTTATTTACAAAAATGGTCAGTGCAGCCAGATGTCTGTTTTTGCCAACACAACTGCAACTTCCAATAGTAACCAATATTGCAAGCTTTTGCCAATGCTAAATTCAGGCTTGCAGCTGCTAGTTACCCATGTCATGTATTCCCAACAGACAATAAAAGTTCTTAATGGAAAAAAAAATTTTTTTTGTAACGGCAAAATAAAAAAGTAAGAAGCACATATCTAAAATACATCCTCCTCACTTTCTGGGGTTTTCCCACTTTTTAATACCCTATAGATACAGACACAATACCTGCTGATTTGCAGGAAACACAGCACGAATTTTTGAAGTCCCGATTTCAAATACAGAGGCAGAGTAGAACAATGATGATCAATGAGGTACAATATATTGAATTTGGTACAATTGATTTCTGCAGCTGCACAGTTTGATTGGCTTAAGCTGGGTACACACGGCTCGATACGCGGCCGATGAAGCTCCAGCGAAGCGCGATGACGTCATCGCGGAAGTCTGGAGATGGTTCTGCAACTGGCAGTCTGTCCATTACATTGGGTGGAGACCCACGGTCCCCATTCAAAGTAATGGATTTCGACCAAGGTTTCTAACATGTTGGACACCCGCTTGGTCGAGTTCCTTCGAGCAGGATCCATTGATCCTGTTCAAAGGAACCTTGGATGACTCAAATCTTATAACAGATTAGAACAACATTGGGTGCTGTGAGCATGCATGGAGCCAGATCTGTATCAAATCTGTTTCTTCATGGAGCTGTGTGTACCCAGATTTAGGTTCCACAACAATCTTGAGTCTAGCCTAAAAATGTAAAAATAAGTTAACATTTTAAATTGATGCTTGATTGATATTTTAAACAAACATTGATTGCAATGTAAATTTTCTGAATAAACAGGTCAGGTAGCGGTCCCTAACGGACATGACCTAAGCTAGTGGTTCCCCAAATTTTCTTGCAGGGCCCCTCTTTTCTATGTAGGTACATTATGGAGTCAGCCCCCCCCCCCCCATTGAAACTACACAGGTTCAGAATAAGGACCAGCACAATGCAGAAACACAGGGTTTTATTAGAGGCAACAGACACGGCAAAATTACCGCCATCACTCGTCCGTTATGGTAAAAGAAAGATGCACCATAGCCGCAGTGCAGCTAGTGTGAATTGGCCCTCAAACTTTATTTGAAATACAACTTCCTTTTTCACACACACCAATCATGCAAAGACATGCATCATATACATACACTCCAATTATACAGGAACGTTCATCCTTCACAACAAGACACACTCATTACATTCACTCTACCTGCAGCTAGTTCCCCCATGGTTGTCTTCCTGTATGTCCATCTTTCAGGCTAGTCTGATTGGCTGGCAGTGCCAGGGGAGGGTGGGTGGACTGTGTGCAAATCCCAGAGGAAGAAGAGAACTGGAAGTGGGGAGAGCCAATAGGCAACTCGGAGGACTCCAAGTGCCACCTTGGTTGCCACCCTAGCTGCACCCCCAAGGGGGGCCCGCCCCCTAGTTTGGGAACCACTGGCCTAAGCGGAGCACACTCCCCAACTTAATAGAACAACATAACTCTAAAAAGTAGGTTACATTGTAAAGAACTCAGATAGCTCAATTAATGCAGATTCGATTATAATGATTTGGCTAAAGGGGTTACTTTGCTTGCAAAGAACCCTATACAAGGCTGGTGACCATGCAGAGAAGGTTGAAAAACAAATTGGACAGGAAACATACTCATCCAATGCCATAAGCATGACAATAATAAGGGCATTTCTCTCATTTCCAACAGTTTAGCATTTAAAAAAAACACGACCCCTACTTTGAAAACTTCTCTTTTTTTAATTAGGATGCTTTCTGTAAAATCATTTCTGTAAAAAGCAATGATTTCTCGGAAGTCTAATACATCCCCTGCATACTCAGTAGTGATGAGCAGCATAGGCAATATTCACATTTGCAATTATTTTCTAATTATTCTCCAAATATTTTAAGTGAATTCAAAATCTCCTGTCCTTATTATGTAATAAGTATATGGGCAGTTTTGCATGCAAATTTTTGGAGTGACATCTAGTGGCAGAATGGGAAATAGCAGCTGCATAAAAGTATTTCATACACAAATCATCACTTGTACATCCGAATATTGCAAACCTAATGTGTGTAACTTTCCCCAGAATCTCAAATATTCAAGATTACAAAGATATAGCACTATATTTGAAATATTTGCGAATTCTCGAAGTGTCGATATTCGCAATACAAGTTTGTGATGTCAATATTTGCGTTCAACACTAATACTCAGAGCTAGAATTCACTAATATGCCTAAATTTATTCTCTGCAGTTATTCAGTAGGGGAACAATTGGACCTCTGTATAAACTCTGGAGCATAGTGGTCTCTCTACTACTTTATGGCTACTAAAAAAATTTTTTGCACAATTTAGGTATTGCATGCATCTGGAATATATTTAACAATTTTAATCTGAAAGTTCAAGTGATGGGAATATATGATATTTATGTCTGTGTTGCTTTAACATTTTAAGAACCAGGGGGGTCACGATTTGTTTAAGAAATAATTTCAGTAAATAAGCAGGGCCTTATCAGCTATAGTCGTGCTACCCATACCTACCCACAACCACCAGTCAAAAAATAATCCCCTGACTGGTTTTGTTTAGCCCCCAGTCAGAGCCACAAAATCACCTTAAGGCAGTGGTTCCCAAACTGGGGGGCGGGAACCTGTGTTTGAATGGGGAGCGGCGGCTCAATAATGCTCCCAAATAGAAAAGGGGGGTCCTGCAAGGAAAGTTTGCCTTAAGGTATACTGTAGTTTCTGGCACAAAGACGTTAAAATAACGAAGACGTAAAAAATGCATTGCTCCTCAAACCATTCCTGAACATGTTTTGCAAGGCATTATATTGTAAGCCCGTCCGGGCAGGGTCCTCTATTCCTCCTGTGTCATTACCTCTACCTGTGTGTTTTACTGTGTTGTATCTCCACTCTAATGTATTGTACAGCGCTGCGTAATATGCTGGCGCTATATAAATAAATGTTAATAATAATAATATTATCCTGAGAAAAGAAAAAAGGTGCACCCAGTGTAACCAAGGGAACAACCCTTTGTCACCGATTTGAGGGACTTCCACGGCAAAAAAAGTTGGAATTCAATGTACAAACACAATCAGGTTTATGTAGAGATAAATTCAAGTTTCAAAGTAACATTAACAAAAAACATTCCATTGTAGTCCAACAATATAGTTCATAAGAAATCATATGTCTTTAGTCTTGACGCCTTTGGCGAGGTTTACTCGCTTCCTCAGGAGAAGAACATATGACAGTGTCTCTAAATAGAGACTTAACTTGTCTACACTACAGTGGGTATTGTAGACAAGTTAAGTCCCTATTTAGAGACACTGTCATACTTATACAATACAACCTATCCAGCTGTGAATACTACTTACCATATGCCTACTCTTTCTTGCATCCCCAGTGACTTATGATTCAAGGTGGTCCTCATATGTTCTTCTCCTGAGGAAGCGAGTAAACCTCGCGAAACGCGTCGAGACTAAACACATATGATTTCTTATGAACTATATTGTTAGACTACAATGGAATGTTTTTTGTTCATGTTACTTTGAAACTTGAATTTATCTCTACATAAACCTGATTGTGTTTGTACATTGAATTCATACTTTTTTTCCATGAAAGTCCCTCAAATCGGTGACAAAGGGTTGTTCCCTTGGTCACACTGGGTGCACCTTTTTTCTTTTTTCTATTTATACTTGGGATGTTGGCAAATTTACACTCCCTAACTGGGATTTAAGATTTCTCTTCAATTCAATAATATTATCCTGTTGGATGAAGCCACTGCTATCAGGACATACTGTTACTATGAATTGAGGTGACGTGGCCTGCAACACTATTTAGATAGATATTATGTGTAACATTCACATGTAATCCAGGTTTTCCAAGCAGTGGCGTAGCGTGGGCTTTCGTCGCCCGGGGCCGACCGGAAATGTGCCGCCCCTCTAT
>CM070037.1:52925854-52938938 GCA_036250615.1 Ptychadena robeensis | reverse complement strand
TTTTTATCTCAGAGTGTATGGCTAGCATTACACAGATCACTAATAATTTCATTCTTGGGATTCCACCAGTAAAACTGGTCAAACATGTTTAAATTTTTTTTAACAATGGAAATTTCAGTCCATCGTTTGAAAATCCTTTCTTGATCGAGCAGTGATCAGATATATTGGTACATTTCAGTTGATCTTCAAGTATCGTTTTTCTAGGTTTCTGCCAAGGCCATTGCAAAGGAATTGATCGGTTTTCAATCTATCACACTGTGTGGATGTAAAAAGGAATCGTTTTTTAAAAGATCGCCTTAAAACCATAATTTTTTTTAGTTAATCAAATTAGAAAATCGGACTGTTTTTGTCCACCTGAGGACTGAGATCCTTTCATAAACACCAATTTTGGTTGTGCAAAAACCTGTCATGGAGGTGATATCTAAACGCCTACCCCCGCACAGAAATCACAGAAAATGTAAATAACAGAATTTTACTCCATGGTGGAGTCTGGAGGACTGGAGGGACACACAAGACAAAAGGGAAAAAGATCTTAACTTTATCTAAAATGGAAAAAGTATTGGGCTTTATTTACATATACTATAAATATTCTTCCATTGAGCACTATAAAATATTTAGAACTTTGGATGTTAAGAACATGGATATTTGCTTTCCTTCTAGATGGTGAACAGTACAGGTGTTCAACCCGCCCTGTTAGCCATCGAGAAGTTTGTTATTTTTTCGGCCGCCGGATCGGTCTCAGAAAGATCCAGCTGCAGGAAGAATTCTTTCATCAGAGACCAGGTAGAGAAAGCGAAAAAGCTGCCCTGAAAACCAGAACGGTGCGTTCCATGTACCGGAACAGGCGGGGGAATTTGAATCTATGTGCGAACAGGCGGACGTGGGACTTTTTTAAAAGTCCGATCTACCAGTCCGATCTACCTGTTCGGCCATCACTATTTGTAACGATACAGTGCATCTGGAAAGTATTCACAGTGCATAATGACAACATGAAAAAGTTTACTTGAGAGTTCGGCAAATGTATTAAAAATAAAAAATGACCAAGCACATGTACATAACTATTCCCAGCCTTTGCCATGAAGCTCAAAATTGAGCTCAGGTGCATCCTGTTTCCCCTAATTATCCTTGAGATGTTTGTGCAGCTTAATTGGAGTCCATCAATGGTAAATTCAGTTGATTGGACAGGATTTGGAGGCAGACACCTGTCTATATAAGGTTTCACAGTTCATGCCAGAGTACAAACCAAGCATGAAGTCAAAGGATTGTCTTGATGTGCAAATCTGGGGAAGGTTACAAAACAATTTATGCTGCTTTGAAGGTCCCACTGAGCAACGTGATCTCCATCATCTGTAAGTGGAAGAAGCTAAAAACTATTAGGACTCTTCCTAGAACTGGCCAGTTATCTAAACTGAGCGATCAGAGGAGTCTTAGTCAGGGAGGGGACCAATAACCTAATGGTCACTAATGTCAGAGCTCCATAGGTCCTCTGTGGAGAGAGTTGAACCTTGCAGAAGGACAACCATCTCTGCAGCATTCCACCAATCAGGCCTGTATGGTAGAGTGGCCAGACAGAAGTCCCTCCTTAGTAGTGTTGATTGCGAATATTCTAGGAATATCGGTACTTCAAGAATTCACAAAGATCTATGCTGTATGTATGTAATCGCAAATATTCAAGATTCTTTACATCAGTACCTGGAACTACCTTTTTGCAATATACACATTTACAAATCCTTATTTGTGCAATGATGGTAATCTTTGGAAAGCACTATACATTATGTTCACAATTAATGCATGCACATGTGCCGCACCTGATGGACTCTCACAAAATTATCTGGTCTAAAGAAACAAATATTTGGTGGGAATGCCAGGTGTCACGTTTGGAGGAAACCAGACACCACCCATCACCAGGCCAATACTATGCCTACAGTGAAGCAGGGTGGTGGCAGCATCATGCTGTGGGGATGTTTTCAGCGGCAGGAACTGGACAGTTCATCTTTCAGTAGGACAACGACCCTTATCACACAGCCAAGATATCAAAGGAGTGGCTTCAGTACAACTCTGTGAATGTCCTTGAGTGACCCAGCCGGAGTCCAGACTTGAATCTGATTGGACATCTCTGGAGAGATCATAAAATTTGTGTTATTGTTAATTTTAAGCGTTCCTGATGGCACCATCTTCTCCAGTAGTGTCCTGTCACTACTGCACTGGACGCAGATTTTCCATTCTGCACTGCAATGGCGGCTCTGATCTAAAGAGGAGGCTGCTGCAGGAGAAAGAAGAGTGGATACCATTGACCATTCATCGGGGCGGCGGCGGGAGATTCAAAAGTTAATCGCACAAAAACAGTTTTCTATGGAGAAAACTGTTTTCAGTGTGATTCCCCAGATGTTCCCCTTTTGCAGTTAACCCTCTCTTTCCTGGTATGGTGGGAGAGAAGGTGTCAAAGGGAATTGTACTGGATACAGGGATAACTGTATCCAATACAACACATACAAATATAAACAAAATATTAATACATACTGTTTTGAAATCTTTCATACAAAATAAGTATTTTTGAGATTTTGTCATTCAAATAATACCTTTAATGAATTTAAATAATTGTGTGTTTCAAACATGATTATATTCAGGATGTCTACTAGACCCTTGTACGGACATATTTTGTGAAGTTATAGGCCTACAACAAAAATCCATGGTGTGCTTTTGGTACAGAAATCTGGACCTCACAAGAGTGCTAGGGAGGTTAATACATATACCAAAATCTCAATTGAACTTAATTGTCATTGTCATTATGAGGTGTTGTGTGCAGAATTCTGAGAATTTTTTTTATCCATTTTGGAATAAGGCTGTAACATAATGACATGTGGAAAAAGTGATGTGCTTTGAATACTTTTCGTATGCACTGTATGATAAACATTAACACCTGGGAGGATACAACAATTATGATCTAAGTACATTATGATCTTAGTACATTCATCTTGCCTTGGGTAAACAAACTGCTATGGAAAACATCAATTTCAAGTAGAATTTTACTTCTAGATAGCAACTGAGGTGGTGACACGCAGCTCAAATGCACTTCCAACTATGTTGGAGATTTCTTGGACTTTAATGGTGAGCAAAAACATCACGCAACATCAATGTGCTTTTGGTTTCATGATACCACATCAGTTTCCTTTTTCTTTCTTCAAGTAATTGGCATTGTTTGGTCCATACCACCCCCAGCAGCTTTTTAAGAATGGGATAGGATGACATCCCACATGGGATGAAAAATGTGATCATAGGGGCTATAAGGTGCTGTTCTTGTACAAGCCTTTCCTGTATCATCTGCATTGTTACCAATAACAGACATTTCTATCACAATGGATGGCCAAATGTGTCAAAAGAAACAGTGCTGGGTGTTGAACCTTTCTATGTAATGACGCCTAACCGATGCCCTGTTGTCTTTATTGTTTATACCAGACTCCTGCAGTTCAAACAAATTAAGTTTTTTTAAGACAACCAGGGCTCTTTTATTGACTCTTTTTATGGAGAGATAGATAGATAGATAGATAGATAGATAGGATCGATAGATAGATAGAGAGCGAGTAGATGAAGGATAGATACGCGAATAGCATAGACTACGCATAGATAGTTATAGATCGAGAGATAGATATTAGGTAGGATCAGATAGACTAGCTAGTATAGTAGAAGATACGAACTAGAGAGAAGCATTAGATAGATGATGATAGATAGATAGATAGATAGATAGATAGATAGATAGATAGATAGATAGATATACATTGCTTAGTGAGGAGATCTAGATCAGTGGTGGACAACTGAGTTAATATGGAGGGCCACAAGTGTGGCATAACCAAAGGGCCGTGCATAACATTTTCAATCTATACTGACTTGAATAAGCATTTTATAATGAAAAGAGGACAGCATGCATAGCTAGAAGACATGTTTATTTATTTATACTTCGAGCATGAGGGAACACTGTAGTATGGTACTGTACATTTTGTGTCATATATATCATCAAAGGTTATGTGCCTGATATATATTATCAAAGCCTTTAGATATTTGAATCAAATGTTATGTGCCACTATATATATATATTATACAATCACCCCCAGTTCGTTGGTGGAATAGTGGCAGCATAGGCCCTCACCTGTCTGTCTGTCTGTCCGACCGCTGCCTCTCCTCCTCTTCCAACACTAAGAAGATTCTGGGCAAAGACGCAACAGCAGGTGATTGGTAGGTTCCAATGGTCCATGTTAGGTGTCGGGGGCTGAAATGGAAGAACCTTGGACCGCAGGTTTGGCACCCGGGATCTAGATTAGGAAAAGGGAATCCAATATATATATATATGTATTAGTGCATTAACAACTTAAGATTTTTACAAATCATCCACCACTAAAGTCGTGGTTGAGTAGTCACCCAGACACAGCAGAAGAACCAGTGTCCAACAATGAACAATTTTAGTTCTCTGTAACATGAACATGTCAACATGACAATAAAACAAAACAAATTATAAAGTATAATTAGATCCAACAGATTTAAAAAGAAAAAAACCCAATCACTGACTTATAAATACAAATATTATTTCATTACCCTAACAGGACCTTGATATTTTGTTAGAGCAGGGACTATATTGGAATGCCCGTCAGTGCCGTCACTTCCGTTTTTTTCTATTCAAATTTCTCGTGAACAGGTGCAAACATGGGAACGTCTGACTTTTTTAACCGCCCTAGTGCTCGGGACGGCAACATCTTGTCCAGCGCTGCTACTCCCACTATTGCACTGGACGGCACCATGGTGCCGTCCAGTAAACATTGGGGCTCCGGCAGCGCATACTTACTGTTTTGCGCTGTCCCAGTGTCCTTGATGCGACATTGCTGCTGGATCCTCCGGCTCTTCTTTCAGCCCCCCCCCCTCCGAGTGACGTGATGAAGTCACATCGGGGAGGTGGCGGGAAATTTGAAAGTAAATTGCATGAAATCAGTTTTCTTTGTAGAAAACTGATTTCAATGAGCATCTATGGACAAAATATCGCCAAAATAAAGTTTCTGGTGCCCCCGATGTGCCCATTTGCAGTAACCCTCTCTTCCCTGGTGTGATTTTACCACATCCATCACACCAGGTTACTGCAAATGGGCACATCGGGGGCACCAGACAATTTGGGCGAGATTTAGTACATAGCAGCATAGCTTTGTGCCCTGATTTTTGTGTTTTCTCATTGATTTACATAATTGTTTGTTTCAAACACTTTTGGTACAGAAATCTGGACCTCAGCAGTGTGCTAGGGAGGTTAAAAGTCTGATTCGTCTGTTCGCAGATGTACCTGGCCAAACATGGGCCATCACTACTGATCATACATGTATGTGCTATTGTTAGCAGATGTCTATGTAGAAAGTGATGGGAGACCCAGAATTTTACAGCTGTCACCAGAACAAGAGGTGAGAGTTAATCTTCAAGTTATATTTAAGCCCCCATACAGACATAGATCCCTGTGCGAACTTCGAACGGCCAATCGCAGCCGATCTTTTGGTGAATCAATGTGCATCATCTGTGTGCACTATTTGCCAGCCAACACATTGAATGGGGACCCTGGTCCCCATCCAAAGTAATGTAAACCAAAAAAAGAACCAACAAGTGGCAGCAAGGGAAATATGTTTTATATATGCTCAGTATATAAAAATACACACAGATATTATTACCAGTATATGACGCCCCCAGTGACCACTGGCGATATTGCACTATTAATAAATCCCTGGAAGCCTGGCAGATAAATATGCATTCCATATGATTCCAGAGAACACCAGATATTTATATATATTTTTTAGGATTCTGGAGTGCTACGTCAGAATCAAGCCAGTTCAGAATAAAGTCAGAGTTTAATTTAAAATGTTTTATTTCGAGTATACATCTTTCTTACTGGTGAACAAACTCCTCCATATTTAGTGTGCTGAGGACATGAGTTCCATCTGCCCCATAATACAATGGCCAATAACATTGGTTATATCAGGTGCCCTGGCTGCAAACATTAGTCGGTAGTGGGGGCCTGCATTGTCAAATCATATGGACCACCAGATAGTCATGACAATGTATCCATACATTTGTATTCTTGTCAGTCACAAGGTATCCTCAAAGCCATTATATTTGAGTGGACTGGTTTGCTCCAGGACTACTTAAGCAGCCCATACACAGGTCAGATTTTCAATCAATCGACTTAAAACGATCAATTTTTTAATCGATTGATTGAGAATTGAGTTTTGCCCACCTGGTTAAATTGACTTAATCCGATCAAAATTGAGTGAAAATTCAGTCGTTTTTTGATCGGACTGGATGGTAAATTTTGATCGGTCGATTGAAAATTGGATTGAAAAGTGTGGTCAACCAATTTTTGATCGATTTTTTTTCTACCTATTCTACCTCATTTCTGATTGAAATTTCAATCGGACTATTTTGGATCGACTATTATGTCGAGTGAAAAAAAAATCTATCAAAAATCTTGTACTACATATGGGGCATGATACAATCGACATACAATTTTATACAGACTTAAAAATTGATTGTTTTAAGTTGATTGATTGAAAATCTGACCTGTGTATGGGCTGCTTTATTCTCTGAAAACAGTTGGCTGTGATTGCCTGTACATTTCTGAAGTTGTCTTTATAAACACTGGAATCAACCGAACTGGCAATGGAATCTGTGTTTCTTGTCAGATAAGAAGTGATATCTCTTGGTCTGGCTACGTACTTGTTGGTCAAGGCTAATTGCTATATTAATGGTTCAGTACATAAATACAATCTTCATTATTTAGTAAACTATAGTGTGAATTATAAAGATGCAATTGCTATCTTATGAGGCTTCATGGAAGAGGAAGTTTAATATGCAGATAAAAGGGCATTCAAAATACAACTGACACTTTGCAAAATATTTAGGGAAAAACAATGAAGAGAAAAGGGGTGTTTTTCTTTAAACAGCAGAAAGGTCACAGAGCTGGAGGCACTTCTGCATGGAGAAAGAGGGAGCCAAAGGCAAGAGAGGCACAGCAGGTGTCAGATAGCAGAAAGGACTTGGCAGGTAAGCTTACAATGGAAGCCCTTTACGCTTAGGTGATGCTCATTGTCTGCCTGACATTGCCTTATGGATTATTTAAATGTGTGGCACAGATGAGCACATCTGCATACATCTAGCCAAGCATACAAGAGGTTAAAACACTCAAAAGCCAGTGTGACCCATTATTTGCAATAAGACACCAGTGACCTTTTAATCACATGATCTTTCTTGTGTCTTGCCTTTCTCTTTTGCCCCAAAAAATGATTCTTAAGTGGCCTAATATACAGGAATCATTATAACATCAAAAATGCGTCTATTGGTCAATAACACCTGAATGTCTTTATATAATAATTATTTTTTTGCCGTTAAAGATTTTGCTGCCTTTTGGGATTAATCTTCTTACACATCGTTACTTTTCAACCGAAATATAAGTGCAATTAATTACTAAACTCTGAACTTTGTAAGTGCTACATATTGCCATTGTTGTATAGTAGAGATGAGAGCATAACCAAAAATCTGGTCAGCAGGAAATCTGCTTCAATAAAAATATAAGCAGTACAGCCATTTTTAAGGTGATTGCAGAATGTACGGATGTGGAAGTATTTAGAGATTAAGGGATTCCTATATCCCTACAGCGTCAAACAGCATAACAACATTCACCTAATATCAAGTAGTCATGTCAGTGACACAATTGTGGCCCCTTATATAAAATTAGTATAATCACCATTACCCTTAATTGAATGGTGCTCACACAAAAAACTCAAACTACAAAAAAAGTTTTGCAAAGTACTAGGCCACCTTATGCCATTGGTACTCTACAGCCAGTATAGAGCAAATATCCAAAATGGACCTCCTCTGAGTAACCGCTAAATCCAAAATAGAACCCAATTGACCTTTTCTACCCTTTGTACTGGCTTAACATCCAACATGCTACTTTTGCCATGTTGTCATTTCTAATTACTTTAGGAGAAAACAGACAGCCTAGACAGAATACTATGGGATTCTAGCATGTAATCATGTTGTTCTTGTATAATGTCTAGGGAATAGCATAAGTGTTAATAAGGGTCCTCATACATTTTCACAGTCCCTCAGGAAAAATAACATAAAAAATACCCATGTGGGCTACACATATCTTATTTGTAGTGCAAACAAATTTAAAAGAATGATGCCTTCTCCAACTTTGAACCTCTAGATCTCTGACACCCTCAGAAATCTAATATTTTTTACCACTAATAATAGACCACCTCCAACTTTCACACCCCTAACTGCAACCTTATATAGTTATATTAATGTTTTCTTTGGCTTATTTATTGGACATAAACTGTATATACAATAAAAACTGGAAAAACTGCAATGGCATAAAGGTTCACTGGTAGTGTATACATGATAAAGTCAGGCTCTACTTAATGTGTTCAAGCTTCTATTTTAAAACAAAACCCCCTGCAATACTGTCTTTTGCCATAAGATGCCCCCTGTGCACAATAACCATCACTGTATCACTGTATATGTGTTGATAGATAACAGATCATGAGCAGGTCAATCAAGATCATATCTTTAATGTTGCATGCAGCTGTAATGTGCAGTAGCATCCATTTCAGTGCATACAGAAGGCGACCAACCTTAAGATTACAGCTGCATTGCTTGATCATAGGCAACAAAGCCCCCTATGATTTTTATTCTACCTCAAGCTGGACAATGAAGACTTTTAGAACAGTTGTGATTGCTAGAATTGTAAACAAAATAAAATTTTTGTCTGGAATCTCAATATGTAGCCATTTTAGTAATAGTGACTTTTTAAAACCTCCTGCCAGCAGACACTAACCCCAAAAGACCTGGGTGGTAAGGAGCCGATCTTTTTTCTGATGTCTACTACATTCTGACAGCTACAGAATGGCCAATCAGAAGCCAGAAGCATTTTGTACACTTTCATCACTAGAGGGTAGTATCAGGCTTCCAATCAGGCCTCAGGCAGTAACACAATATTTAGATTGGTGATGGTGACAGAAGGGGTCTGTCCTAGCTCAGATCTTCTGCAACAAGACCCCTACATGTACCAGAAGATGTTCCACTTGTGGTTTATCAGATACTAAGGAGACAAAAATGCCCCTTATCAGCTTGTAGCCGACCTCCTTCTTTATCATCATCAGACAGAAAACTACTTGACCTTCTGTAGCCTTTGCTAGTAAACCTAAATTCTAATGCCTGCCATACACATGCCGATAAGCGGCCGATTTTTCACCTGACCGACGGGCGTGCGCGCTCACCGAATCGTCCGCTAATCAGCATGTGCCCACAGCTCGGCCGGCAAGAGAACGGACATGTCCGATAATCTCTGGCCGATGTAAGCCGATGGCATTAGCTTCAATGAAGACCGGCGTCTTCATTGAAGCTAATGGCTGGCACACAAAGGGTGCCAGCCGACTGAAGGGGCCCCATAATGCACCAGGGTGCAAACGTGATGATGTCATCACGTTTGCATTCCAGTGCATATCGGAGTAGGTCTATCTGCACCCGTCGGGGTGTGTATGGCAGCCTTAAATCACTAAAGCTGGCCATACACGGGTCGATCCTAAGGTAGGCATACACGCCTAGATTCATTCTCGATAGATGAGGGACAGACTGCAGCGTGATGACCTCATCATTCTGCAGCCGGCCCCTCAGAGAATCGGCCAGCACCCAGTGTGTGCCAGATATTATTTTAGATGGGGACCGCCACCCTCATCCAAAGTAATGTGATCACACGGGAATCTACCAACATGATGAATAACGATGCAATCCGAAGTGCAGCAGATTCCAGGTTGTTCTCGCCAGGTGGGCGCACCAGATTTTCCACTGAGCGACGTTATATGTGATAATTAAACAAATTATTACATGTACAGTCAGTACATTTTTGGCTCTATACACCACCACAATGGTGGTAATTTGAGGGTATTTACATGGAATCAGGTGAACGGTGTAGGAATTACAACAGTTTGCATATGTGCCTCCCACTTGTTAAGGGACCAAAAGTAATGAGACAGAATGATATTCATAAATCAAACTTTCCCTTTTTAATACTTGGTAGCAAATCCTTTGCAGTCAATTACAGCGCAAAGTCTTGAACACATAGACATCACCAGATGCTGGGTTTCATCCCTGTTGATGCCCTGCCAGGCCTCTACTTCAACTGTCTTCAGTTCCTGCTTCTTCTTGGGGCTCAATCAGATTCAGGTCAGGTAATTGACTTGGTCATTGCATAATATTTCACTTCTTTCCCTTAAAAAACTCTTTTGGGTCACTGTCCATCTGCACTGTGAAGCGCCAATTCCAATGAACTGAAGCATTTGGCTGAGTATGAGTAGATAATAGTGCCCGAAACACTTCAGAATTCCTCCTGCTGCTTTTGTCAGCAGTCACATCATCAATAAATACAAGAGAACCAGTACCACTGGCAGCCATACATACCCACGCCATGACACTACCACCACCATGCTTCACTGATGAGGTTGTATGCTTAGGATCATGAGCAGTTCCTCTCCTTCTCCATACTCTTCTCTCCCCATCACTCTGATATAAGTCTGATTGGCCGCCTTTGATCCTGGTCTCATCTGTCCGTAGAATGTTGTTCAAGAACTGTGAAGGCCTTTTTAGATGTAGTTTGGCAAACTCTAATCCGGCCTTCCTGTTTTTTAAGGCTCACCAATGGTTTACATCTTGTGGTGAACCCTCTGTATTCACTCTGGTGAAGTCTTCTCTTGATTGTTGCACACATACACCTACCTCCTGGAGAGTGTTCTTGATCTGGCCAACTGTTGTGAAGGTTGTTTTCTTTACCAGGGAAAGAATTCGGTCATCCACCACAGTTGTTTTCTGTGGTCCTCGGGTGAGCTCAGCAACAGGATGAGCTCACCGGTGCATTCCTTCTTTTTAAGAATGTTTCAAACTGTTGTTTTGACCACGCCTAATGTTTTTGATATCTCTCTGATGGTTCTGTTTTTTTCAGGCTAATGATGGCTTGCTTCACTGATAGTGACAGCTTTTTCGATCTCATCTTGAGAGCAACAGATTGTAAATGCAAATAGCACACTTGAAATGGACCTTTTATCTGCACAATGTAACTGGGATAATGAGGGAATATAACACACCTGGCCATGGAACAGTTGAGGAGTCAATTGTCCCATTACTTTTGGTCCCTTAACAAGTGGGAGGCACATATGCAAACTGTTGTAATTCCTACACAGCTCACCTGATTTGGATATTAAAACCTTAAAATTAAAGCTGACAGACTGCAGTTAGAGCACATTGTGTGTGTTTCATTCCAAATCCATTGTGGTGGTGTATACAGCCAAACATTTTAGGATTGTGTTGATGTCCCAATATTTATGGGCCTGACTGTATGAATGGAATGTATATAGGAGTTAAATGGAACCTAACTCATTCCCAAAGGGTTAAAACATAGTCGGCAATAGCCTCTTACTGAAAAAAAGTATTATTTTCAGAAACATTAGACTTCCCCTTTTTAATAACTAGGTAAAAGTGTTTTCTTTTTCACTTGCAAGAATACTCTATATTTAAAGAGGTCACCCCGCACCCCAGACAACAGTAATAAAAAGAAAACAGGACAGCATGGGACAAGCACCGGTTTTGAACCGCGCTGTGGCGATAGCGGGCGCCTCTATTCATTTTCACAGCCATGTCCCGACTCCCTCCCAGGTGGCCCGCGGCTGCGGTCACGTTTTTGGGCATGAGCCGCGGGCGTCTGCTATGGGCAGCGGCCAATCTCACCCATAGACATGAATGGACGCAGTCAAAAATCGCATGTGGATGCAATATGGGGACCCGAAACGGGGGCAGCTGCATTGAACTGTATTGCAACTGCTCATTGACTTGTGTCAGCCGCGAGCGGCCAGCCGCCACTGTGGGGGCAAGCCCTAACAGATATCCAAATAAATGTGTCAAATATACAGAAACAATATTTTCAGCTCTGCAAAGCTGTCATGACAACAATATAGAACCTTTACAAAACACACATAAAATAAGTTTATAGTGGATGTAATATGTGAAAGTGAAAATAAAATATAAAAAAACAGATATACACATTACTCCTACCTTCATCCAGTGTTCGTCCAGGGGCAGCAATCCCTAAAGAAAGAAAAATACTTACCTTTCCTGTCTGCTTGCTCTTTGATCTGACAATCTGTGACATGAAACACAGATGAATAATAACAGCATTAAAAGTACATATAGACAGGGCAGCACATTAGTAGTACGCTGGTACGCAAAACTGACTAAAGACTAGCCATGTGTGTCTTTATTATCCTTACTAAGTGTACCACACAGAGAGGGGAGACATGCGCGCAGCTTTCCCCCTCCTCCCTTGTGTGTGCCGATGTGTGAGAAGGAAGCCATGCTTGTGTTGTGCTTTGACTGCAAGTGTTCATTAGTGACATCTAGTGGCTGAAATTGATATTGCAGATTTATTTTGATTCAAACTCAAACACATTAAATATCTGTACAAACAAATTCACTGTACCATGTATACACTACTGTAAAAGTAAAAATGTTTAGTTATTATTATTATAATTATTACTTATTATTGTTTCAGTTTTTATTGTTAAATGTATACAATTTATTTCACTTGGATAACCGCAGGGAAACATTAATAACTGTAAAATGTTGCAGTTAGGAGTGTCAAATTGAGAATATAAATTACTAATCCCAAAAAAGATTGGAATTATAATGGTGTTGGAGATCTGGTAGACAAAAGTCAGAGTATGCATATGTAGGGTAAAATCTAACAAGAGAAAAGTTGCACTACTGAGGTATGAGATCTCGGGTTCCAACACTGTTGTACTGTGAGAGTTACATTTGATCCAAACCCAGCTGTTGACCTGTGGATGGAGACAACTAATCGGAGGATCAATTATGAACAGCGAGGTCCACCTGCAGCAGAATCTATCATGCAGGAAGCTGACACAGAGGACAGTGAGGGAGACAGTGAGAACGACGGTACTTATTAAAACCACCCTACATATGAGGTGAGTACCACACACCACCTCCTGGTACC
>CM070037.1:52900389-52925754 GCA_036250615.1 Ptychadena robeensis | reverse complement strand
CCCGTGGCACGGTTTTGAAAAAACCGTGCCACGTGGCAAACGCTCAGGAGGTTAATAGACATTTGTATCCACATTCAGAGGTTGATACATTGTAATCAACCTTAGCATTTTCACATAAGGAAACTTTATGAAGGTTTTTATTAATTGCAAATTCCCTGGACATGCTATCCTTACCAAATTACTGAGCATTTTAAGAAGATTTTAGACACATTTCATGTTTCAGTTTTGAATAAACAATGTTTCAAATAATGTCAGGATTTTCACAGAAGGAAAACATCTGCCAAATCTGTAATTTATTCAAAAACTACATGTGCCATACTTATTTTTCTTTTTTGCAATGTGTCTAAAAATCTTCTTCACATGCTTAGTAATTTCGGTATTGATAGCATATCAGGGTATGCAATTTATATTCCTATTCATGTGAAAGCCAAATATGATATTCCACTTTATGATGGCTTCTATTAAATTGCAAATCCCCTGAACATGCTATCAATACTAAAATAACTGAGCATGTCATGACACATTTTAAAAATATTGCATTGATTTTTTAGACACATTGCAGGTGTATTTTACTTTAATACAAAGGGTTTCAAACTATATACAAAGGGTATATACACTGGTAGTAAATAGAGTAAACCAGTCACTGGTTTAATGCTGATAGAACACAGGAACATATCCACCTAAAAGTTGACAACTGAAAGCACAAAGCCCAGGCCTTAGGAGACAATTCCTGTACATTCTGACACTCGGAACCCAGCCACCAGATGAGCGCCACAACTACTCCAGGCTCCAGCTAGTCTTCTATCCACATGAAACATGTTCAGACCTGGGTGGGACATTGCATGTTAGTTGGACAATGTTCAAAGTTTTCTGTTACAGCCCCTCTGGCTCTAAATAAACAGCGTATATCATTCCATTCCCTAAAATATTTACTGAATATATGTAACAAAAATGCATAAAAGACTATTTATATGTGAACTAGAAAAGGAGCCACTTACTTAGAAAATAAAAAACATCAATTTATGCTTCGTGCATCACAGTGTAGTACAGAGGACAATAGCAGTGTAACAGTATGCATTATTGTCCTCAACAACTCCCCCCCCCCCATAGCAGGGAGAAAACAAGAAGAACAATTAGATGTAGCATATTTAACCAAGGTTATATTTTAATAGAAGCTGTAGCATTCAAAAGATCTACACATGTTAAAATAATTTAAGATTTCAGTTCTGGAACTAAATATACAGTATGTCACAAAAATTTGTACACCCCTGCATTTGTGGGAATAGTGTATAATATCTTCTTGTGGGACAACTCTGAAGATATGACATGTTGAAGTAGTCAATGTACAGCTAGTATAACAGTGAAAATTAGCGGTCCCCTCAAAATAACACCTCTTAGTAACACTTCTAAATTCCAATTGTGCCCACAGTGTCAGTATTCTGAGTGGCCTCCATTATTTTCCAGCAGAGCCTTTTCTCTCTTGGGCATTTCTCTCGTGGGTTGCCCCTGGAATCATCTTCCACTCCTCCATGGAAACATCACAGAGTTGGGAAAAGTTAAAGACCTTGCCTTCTTCTACCATTAAGGATGCTCAATAGGGATTAGGTCTGGAGACATGCTTGGCCAGTCCACCTTTGGTCATCTTGGAGGTGTGTGTTTGCAGTAGTTATCGTATTTGAATACTGCTCTGTGGCCAAGTTTCATGCTCTGCTTCAGTTTGTCTCAGTGTCGTTTCTAGCCTTCCCAGGGGGACTATTTAAGTTTTTGCTTCGTGCACCCTGTTGACCAGGGGGGTGGGGTATGTGTTAGTGGTGACCGGGAATGGATGGGGTGTTTGGGGACTACTTCTTCTCCTCCAATAGCATCCACGCCACATCCCCCCCCCCCCCCCCCCCCCCATAGTGTAGACACAGCCTTACAGTGAAACATTTGCATGTAGCCTGAACAAGTTTACTAAACACTGAGATTTGGTAGTTTGGAAACATTTTATTGGAATGTTGAAAGGTACATAGAATAAAAAAGTTCCCAGAAAATTTGCATTTACCGATGGACACCAGGTCATGCCCATCCCTTATTCTGTGTGAGAATTCACCAATTTGAATGTAGTGTGGAGAAATTAGACCCATTAAATGCAACGTTTGGATTGTCCATTTCCACCCTATGGAACAGGTTACAAAGCAAGGAGAAAGTTCAGATTATATTTGTATAGATCACAGCATAAGTACAAATGGATGTGTCTTATTATTATATACAGCAAGAGAGACAAACTTGAAGATTCAAAATTAACTTACATTTCTAAACTAAGAGACACATTATTCCTAGACATAAAGTGGTTAATATCTTAGCTATAGTTTTCAATCCTTGGTTATGCCTTCTCTTTGCCTGAATATGCCGCAACCCAAACATTACACAGTCTAGCATTCTTTTTAGGAGAGGTGCTTAATATTCTGAGGGTTCCACAGAACCAAGCGTGCCAATATAACTGCCACCTACTGGGTACGATGTGCACCTCTAACTATCAAGGTCTGAATAGTTGCAGTTAAATGGAGGAAGTGGTCAGGGTCACCCTTTTAGTGAACCATGGATTCAATCGCACAAACAGCTGCTTCCTTTATAAGCAAAACGGGTTCATGTACAGTTCAGTGTAACGTAATAATTTAAGGAACAAGGATGCACCTTTCCTCTCTCCTTATTTGCGGATCTACATTACACATTCTCTGCCATCTGACTGCCTGAGGCAGAGATTTTTACTCTTACTACAAGTTATCGCATAGAAATGAACATGTGCTGAATAATCCAACCATTAAATGTTCCCTATGACTGGCCGACACATAAAAGGTAAAGTGGACCTGTCATCTACTGATGGAAGTAATAGTAAAGACAACCCTTTGGAAATAATTTCATAGAACAACATCACTATCTCAT
The DNA here is from genome assembly GCA_036250615.1 of Ptychadena robeensis. Taxonomy (NCBI): domain Eukaryota; kingdom Metazoa; phylum Chordata; class Amphibia; order Anura; family Ptychadenidae; genus Ptychadena; species Ptychadena robeensis. The sequence goes on along the minus strand of CM070037.1, from coordinate 52,922,829 downwards.
CATCTAAAATGAAGCCAAAGTGAATTGACTTGAAGTAAAATTGTAAACTGGGCATCTGACAGCAATGGCTTGCATTTGAAACAAAAATTTACTTATAGGATAACCTCCAAAATGTCTTCACATGGTACAGGGAATGGATTCTTCTGACACTTATTTTTTCATCCTAAAAGACAACTGCTTAATGACAGGGGGTCATAGAACATCACATTCTCCAGACTGTCGCAGCCCCTCTGTCACATTTTAGAGCTTATTTTGGCCCAAGAGTCACAAAATGTACCTGTCACTGCTTCAGGACCTATTGATGGGCTCTTTTTCTATAATACATAAATTCTTTTATATATATATATATATATATATATATTTTTTTATTTTTTTTTTATTTTTTTATTTTTCTGTGAAATTACTGCATATACGTAAATTTTTTAGTTTGAGTAATTTTACTATCAACTGTTAATAATATCATTTAACATTCTGATATCCACCATACCCCTTTTCGCCCTGTAACTCTATTCCTTCTATCCTGTGTGTTATTGTTAAAGAGATCTTTTTCCTCACTAGGGCTTTACCCCACAAACGAAGTTGGCTGCATGGTGGCGCGGTTCTGAGCTGCTTCCATTAATTTCAGTGGACCTGTCCCCACTTGCGTGGCTTCTCGCAGCAGCAACTGCAATTTGAAATGCAGGCACCCGCGTTTTGGCCATGAGCCACGGCCAGCCGCTAGCGGCTAACTACATGTACATGTCCGAGGCCGCTTATGATCTTTGTCAGCCGCGAGAGGCTGGAGGCTCGTGGGACCACGCCACCACGTGGCCAGCTTTGCCTGTGGGGACAAGCCCTAACTATTGATTTACTTGTTAGTTATGATGCTATGGGTTCTGGAAATAGTTGTATAGCCTATACCTAACACCTTCACTCACCTCAATGCTCATATTTGTTAGATTAACTACAAATATTAGGTAGGCAAAACTTCTGTTTAATCATTTGGAAGTATCTAAAATTAAATGTTTGTGGTGGGACCTTAAGAGACAAATATATACATTCATGCCTACAAACTTCAAGCAATGTAAATGTTAGAAAGAATGGGGCCAAATTCCTCCACAGCGATGTGAGAAAATGATAAGGTAATCGTTAAAGTGATAACTTTAAATAATTATTGCTAATCCTGGTTCAACAAGTTATTGAATCATGGGGTGTGCTTAGTTTTCCATTTTGGCTTAGTTTATGTTAAAGAACTAAAGACACAGTGTAATCGTAATCTGTGTATTTGAACCAGGGGTGGGCAAACTTTTTGACTTGTGGGCAATAATGGTCTTTTAAATCTGATAGAAGGGCCTAAGGAAGGGCCTGGCATAGGTGTCCTAAGTTCTAGACAGATATAAAAAAAATAGAATATATAAAAACCAATATTAATAAATAGTGGCTTCGATAGTCAACAAACATGCCATTGCAGGCAAACTATGGCCACTAGTAGACCTGAACAATCACCCGACTAGGCATTATCTCCACCAGGGGGCTAGAGCGTTTTTACACCAAGGTGACAAAGGGCCAAATTAAAAGACTAAAGGGACGCTTTTGGCTCCTGGGATTTAGTTTTCCCATGCTTGATTTAGAACCTGCTAAGGCCCTAGTGTTTTTTATTACCATATGTCCTCATACATAGAGCCTTAATATTTAAAGATTATTAACTTAACTTTTTTCATTTTGGCTTTATGTTTAATAACTAATGATTTGTTGGAATCTGATATGTGTTTAGAACCTGCTAAGAATCAGATTTTATTATGTCCTGATAAATAAAGCTTGAGAATTGACAGATGAGATATGTTCTTTTTTTTACATCTCTACAGAGCTGATAAGTCCTCTATGTACCCTTGCAAATCATTTCCTCAATACAACTCCAGTAGTAGCCTGGGATATACTTGATATTACGTATTTTGTTTTAAATTGTATTCTAAAGATTTCATGACAATGTTATACAGAAGAGCACGGTGGTAAAGAAGATGCATTGTTTCCATTTTAAAAATATAATCATGCAATTTAATCCTGGCAATACAATACTGCCCTTCCAGTGTTGGAACATTATAGTTTGTATAGCCTATTTAGAAGGAATTTTCACTGTCATATTTCATGTGCAGCCATTGAAAAGCAAGCAGTGTCTGTGTGGTAAAGTATGCTGACAGCGCTCAGGTGAAGTCTGGGTCACATCTCTGATACTGTAATTGTACCACTTTACTCTTTGCTCTAGTTCTATGCTCTATGCTGCAGGGGACTAGGCTCTGTACGAGATAAAAGAGCATCAAGGTATTTTACAAGGCGCTCTGATTTATGCACAACATGGATTTCCTGGACAATGCACACCTGTCTTAAAGAATGATGAAGACCGCCATTGCTGACCTTTCCTTTTGGGGATCCTGATTGCGTGGATGCTATTCTCATGCACCAACTGCCATGCTTTTTGAGTTTCAGTACTGGAACAAGTGTAGAGATAAGGGATTCTGACAGTTCTTTACATCAGACAGAGTGTGAGGTTAAAAAACACATAAAACAGACAACCAAGTAACTAGGTCAACAAATGGCCCCTCCTTTACTTTACTAATGACAGGTACACTTCAAAGTAAACCTGACATGAAAGAAATACAGTACCCTGCTATGTTTGAGTAATTTTATTTTTCATGACTTTTCATCCTTTAAATACTTTACAATCAGTCACTCACCCATAGGCTAGCTACCATCACCCTTTTACAGATTATAATGAGGTCAATTATCCCCAAATTGCTAATTTGGTAGTTTCTGTAGAATTGAATGACCTTCTCAGGTTTTACGATTTACCCGGGGTCTTACTCTTGGCTTTATATTATAAACAATTATAGGAAAAAACTCAGTAGGTCCTTCTTTAAACTACCCAGCGGTATTCAAGAAGGTGGCTCTGGGTAGATTGTAACTCCCTTGCTGTTCAGCACCATTTCGTCCTGTCAGTACTGCACTGGACGAGATGGGGCCATCCGGTGGAGATTGGGGCCCCGGCAGCGCAAACTGACAGATCAGCGCTGTTCCAGTGGCTCTAATCTTCTGAACTGGAAGCCAAATCCCCCCCACCCCCGAGTGACGTGATGGCACATCGAGTGGTGGTGGGAGGTTCAAAAGTAAATCGCACAAAAACAGTTTTCTATGGAGAAAACTGTTTTCAGAGTGATTCCCCAGATGTGCCCCTTTGAAGTTAACCCTCTCTACCCTGGTGTGATGTCACCAAGTCTATCCCACCAGGGGAGAGCGGGTGCCAAAGGAAATTGTACTGGATACTGTGATACATGTATCCAATACAATTCAAAGTAAAAAAAACACAAAACACATTTCCAATTCAAAAAAAATTGTTATTATAAACAAAACTTTTTTTCCAATAATACCTTTAATTTTTTTTTTTTTTAGGTAATTCTTGTTTACATCATTGTGTGTTTAAAATATGAATATTCAGGATGTCTACTAGACCCTTGTACAGACTTATTTGGGGAAGTTACAGGCAACATAAACACAAATAAAAACAACATAAAAACAAATTCCATTTAAGTCTATCAGGCGCTTTTGGTTCAGAAATCTAGACCTCACAAAAGCGCTAGGGAGGTCAATGACCTAAATTGAAAAAATCCCAAGCCAATCATGGGATGGCATAACCTGCTCCAGCTGTGCCAGTGCCTTCCTACAGCATCTGGCGAGCTTCTTAATGGTTCCAAAAATTGGTGCCCTTGACATACACCTGGATAGTGTGCAGGGGGGAACAGCAAGCATGGTAATTGGTAATCGGTCTGTATTTACCAAACTGCTTTTGGACACAATTTCCAAATTATTTGGACCACTAGGTGGCTAAAGTACATATCTCTATATCTCATTTTCTTTACAAATAATCCCCCAAAACAGATTTACACTAGGATAGTTAGCAGAACTATGCAATACATTGCTTTGACAACTATGTATCCCCCCAAAATATTTCTAGTATAGATACACCTCACTGTAATCTTCTATTACTCTAGTTCATCTTTGGGAATGACACCTCATTCTAAATCCAAAGTCATCACTATATAGATGGGCCACACCTTGCAGACATGTTATAGTTTATTCTTAAGGTGTCCACTAGGGTTATGTTCAGAGCTTTGTGCAGGGGAAGTTTTCCAACACCAAACTCAGCCAACCATGTCTTTGCTTTGTGCTTCCACTAATTGTACCCACCAAGTTGTAAACCACAGAAATTACTTTTGCATCTACCCCTACTTAGGAATCTAATATTATTTGTAACTTTTATCATAAATTATAATTGTAAAGTTATACAAATGTGCCTAGATATTTATGATGCAAAATTGTCAGGGTTCAGCAAGTTTATGACACCTCTTTAGAAACATCTACATTTACTTGCTGCCTCGCTGCCACAGGAGTTCATCCTAAGGCTAGCCATACATGTGTCGACTCGTGAGCGATCGATCACCCATCCGATCGATTCCGGTGAAGCCACAGGCAGCGATGGATCGCCCAATCAAGTCTGTGCCTACCACCTTAGGCCACCGATTCCTGGAAGATTCTGTTCCCGATCGATCACTTCACAAATGTCAACTCCCCTTGATGTGTGCTCAATCGATCAGAAAAGACCAACAGGTTGGTTCTCTGGCCGATCCGATTTAGGGGCCAAGTCGATAGGGCGGGGTCGATCGGTCAAGGTGGGCTGCACTCAATTCCTCGTCGATCGATCGGCCAGGAAACTTGTGGGAAATCGCCCCGTGTATGGCTACCTTTATAGAATGTTGTCAGTGCTTAATGGTTTCAATCTTGTATAAGAGAGGTCCAATATCCTGAACTCCTGTTCCACAGGACAACAAAGCACGAACTTCAAAGGAAAGTTAAGAATGAGTGTGGAATGGTGAATTCTACTTATTGGGGTGGCTGTAGAAGACTTTAGCCCGAATTGGCAGATGTTTCTCACACTTCTGTAAGTTATAATTAAATCCAATCAAATAAAACACCACAAAGTCTACACAATATGATTTCTCCAGGTTAAACTTTCCAACCTTTACATTTCATATCTTACGTTCCGCAGCTTACATTTCACTGAGCTCCGATTACTGAAGGGTAAATATGTCTTTTGAGCAGCATATTTTGTTATTCATTTCCATAAGACGGTTAAAACACCTGCAGTGAAACCATGCATCCAATTTTCCATCAGAGAAGTCACCGGACTATTTGGGAATGAAGGACGGTGATTCATCGTTAGCAATGGGCTCGTCTGACTTAAGGATGAACCCATCCAAGATGGAAAGTAAAACAAAGGTTTCTAAAATAGAAGTGAAATGTTGCAAGGAACATTTCTCCTTAATGAATTATTGGGAGATTTGTAGCAGCGGGACAGTCAGAGACGTCTATCAGCATCTGCAAGCACAAGTGTCATGTCCTGGCTGCACTCTATCCTTATTGCCCTCTCCGTGAACTGGGCAGTTTCCTTTCACTTAGTTTATTTTCACTTCTAATCTGGCAGCTGGTTTCACCCTGTACACATTTGTTTTAAATAATTTGCTACTTGTTTCAGAGTTCTTGCCAACTGAGAAATAAAAAAAGAAAAAGGAAGGCAACAAACTCTTTGCTTGATGGCAATGGCACATGAATCACACAACTACAAAACCCAAAGTCTGTCATTTTATGATCATATAATTCCAGAGAGAATTCTCAATTGTCTTTGTCGGAGAAGATTCCTCTACATCTAATTCTGCATTCTGCATTCAAGACCATGATGTAAAACAATGTCCACCCCTTCCCTCGTTCCCCAGAATAAGCACTGGCTCTGCTAACAGCTTAGTAAATTTTGTTTTCAAAAGCCAACACATTTCTTTTTAGTTTTGGAGAGAGTACTGCATGTTAAAAAAGGTTCCTGCTTTCATCCTCTTGGGGAAATTTCCCCCTCATTTCCGGTTTCATAAATACAAGAGAGTAATATCTTCTCCTAGACAGTTGTTACTGTAACAGGTGTCTCCACTGTAAATTGTCTCCATTATCCCTGTTTTGGTGACAACTGCTACAATTTTATCTTTGGCCTGGAGTCAATGATCATTAGGACAAACTGATAGAGAATGATAAACAGCTCCAGTGGGGACACTCACAAAAAAAAGTTTTTCCCCCTCCCTAATCTGTGTAAAAACAGATATATCTCAATTTTTATTTTTGTAATAAATCATTTTATTTGTAATGCAAGAATAGGGATGTGCAATCTTTTTCACAGGTGTGCCACATAGGGTTCTTAATTTCACTGGTGGGCCACATAGGGTTCTTAGATTTGATAGAGGCGGGGCTAAAAGTGGTCATACACAGGTCGATTTCCCACACGATTCCTGGCCAATCGATCACCGGGCGCGTGCACACCGATCGATCGACGAGGAATCGAGTGCAGCCCACCCTGACCGATCGACCCCGCCCGATCGTCATGGCCCCCAAATCGGATCGGCCAGAGAACCAACCTGTTGGTGTTTTCTGATCGATTGGGCACACATAAAGGGGCGTTGACATTTGTGAATCGATCGATTGGTAACAGAATCGTCCAGGAATCGGTGGCCTATGGTGGTAGGCACAGACTTGTATGGTCGATTGATCGACGCCTGTGGCTTCACCAGAATCAATCGGAGCGTCGATCAATCGCTCAAGAATCAACACGTGTATGGCTAGCTTAAGAGCCGATGGATGGAGTGTTTCTTAACAACACAACCTGCATGTGCAACCACTTCCCATGCAAGTGTATAGGAAACATGTGAATGTAAGTATAAAATGTGTGCAGCATTGTGTTATGCATTTACACACTCCATTGCATGAAAATGCATAATGTGCATAAAGTGTGAATGGTAGAACAGGTTTCCTATTGTATGGTGTGAAGGAGCCTAAAGTATGTAGTTCCTTTCAAAAATGTCCTTCTTGGCACAAAAAAATTCTGTGGTATTGCAGAAGATTTCCTCACAATCTTATTATTATGAACTTTTATATATAGTGCCAATATATTATGCAGCGCTGTACATTAAATTAGAGTTGAGATGCACACAACATAAGATAACACACAGGTACAGGTTATGACCCAGGCAGAGTTGAGGACCCTGCCCAATTTGAACCCCATGCCAATTTGTAGACATCATCGTAATCACAAACCAAGGGTTGTACAGTGTGTCTTCTCACCACATGGGCCAGATATGGCTCACGGGCCGTAGTTTGCCCATGTCTACCAGCTGAACCATTACTACTACATGCAAATAAGCGTGTTGTCCTTTGACCTTGCGCAGTAACAGTAGTGATACAATAAGACTATTAAGGTGTTTGATATTGATGTCATAGGCATGAGTTTAGCAATATCTCTTCTTTACTGGGACCCACAAAACCACTTCATATATTGGTTTTCTGCTCATTTACTCAATCTAACAGAGACAAGTGTCAGGAACGAAGTCTTGTGCATTCATTTTGGGTTGTTTTACATTTCATTTAATCAATTCATAAGGCTTAAAAAGCTCCAAACATTAGGACTGTGTTGTATCGTTTGATGGCTTGAATCCCTCCTAAAACAGAATATGTAAAATGGGGAAAGTGAGGAGTTCATGAAGTGGACACTGGAAACCCAGGGGAAGTACTGGTATTCCAAGAATCGCTTGTTAAAAACGATTCGCTGAAAGATTGTTAGGGCTGAATCTCAAATACCCTGGTGGCTTCTTATGCAAAGCAGAGAAAGTCAGAAGTTCAGCCATACAGGTGAAAACAAAGTCAATGTTCCTTCTGGAGAAAAAAAAAGCTTATTTCAGAGCTAAAAGTTCAATGTATAGATTATTTACTCTGTGCTTATGTTAATGACCCAATATGTTTTCTTAATGTCTGTTAACACATTTTCATCAAGAAATCATGAACATCAAATGTGAGAATTCGTGTAAATAGTCATTCGTGTGGAATCGGTAAAGACCTGCAAGGAGAAAGGTCACACAAATGTTACGCTAAGGTTCACACATACCTCAACACATATTTTAAGGCAGTTTTATTATGTTATTGCCCTGTTGAGCCAGTTTTCTTTCCGACCCTGCAATATGCCCAAAGCATGTTTAGGCGGACCCATAAAACATGTCCTGGAGTGTCTCTATACATCTGATAGGGTTAGTATGCTTGGCCCTTAGGTCAGCCTTCTAGAATTTTTAGCTTGAAAAAAACAACTATGTCAGCAACCTAAACATATTCCCCAAAAGAGAAAAATGGTGTCCAAAGGGCAAACAAATAAGCCTATAAATTATAAACAGATGTAAGTCACTGTATATGAATACAATTATCACAGCAGTAACTTACACCAGTACTCCATGTTTCAACACCTTCAATGTGTTCCCCATGGGAAGAATCTGTCTTTTAACTAGTGATCCTGCCACAAATACACTTCCTGCCCAATTGTACTATACTGTAGATAAGGAGAAGCAAAGTTGCCTTACTATTCTATGGCATACAAACCAACACGTCTCCTCATCTTCCTCATTACAAAGAGAAGATTTGCTTTGTTGTTTTTTGATGAAAAGTTAAGAACACCAGTGAGCATTTAAATTTGAAAGGTTTTCATTAGCAGATAATGCTTTAAATCTTTCAAAAAAGGCAAATTGATCTAAGGAGATAGTAAGATAGTTGGGGCATGCTTTATGAAGCAGAGCCATAGTCAGACTTCACTATGTTACCCAATGAGTAATCATTACTGCATCACTTAGTACTAAAGTACTTAATACTAAAAAAGAAAACATACCTTCATTTGTATTACTGTCTATTTTGTCTGGCTTCTTTACAGTAGACAATTATGAAGGAACAATTGGGCTTCTGAATTTTTGAGATGGAGTTAACCTTTAAAAATACTGAGCATTTGTTTATTTAACTAATCAATCTCATCTCATACACATCTTGTAGTGACACTAAAACTGCCTAATTTTTCTTCCTTGTAATGGTGCCTCACTTGTTCTGCAATTGTGAAACACTTTGGGAGCAGTAGGAATGCAATCTGGAAGTTATATTCAATGTGTAGGTGATAGAAGAAGAAATAGTATGGGTTATACAAAGTTCAGCAAGACAGACAGGGGCTGTGCTGACTCCGAGAAATAACTATGCATTTTAGTCAAAGAATAGTATAAAAATATTGGACGCTTTTCAAATGTGGAAAATGTGTAAAAGGGACAGATTTTTCAGGCTTAGGTTCCTGTGTAAACTCTCTCATGCCGTTTACACAAGAGTTGAAGACTTTGGCAGATAGTTTTCATAGGAAGTTAAGCCTGCAAAATCCACCCCTTTTACATATTTTTCAAATGTGATACCTACTCACAATCTGTCTTTGTCACAGGCAGAGAAAAAAATGTTATTAACTGTATGTTAGTTAATCCAGCCAATGACTCTTGCTTGGGAAGCATGGAAAGTTTCCATGCTTCAGTCAGTACAAAGTATTTGTGAAACGTTTGCCAACAGTGAGTTTTGAGGACTAATGCCAGGTAGGTTAGGGCTTGCCAGGCGTGGGATCTAATATTTGAATTAACTTTGGGACTTCTAAAAGCCAGAAGCAGGTTAACATATTGCATAATTAGGTTGATAAAAACATCCACCGAGTTTAACAAAAAACAAAAAATATTCTGTAAACCCTATACCTATAGAGAAACCAGAAATAAGAAATGTAAGCAAAACTTTATGGCAAGCAACAAATATTGTTGTTTAAAGACAATTGGATAACTCCATCATTTCATTGCCCATATTGATTTAGAGACCTTTCTCTGTTTTTAAACTATTCGGGATGGAATATTTCATTAACCCATTTCTCAACTAAGATTTTGGACCATGGTCAACTTTCCATTTCTTCTTCATTTATCGCAGGAATTTTCCCTTCTTGCATGTCGAAACCTACTATAATCCACCAGCTTTTTTTGTTCTATGCTTTTTATACTCTCTATCATATTAAATGTAGACACATGTAGATATTCATAACAGAACCACGCCTATTTTTCCACTTTGCATAATATTGATACTACTACATGTTTTTAATTGCGGAATATAATTTCATGTTTTCTTCATAGCTTTTTACCTAGTAGACAGTACTTAAATAGTGCTAATTAAAAAAAATTCATGTTCCCTCAAACATGTTTCCCCATGGATCCCATAATGCTAAAGGACATAGGTGTAAGTAAGCCCATTGTTCCCTTACATACAAGCCTGCATTCTGGTTAAGCTCATTTCAGGTGAGGGGTACTTGCCTTTTGATTTAAAAAAAATACACGGCTCAATATATGAGCCATTCGAAGTTCCCGGCAGCAGCACGATGACATCATCACGCTCACATCACATCATCGAAGGAGCTGGAGGCACAGCACTACTGTGTGTCCTGCTCTGACAATGCTTTACATCGAGAACCCGCGGACCCCATGTAATGCAATGAACATCGACCATGATTTACGGTCATGTCCGAGGCCGCATTAGATATGGGCCAGATTGATGGCCGTGAGCGCGCACGCGCTCAAAGTGGTCATTGATCTGACCCATATATATGTGCGTGTTCCCTGCTTAACCCTTATAGTACAACTTCAGCACCATGGAAAGCATTCTGGCAAATTTCTTTTAATTTGCCTAAAAAAAAGCCTGAAGAAGGGATCTGCGACATCCCGAAAGCTTGCTTCTCTAATGACTTCAGTTAGCCAATAAATGGTATCACTTGAACTCCAAACTTGCTGTATTCATCAATGGCTAACATGGTACAACAATCTACTATTCCAAAAAGAAACACATAGATATGTCCTTAGGTTAAAACCAGCTACTACAAAGGTTCATCCTGGCAAGATCTGAACTATTCATATTTGTATGCATATTCGGTTAATTTTCTCTATTGAAATTAAGTTTATGTTTGTAAACCAGTGATCAAAATTAGGTATTGGGCTCATGTAAACATGTAAAATAATCTTTGTCATAGTAATGCAGTTGACAGATGTGAGCCTGTCATTTACCTGTTAGTATTTTTGGGTGCAAAGTGGTGTTCTGCATAGGTAACCTAGGTCAAGAGGAGGCTTTATATAACTCCATCAATGTCATTGAATAAAACTTGCATTTCTATAAATTTATCATACAGAAAAAAAAAACTCTTCCACCACAAACTATTAGCATGGAATTCCAATTTCATATTGCAGTTATTTTACAGTAGACCCTTGAGTAACAACTGGCTTGACTTAAGACCAACTTGAGTTACAACCCAAATTTTTGTTATATTTTACATGGAGTGACACAAAACCTAGTAATGTGGCTGACTCTTAGTTTTAGGTTAAGGTTGTCCTTCTTCTGGTCCCTTTTTTTTGTGAACAGGGGGTAGTCCCTGCTCAACAAAATACAGAAGGAGAAAGAATTAATAGTTAGTTCAAGAACCAGGGTTACAATTCTTTACCTTCTATAAAACTGTGACAAGTTTAATGCATAAATGAAGCGAAATCACCTCTTGGGATCGGTAAACCTTAGCAGACCAGCTCAATTCACCAAAGCAACTGAAAAAAACCAACAATACTTATTTTTTCATGGCCCTAATATCTAATATTTAAATGTCTTATCAAGGGCCTGTTACCAGAACTACAGAAACTAATGGCCTATTATTAATAAGGGAAAATTGGGCTTATATTGTTAAGTTAATTAAAACCATACACTTTCAAATTCCCCTATAGGGTTGATCATGAATATTCCAGTCGCAAATTTTTTCTGTGAATTTTGGCACTACAAGTATTTGGGAAGATCTCAAATATAGTGCTATATCTTTGTAATCGCAAATATTAGAGATTTCTTATATTAGTACCCTGAACTACCATGCATTTTGTTTGCAATATGCGGATGTACAAGTAACAATTTTCACAATGAAAGTAATCTGTGGAAAACACCATGCATTGCATTCACAATATGCACATGTGCAGATTTCCACCATGAAGGTAATTATGACTGGAGATCACAAATTCCCAAATTCATTGCGAATATTAGGCAAACGATTTGCAATATTTTATGAATACGAATATTGCCTATGCTGCTCATCACTATTCCACAATAGAGTTGGATGGTTTTCCCATGTTAGCTCGACTTCTAATCAGCCCTCTCTCAATAGGTTTTTCATGTTTTGTCTGTTAAAGCTGCCCAACATCAGGCTTATTAACATCTGTGTGAAAATAACAGTAGACTCTGGTCTTAAACCATGAGATTATTGTCCATAGTCATCAAGAGGACCATCTGTAAATAACCAATGGCCTTGAACTAGGTGACAAATATTAGATATAAACAACCCCTGTCACAAAAACAATGTGATGTCATGTTAGTTAAAACTCATTGGCATAATATGAAAATCCTATTTCCCCCACAGAATTTTTTTTGAAACCGAATTAGTTTGATCATGCTGCCAATATCCACAAAGGTTTGGAAAGTATGAACAGCTAATTATTACACTATTGTTAATAATTATTCTTTGGAAATATAAACCATAAACAATCCAGCCTGGTGTATGTCTTTTTATAACTTACCTACCTACACAGAAAGCTAGTTTTGTTAGGTCCACATACACCTTTCGATTTCTCTATCAGATTTCCTTTAGATTTGCTTTTGTTTCACCAAAACCATGTAATATGAGGGACCTTCTAAACAACCAGGTCTACCTGTGTTCAATCAAAGGCCCCTATACTACATAGTTGTTGGTAGATCTAAAGGATATCTGGCAGAGAGATCTAAAGGTGTATGGTGTTTATAGACAATACATATGAAATGGCAATTTTTTTTATTTCTTTTCCTTCAGTTAAACATACGACATTGTTTTGAATATTGATAAACTATTTGCTCTTAATGAATATTTTTACAGTTAGTTTTTTCGCAATAACTAGGATAATTCTGCATTGTAAATTTAAAGTATAATTGAAGATATGTGCGAGAGCTTTCAGTGGTAGAAAATGTAGATGATAGGGAAGGAAACCTAGGTTGCATTTAATCCCATTTGTGTGGCCTCATCCATTGAAACACGACCTAGTGTAGCTCTTCCAAAATAGCTATACCTTGATAGATGTTAGACAGCTTTGCTTGGAGCTGAGCCTGGTCTATTTTGACCTAATTTTTTATAAAGAAAGTTGGCTGTTCTATATTTTTGTAGACGAAGCAGAAAAATCTGGAAATGTCAATGAGGACAGTCTGAAAAAGACCCTTTATATGTGCCAATTTGTGAAATATTTTGATAAATCCCTATAACCTCACAAGAGGAAATGGTTCTGTTGTTGTTAATGTATTCCCTGGGAGCAGAATAAGCATGATCATAATAATGGGTGTCATAGGATATGTCTTATATAAGAGGCTTCCAGTTACTCTCAGAAGGGCCTAGCTATGAAAACATATAGGTTACATCCACACAAGGTGTAATTTTCAGGAGCTGCTTACAGCAGCAGAATATTATATTCACTTTCAATGTATTACATTCTAAAGTAAGGAGTTGGCAGTAAAGTTTCAGTCTCTGCTTTCAAACACAAGTGATTGCAGGATAAGTATATTATAATTGTCAAAGTCTATTTCTGAACACAGTGGAATGTGTTTGAATGGGCTTTTCCAAAATAATAGTCACAAAAGTAATCAGACCTTACCAGGCTACCCAAGTGGGGATCTAATAACGGAAACTGTGGAAGCCTACGGTGAGCCTCTTCGTTGATGATGCCACTGTATAAAATGCAAAGTATGTAACATTTTGCTAAATGGTTATTATTGCAGATTTAGTGGTAATGTAGGTGCCAATGGTCTGTCCATCTCAAAGGAATTGAGTTCAGGTGAATGCTGTAGAGCTGAATAATTCAGTGGCTTTTAATGCAATAAAGGAACTAAAGAAATTTCAGTGTGAGACAGAGACAAAATGTCCTTAGCAACAAGCATCTCAATGACACCAGTACAAATAGGTTAGTATATGTATTAGAAAAAAAATAATGTAACCTAAAGCACCTTTTGATTTATTAATAGCATTCAAATATCTTGGGTTTACCAGCATATGACATCTTGACTTGATGTTGATATTAGCCCATTCTTTTTTGCTGCTTATCAATCATATTTGGGATCTCTTGTGCACAGCCCGCTTATGGTCACCCCACAGATTTTCTATTTGGAATTAGGTCTGGACTCTTCATTGGCCATTCCACAGCTTTAATATTCTTATATGGTATCTGGTTAAGCCATTCTTATGCTGATTTGGATGTATGTTTGAGGTCGTTGTCGTGTATCACTGGTTAACACAAAATTTCATCATAAATACCATGATGTGGGTTTTGTGGTGTTTAAGGTCCTGATTTTAGGACCTGATTGTTGTAGGCCTGTAACTTCCCAAAATATGTCCATACAAGGGTCTAATAGACATCCTGAATATAATAATTTTCGAAACAAACAATTATGTAAAATAAAAATATATTTTTTAATAAATTTAATGAGGAAACACAAAAATCAGGGCACAAAGTTATGCTGCTATGTACTTAATCTCGCCAAAATAAAGTCTCTGGTGCCCCAGATGTGCCCATTTGCCGTTAACCCTCTCTAACCTGGTGTGATGGATGTGGTAAAATTACACCAGGGAAGAGAGGGTTACTGCAAATGGGCACATCTGGGGCACCAGAGACTTTTTATTTGGGCGAGATTTAGTACATAAAAGCACTTTGAAACACTGATTTCATGCACTGTACTTTTCAAATCTCCCGCTGCCTCCCCGATGTGACGTCATCACGTCACTCGGAGGGGGGGGGGGGGGGGGGAGAGAAGAGACGGAGACTAGGTGATTCCTCTTGTTTGCTGTCCATCAGTAGGGTCTCCTTAAGTTCTGAGGACTTCAGTGGAAGCATGGTACCAGAATAACATAGGCCTGAACTGCAATGCTGCATAACTACTAAAGGCCCTGGTGAAGGACAATTTAAAACAGAAAAAAAGGTCAACTGGGAGGAGGAATGGGTGATTTATTTTTGTTTGAAGATGGTCTTTATTATTGTGTGGTATGAGCCTATTCTTATCAAGACACGGATGAGGATGATTTTTTTTGACACTGTAACATTTTATCCAGTATCATTTGATGTTTTGTCTAATCTATAAAAAAATTTCACAAAATGAAAAGTTCCATCAAGATAATAATTGCTTATTTCATGTGTAACCTTGCGAATGCCCAACCCACCCATTTCAAGCGGGATTGTATTTTTCCACACTTAGAACAATACAAAACAGTGCAATGATGGGATCGCTTCGCTCATTGCATTAGCCGCATAGGCATAAAAAAACAGCAGATGTTTGTTTTCATTCCTGCAAATTTGGGGATCAGAACACGCTTGTATAACCTGGTCAAGAGTCTGTATCACAAGATGACAAGTATTCTAACTAAACAAATACATAAAGTCATGACCCATTTGTTTTTATATTCTGCTTGTCCCAGACAGGGAGAAAAGCCCCTACAGAAACCATAAGGCACACAAGACTTCACAATTTATTAAGAAGATTAGTTCAGTTCAGTTTGCGCACTAATGATTAAAAGCTGAATGTGTGTCATCATGAAAGCCTTTGTTACACAACAGGGAATACTCTGAATAATTTGTCAGTAATGCCCATTTCTCCTTCTGTACTTTTTTTACCAATGGTCTAGTTGGGGTTTACTGCAGAAGCTGCTTAACACATATATTATTGTATATTTTAAGGGGAGCTTCAATCAAGCCTAAAAAAATAATGGTTGGAAATTAAATCATGGATACGTCACTGGCTCCAGGACCTATCCACCTGCCAATGACCTTTAGGAGGTATTTTCTCAATTCTCTCATTCCTGGCCAGAACAAAAGTTGCCACCTGGATTTAACTAAGCAAGTATAAGCCTCCTTTTGGATAATTACTGCATGGGCGATTATCTTTCAATTAAGTAATTGAATGAGGTCAACTAACCTGAATATACTGAATGACCAGGTTATACCATTTATGGATTTTTTCTTGGATCTATGGATGGCACGGGCATATTCCAAGATTACTATGCCAAGATTTATTGGGCTCAAATTGTGAAAGAGTGATTCAGGGAGCATGAGACATCATTTCCACACAGTCCAGACCCCATTGAAAATCTTTGCGATGTGCTGGAGAAGGCCTTGTGCTGCGAGACTCTACCATCATCGGTGCAAGATCTGGATGGAAATAAATCTTGTGACATTGCAGAAGCTTGATCTTTTTTTTGGTGGTGCCTTTTTTTTCGGCCAGGCAGTGCATGATGAGCTCTGTCTGGAAATGGTATGTTTTCTGAATCCTTGTAAACCAATGACCCTACATCAGGAAGTGATTAGTGATTGCCAAACTATTCGCAAATGGACAGTTCAAACAGGAACATGGATGTTCCTTCTAGCCGGCGAGCAGTACGGGTGTTCGACCTGCCCCGTTCACCAGCGAGAAGGAGCTTACTATTCTTCCACCAGCAGGATCAGGAGCAGTAAGATCCCGCCAGAGGAAGAATGTTTTCACTAGAAGACCGGGTAGAGAAGCCGGTCTTCTAGTGAAAAGCCAGCTCTGATAACCAGAAGTGAAGGAACTATGTTATGTGACTGACTTCACTTTCAGTTTTTCTGATTCAAATTTGAATCTTCCTGCCAACAGGCAGACGTCGGACTTCTTTAAAAGTCCGATCTGACCGTTTGCGGACGGACCTGGCCGAAGTTCAGCCAACACTAGAAGTGATGTCAATATTCTTTACATGCACTCTTTTTTGAGGTAGTCACAACATTAAAATGAATTTGTAAGCTAAATTAGCAGTGCAATCATAATTGTGTCTCTCAATATGTTTTTTTTAAATGCCTGAAGAGAGATGGGCTTTATTCGTTGTAGGAATGTTAAAAGGATGTGAGAGGTAATCAGGCAATCAACCTGTAATTTATATATTAATGAACTTTGCTGATTTTGATTATTTTAGCCGTTTAAACGTAATGTTTCTATTTATCACCACCTCAGGTCCCCCAGCACACTACCACTGCACACCTCTGACATCATCAATAGCACATCACCAGAGGACACAGCACATTTGTGTGTGGACCAGCCTTGGTATGCCTCAGGGTTACCTCTTTTGGTACTAAAAATTAACAACAAGCCACATTCAGGATTATCTTTATAGAGGTTAAAGGAGCGTTTAACAAAATACCTGTAGGAAAACCCCCCTCGTGCTGTCTCGTTTTTGGGGTAAAGTGTCAAAACGCCTAGACCCATCCTAGGTCCATGCTACTCCACTTTAGACCAGTGGGCTTCTCTAAAACCCAGAATAAATTGGTATCATTTGTTCTCTAAAGCTAGCCACACACGGCTCGATGAAGTGACAGATTCGAGGAACATCGGGTGGCGTGCGTGCTCACGGCTCCCAATTCTCCTCGCATCTGTCACCTCATCTGAGCCATCCACTGTCCCTTTCGAGAGAAATCAATGGATTCTACTCGAAAAACATCGACCAACAGGTTTCCAACATGTTGGAAGACCTTGGTCGAAATCCATTGCATTGAACAAGGATAGCAGGGTGCTATCCCCATTCAATGCAATGGATGACAGCCGGTGTGGACAGCGGAGACAGCAGCACAGGATTTGACAGCCTGTGTTCAGTTCAGTTCAGCCGCTCTGTGTGAAGGGGGCGTGGCCAGCTCGCTGCGAGAGGAGAGCAGAGAAGAGAAGGGGGGCTGGCTGGGTGAGTGCCTGTGTGTGCCTGCGTGTCTCCAGCGCTGCCGAAGAAGCTGAAGCTGACTGCTGGGGGACCGGTCTGTCGCCATCGTCCAGTAATTGATGTGCCCATGTGGTGCATGATCGCCGGTCGATTGCACGGGAATCTACCCGTGTGTGGCCAGCTTTAGGCTCCAAACAAATGAAAGTCCTGAGGTTCTGCACCGTATAGACTGTTTCTTTATCACTGAAAACTTGCAGCATTTTACTAGATACCAAATTTCTTGACGTATGGGCACCATGGGTCTCCTATGCCCACCCTACTCTATCTAGTGAAAGGGTTTCCGGGTTTTTCATTGTTTGTTTTTAAAGCCGGTCATGAATATGCAGACTACAATATGTTGTTAGTTATCACATGTTTTGAAAAATGCTAAATAAAAATCGGGTTCAGGGTGGCTGGCACTCAGCAAGGTACCTGGCAGTCAGGAAGTGGTAATGCATGCCCTGGTGCCCAAACCGTGGTTAAAGTGCTTCATGCAGACCTTTGGTGCTTGTTGTGCTGGCCTCAGAGTTTAATCTTTATAGATTGCTAAATTTGATTTGGCAATTTAAAACATTGAATATAAAACAAAAGACCATAAGAAGGATAACCACCAACTAGTCAATGTAACAATCCCTTCTTAATAGGTGGACAATTCTTCTGCAAAATTCTTAAGTTATATTTCTGCCCCATTAATGGTGTGTACAGTCTGGTGCACCATTTAAGGTGTAATAGAACTCATGAAAGCCACAGAAACAAATAAGCTTGGGTTGTTCTTGGGCACAGATTTGAGAGCAGTCCACCTTTTACAGCTATATTCTTTTCAATGACAGTAATATAAAGCAAAATAAAAATGGAAGAAAACTATTTAAATTTCCATTACCTTTCGACTAATTAGTCTGTTTATTATGCATTTATTATGCATACAGAACATTTTTCTCGGTAGCGTCGTTCATTAGACCTCTCCATATCTATTTGTTGCTTGCCACAAACCTGCCGTGTAACCAGTTTTCATACATCGTGTTCTAAGCTCTTCTTTCAAATGCTATTTCCAACTCCACGGAACGCATAGAGAAAAATTGTTAATATTATGTTTTTTTCCCATCTTGCTTGCTTTAATCTTATATTTGTTCAGATGCCTGCTGTGAAATGACAAAGTTCATGGTTCAAGTGAACTTTTGAACCCAGGGGAGTATTTGACACAGCAAAACAATCTAAATGGATGAAACACAAAGTTTTCATAGTTTAAAGCTAGCTTTCGGGCTTTTGTCTATGCCAATTGGTAGCAAAGTTCTTTATTGATGTTGTAAAACCCACCGGTTTAATAACAGGCAGATGGGAGTGGAGGGGTGAGCACAGGACTAAAACACCTTAGCATTTCTCAAATAGTGTTGATGTGCTAGTTCATTGAACTCTACCTGACCCCGGTGTGGAGGCTTCCCCGGGACAAGTTGTTACAGCATCTGTGACAAGACAGACGCTTCCTATCTTGTTTCAGATGCTCTAGGGCTGGGAGGTCATGGATAGGGATATTTCATACTCTGCACACTTGTTGCACACTTGTTAGTGCAGACTTAGTTTTGCTTAACTTTCTATTACATCATGTTACTTATTCTTCCAATACTGTAATGAAATGTACAGATTTTAGATACCTGTAGACATAAAAAAACAGACACCAACCAATTTTCTGCTCTGGTCAATCTAATGCTTATGCCATACACACTGCCTGCTATCAATTCAAAATATAAGACAATATCAATACAGTTTTCATGTGAACATTTATTATATTTTACTTCTTGTTAGCCATAAAAAAAAAATTCTTGCTTAGATAGGGGTTGTGTAAAAAGTTATCCAATCTTGGTGTCCATTATATTAAGTAAACCTCTAAAATGTTAAAGTAAAGTTTGTATATTGGTGCAAAAGTCAACCAAAATGCAAAATTCCTGTATACTTTCCATGTGCTTCCTTAATGGATGGAGAGATGAACAAAACTTACAGCTTCTTCATAAAGTAGGCCTTGAAAACAAATTTACTGCAAAGTTTTGTTATCTAAATATGTCACCAATATCTTACTGTCGTAATCTTTTTATCCCTCTGTCACTACTGTAAAATAATTACCCCAATGTCATCTGGCTATGATATTTGATACAACAAAACAAAGAGTAGCCTGAGATCATTGGGCTTCAGGCATTATTAATATTAATCACTTAAATGTTGACTAAGAACCAGTTCAAAGCTATACTCATGTCAGCATGGTATTTTGTTTACTTGGGGCTGAAATGAACTGATTGTCATAATTTTCTAGAATGTTCATGAAACAAGAAATGCTTGAAAAACATAGCCTGAACACAGCCTGGTCACCACATTAGGTCTCCACAAGGGGAATTTTGCAGAAATATACCTAATGGTATATCAGCTAAAAATGGCCATCCTATTATTTTGTTTATGTGCCAGTAAACAGAAAATACCCGAGAAATTTGGGGGGTTATTGCATGTGGTCGCTCATTTTCAAGAGCAAGGACTATCTATGTAATAAATGTATGTAGGTCAAAAAAAATTATGAGGATGATAGAACATATACCCTGTGGGTAGCTTCACTATAACTATTGGTTTTGGTGGCCATTGTCTACAGTACAGAATAAGATAGGAAATCCAACGTTATTGAGTTATCAGAAATAAGGAGTGATACAAAAGTGGATGTGCCCTTGCTCTGGAGCGATCTCTTTTGTGTTTTGCAGAAAAAAAAATTAGGGAAATCTCCCAAATAAGATTCATAGCTGTTTCCTACTCTATATAAACAAAAATCACTCTATGCATTACATACAGTCTATTAAAGATGTTAAACAGCCGCTCACTGTTTGCTCATTTCTCAGCAGAACAAAGTCCAGTCCCAACTTCACATCCATTTAACAGCCTGCATGTAAAATATGCGCCTGCTTTAAGTGACATTTTAAATAAGAATGGGTAGAGCTAGACCCAGCCAAGACAAGCCGGTGCCAGAAACCTGCTCCTTCCCCATTTTAGGAACCCAGTTGCTTATGGTTAAGCCTGAAGCTAAACTAAAGAAAATGTCAAATGGCTCACATCTAAGCAACCTTTGATGTTTATGGCCAGTTTTACCCAAAGCTGAGTGGAGGACTAATACCCCATTTTTCAACCAGGGATCATTGTATGCACAATAGGGTATTTATAGGCTTTACAAATATAGTTTCATAGAAAGTGCACATTTAAAGGTTATGTTCAAAACCAGGGAAATGCCAAACAGGCCCTGAGTGATAATTCTAGGGAGAGCATTGTGATGCTGCCCCATTCTCTGACATTATGTTTACATGTAATCTGTAGCAGTAACCAGAGTTGAAAAATAGGAATCAGTAATAGAAGTCTTACTTCAACTAATTTTCAACTAATCTCCAGCAGTGTATTTGTGCTTGCTACTTAAAATTTGCACAGAATTCTGAGCTTTTTGAATAGCCTAGTGGTTAAACTTACCCTGTCAACAATAATCCTAGCATTTGTGGGTAACAAAACAAACCATTTGCCATTGTGAAATGCCTCTCAGCCATTTTGTCCTCTATGCCTCACTCATGTCAATACTTTCTAGTGAGCAGTTAGAATGTAAGGACAACTAATAAAAAGAATGCTTTGTTTCCAGAGTGCTGACATACCACTTTGAGCCTTCACCAAACGGCTGTGAGAACTGCCGGTATGTAGTTTAGTTTTACTAGTCTACCCAATGAATTCCATGTCCTTGCTCTGTCCCCTGGTCACACCTGTCAACAATTCCCAAAAGAAAACTATCAATTTGACCTCCATTATGTCATGCCCATTTGCTAAAACATTAGCCATGATGTCAGGAGTAGGTCATTGCCATCTTGTTGACCTAGCTGGAACTTCAAAGGGACAAAGGTAGCATCACAAAGCCTCGCCTTTCCGACTCTACATTCGTGTACTATACAAATAATTAAACCATGCAGCAGTATCAAGCGACCTATGGCATTAAACCAACAAGTTAATAATTTTATGAAAGTTACATAACAAGGGAGAAAAGAGCTAACTAAACAAACAAAGAAAGTAAACAAAGACAGAGGTGAAGGTGTTCGAAAGAGACAGTTGCCCTGGGGCACCTGTCAGACATGAAATTCAGCGGAGAGTTTTGGCATGTCTTCAGTTTAAATGAGCTAAAGAATGTTGTAAAAAACAGGTGTTGTATGACACAAACAATAATTATTTTTCACCTTGATGGATGTTCGTTTAATCTGTTCCTTACATGGTATCTAAGCTAATGCCAAAAGCAGCATTCAGGACACTGAGCATGGTGTTTATGTGACATAAATCACTATTTAATTTGCTCTCCCCTTGACTTGTGATGTATGAAGTGCATAAACATTGAGGTTACACATTAGTGAATTCAGGTCCACTGAACTCTGAGCCTCAGGTGAACATTTTTAGCTGCTTCCAGCTCAAGCTAAACACACAATTTAGTAACACGCTCACTTAATGTAGTCTTGTGTGATATCAACAAGCCTCAGTGGCTTCTAAAATCACTCCTTTAGTGATAACTGTGCAGGTGTTCTTTTATAGACAGTAAAAGTTGTGACAGCCCTTTTCATTCAGGCATAAGCAGTTTGTATCTTTAGTTAAAAAAAGTACTCAAGGCCACATAACACTACAGGGAGTGCAGAATTATTAGGCAAATGAGTATTTTGACCACATCATCCTCT
>CM070037.1:52859605-52893459 GCA_036250615.1 Ptychadena robeensis | reverse complement strand
TGAATACAGTCCGGTAACTCCGGAAGTGCAGGGTGAACTCTAATAGAGACTATAAGTCTCTATGGACTCATATAGAGAGAATAAGTATTTGTCTTTGCATATGTCTTTGCGAAAGATTGGTCAGAATGGAAAACTTCCAATGTACAAGTATCTGAGTTTTGACACATAAGTGAATACATGTTTTTGTACTCCATGAAAGAAAAATATATTGATCTATTTCAGTTGAACTTCAATGATTGTTTGATTAGTAATACTTTTATAAAAATAAGTAATTCAAATTATTTTTTTTTAAAATAACGTTGATTTGTGCATAGTCCCCCTAGAAGAAGCCAAAGTAGATTCATGCTTATCAGATTAAATGTTCAATTAAAAATGGCAAAGTCCCTAAAGAGGTCAGAAAAAAAAAGGATTTCCAAATAAATGAGAACTTTTACATCTGCAGGTCACCAGATGTAAGCAGCGAAGAAGAATCGGCACAGTG
Source organism: Ptychadena robeensis (assembly GCA_036250615.1). Taxonomy (NCBI): domain Eukaryota; kingdom Metazoa; phylum Chordata; class Amphibia; order Anura; family Ptychadenidae; genus Ptychadena; species Ptychadena robeensis. The sequence continues at coordinate 52,892,978 of CM070037.1, read as the reverse complement.
TAAGAAGGATTAGTTCTGTTCTTTAAATCATAAGTCTGCGTAGGTCAATTACAGGTTATTAAAAAGTATACTGACTAAAATGCAGGACGGCTGTTGATCTAAAGGTTTCACATGCCTCAGCGAGAGGCCAGAAAAAGTGCAGCAGACTGCAGGCAAAGCCAAGGGCGCAATTAAAACTCTATTATGGTTCTGTGAGTTTAAACTGGGCTTGTTGCTGTAAACTCCTTTCCAGTAAAATGCAGACTCCGAGCTAGATCTAGTTTCCTTTTATTCATCGTGCAAAGCACAATTTAAGCTGCAGCTCCATTCTGTAACCCACCCCCTCAGAAAAAAAAATATTCTGAGTTCAATTGAAATCTGTTTTATCGAAACTGCATAACACACAAATGCCATTGTTTACTTTTGTTTTTGGAACAATGATATGCTCTCACTAATGAACATCAATTCTTTTTTTAGGTAACCATATAGTTTGAGAACTGCAAACCGCTCATTAAAATAATTGAAATTTTGGGGTTTGTACTGAACAATCTGCTTTAGATATACCTATAAACATTTTGTGAAAGGACACAAATGACTGGAAAAATCACACTATTAAAAGCATTGACTGATTAAAACTCAACTCTGAGCATTTTTAATTAATCCCTAGCCCAATTACAAGGGTTAATTGGTTGTTTAGGAAGATTTGTTACCTGCTCCTGTGCTCATTGGGCCTGTGTGTGGCATGATTCCTTTACAATTGAGAGACATAAGTTTTGTATTGTGGACATCACAACTTATTACCACCGCTCACGGCTGCCAGATAGAGTCAATGGATTGGCTAGGTGAGGGAGGGTTGCCAAGGATATGCAGGACTAGATAAGTAAAGCTAGGCATAAATGGTTAAATTTTTGCGTTCCATCGATCTAAAATGATCAAAGTTTATATCGATCGAACTTAAATCATATACTGAATACATGATTCGAGTGACGAGAATTGTTCAATAACGATAAAAACTTACGAATGAAAAGTGAACGGACATGTTGAAAATTTTTCGGTAATTTTTTAATCAAAACTTAAATCGCTGATTTTGGTCATATTCCGAACCCTCCATGTTGTACTACTTTGGATTTGATTACGATTGATGTTCAATGAAAAGATCAAGATCTAAAATCGAATTGAAGATCGATTGTGCTAAAATCTAACCATGTATGCCTAGCTTAAATCTTCTCTTGTATCCCCCACAGATAAAAATGAGTAGGCATTCCATTCTTTACACCTGTAAACAAGCTTTAAATAGAGGCTACAGATGGCCAGAAACCGGAAGCTTTTTTCTGTTCAATTGGTGTTAAAAATTTCATCTACAAATATCTGATACATTTTTAGGATGAAGTTGTATTCGGTCATATTATGGAGTGCACAGGTTTTAAGATGTAAGGCTGACAGCCAAGATTTCAATTACAAGTAAACATAATCAAAAACCAATAGAGGGCAAGTTGATGTGGGAATGACTAGCTTAAGGAGACAGTCCTCAGGGGATGTCAATGTTGAAGCTTGGTGATTAGCTCACTTGGAGTCATGCTACATACACGGCTCGATGCCTGTATTATCGAGGGGCCGCTTTAGCCTAGCATGATGGCGTCATTGTGCTGCGCTTGAGTTTCCTCGATATCGAGCCGCAGCACTTCTTTCTCAGCAATCCAAAGTAATGGAAATCAAACAGTGTTTACCAACATGTTGGTTTTTTGTTCGACCAAGCTTTCTTTGAGACTGGATGGCTCTATTTTTTTTATATATATTCAATCACAATCGAGTGCGGTGAACATGCACAGCATTCCACTGTGCTTGAATCTACTAAAAATCGAGCTGTGTATGCCTTGCTTAAGTCAAATGGTTCTTCATACATAAAAAGTACTGTGTAATATTCCTCTATCATCTTTAAATAGTGGAGAATTAAAGGGATGTATGTGCTAATTATTAAGCTGTGAATTCTTCTTGTAAGTTAAGGGTGTCTCAAGTCACATCCATGGAAAATGGTGCTGCCTTCTGTAGCATTCAGTTATCCACTCATAGCCAGAGAAACCTATGACCTCAAAACCCCAAGGAAAAAAAGTATGTATACAGGGTTCAAGTACACACAAGTACAGGATACAAGTGTTGGGAGTTGTTCTTAAGCCAAGAGTTTGGCTTTATTACAAATAAGTACAAAACCTCTATGCTTTAATGCATTGAAGATAATCTCATAGAAATGTCCGACTCCATCTATATTGGGCATCTCTACACACTTTGTGGTTTGCTCAATAGCCAATACTTTCTTCTCTCTTTTGACAAACCAGGTACAATACTGAACTAGGGCTAGGTACTTGCAGCTCCCTCTTTCTAGTAAACAGGTGACAACGATCCTTGGAACATATTGGGTAATGTGCTAAAAGTCACAGATCAGCTCTGTTCTGAAGTCTACAAAGCACTTGTGAGAATATGGCCTCTCCTTCATTGAAAATATGTCATTGTATTACAACCTGCCATTCTTGGCTTAATGGAAGACATTAACTGTAACTATCACTTCTTTCATCTTCATCCACGTTAATTTAACTATTGTAAATATACTTACAATATAGAATATAAAACCTTCCTGTAACAATGTAAGCCAACAAGCCATTATGTTGATTTACTCTGGACCATGTTCAGTTCAGTGAGTAGAACAGAAGACAAAAGTTTAAAACTTCTTTCAGACTGCTGTAATAAATTCACTACACTGTTTCCAAGTACAGAGAAACTAGCTGGGTACAGAAAGTAAAGGGCAGAAAAATCATGTTTTGTTTTCCCATGTGGGACAAAACAATGGATTATGGCAGAAGGTGACGAGAGCGAAAAGTTCACCAGCATCGATCATGAGCCAAGTTTATATGGCATAGTGAGATGGGGGTAGAGGGGAGCGAATTACTACAAATACTGTAAATTACTTGCTCACACTGTGTGCTCAAACAGACAATTACGACAATCCACCATATTGAAGTGTTTTCCACTAGGATGAAAGATAAACCATACAAAGACAACTGCCCCCATCGCTGTTTTTTGAGCGGGACAAATAAATCCCGCTCAAAAACAGCCTTTTCGGACATGACTGTTAATACGGGTCTCCAGGCAAAGCTCGGCTGAGAAGGAGGAGTCGGGGAGAGACAGTTCTGCTCTTCCCGGCTCCTCCGATATCTGACAGCAGTGTGATGACGTCATCACGCTGCTGCAGGGTACATCAAACGTCTCGAATATCGAGTCATCTGTACCCTGCTTTAGTCAATTGTTTGATAAATCAACAAACCAACAGTGATCAAAATCCAACATAAAATCGATCAAGCAGTGAGTAAACATGTTGGTCAGTCGATCATTCAAGTATCTGACTTTTTGGGGGGGTTATTTGAATTTTGTATCTGATGGTACTATGGAACATGCACATGGGTCTTTGAACACAATCAATGTTAAAGTGGCCATATACGGGTCGATACCCATTTATTTGATGAACCCTTGAGCGCAGCATGATGACGCACTTCTGCACAATTGGTCCTGTTTTATACTTTACAAAGTAATGGCAATGGAACAGGGTTTACCAACATGTTGGTTCCCTGTTGGATCAAGCTTTCTTTGAGCAGGATTGATTGATCCATTCACTGGCCCTTTGGCTCATGCCTAGATTGCCTTAATGATGATCTTGCTCTGACTTTGAGAACATGGATGGGAAAATATCTGTCTGTCTTATAAAAGGTGAAGTGAAGTGCTGAAATCCACAGTGGTATTTGTCCAACAGAAGCCATGAAGACAGGACAACCTCCATAAATTCTCTCTGCCTTCTATGTAACCTGCAACTATGAGTAATGTTTATAAGCACTATGGTGAGGTGAGGTGAGGTGTGGTCAATGTTTTTTTATTTATTATTTTCTTTTTGGAAATCAATCTTCAAGTTACTTTTCTTTCAATTTACATATTGTAAATGGAAAGAAATTAGCCTGAAGAAGGGATATCCCGAAAGCTTGCTTCTCTAATGACTTCAGTTCTGCCAATAAACGCTATCACTTGAACTCCAAACTCTCTATACATATTGTAATTTGTAATCCCAAATACTTCTCAATAGTGGACAAGTCAAATGTTTAGTGGAAAGCATTATCATCAATCCCTTAAAGCCCCCCATACACCACATACAACTACCATGCAACTTCTGTACAACCAACTTTTCTTCTACCAAAACCATGTAATAGGAGGACCTTTCTACACCTTCCAATCACTATGTATTCTATCAGGGAGGCCACTATACTACATAGTTGTTGGTAGATCTAGTGGAGATTGTATGGATCGATCTTAAGGTGTATGGGGGGCTTAAGGCTCGTACAGACATTAGATGCAGCAATCTTTTTATGATCCTCAGGTGAAAGTCTAGCACCTAGACAGCTGTTTTAAGCCATTCTTCAAGAGTTTTTTAGCCATTGAATATGTGCTGTGTGTAGGCACAAATTGTCTCTTACTATTTTCACAATTGCTTTAAATTTTATATACATTTCTATTCTACTACATCTATATTTCTCTCCATTGTTTGTGGAAATGTATGTTCTGTTTATTGTCTTATATGGAAATAGAAGATGCTCTATGATTATTATTAAGTCTATCTTGGCAAAATATTTGAGAAGTTTCAGGTGTTATGCTTTCTGCGTATGCCTGTGTTGATGCCTAATATTTGACATTTGAAAAGTTATTTGATTTGCCATCTTTGAATGGTCGTGTGATCCCTCATTGGGTAAAGTGAAAACACCATTGAAGATGTTGGTGCTTAGCAATTAATATTTACTAACGACTAATATACCTAATTTATAATGATTGTACATGGCAGAACAATGGCTAACCAGCATTGGGGGACAGCTGTACATAACTTGTTTTTCACAAATATTCATCTTGACCAACAAAAATCTGGCATTTGTACAAACTTTAAGAGTTTTAACACTGTCTGTCCTATATGAGGAATCCATAACATCTATACATTAAGGCATATACTTCTGATGTTGTGAATATTAACCAAGGAGAAAAACACTTCTCCAAACACTTTGCAGAATGTGTGAATTCATTTTTCTTTCTTAAAGTGATTGTATACTTATTAACCAGGTCCCTAGAACACACAAAGGGACCTGGGATAGGAATACGCTCCTTTGAAGTGGCACATATCGCATGTAACCAAGAGGACCTCAATTCATGAATCACATTCTGTGGCTTCCTCCAGATTTGACGGATCACTTCTACACAGAGGGCAGCCTCATGTGTCCAGCTGTACTGACTGATGGCGTGCTAAAGAACATCACTTTCAAATTAATAATGTCACTCAGCGCCTCCTCTGTGAACCCGCTTCTTCATTTGTAAACCAGGGTGATGAAAGGGAGAATTAATTTACAACATTGTTTTCAATAAACTTTCTTTTGGTGATAGAAGAGGGTCACACAGAAAACTCAGATGACTGTGTAAAAGGTTGTTTTCACATTATAAGCATCAAGTCATGATTTGCTTCTATAATGTATGGTCAACTTTAGGCAATAAGTAGAATCAACGAACCACCAATGGTATCCAAATAACCTTAGTGGTAGCAGACTGTCTAATCTATTAAAAGTTAAAAGCTTTTCTGCAAATTGCAACAACCTATAAATATTTAGATATTCCTATATTTACGTGTGTTTCGTTATCCCAATTTTGTGTTAAGGTGTAAATCTATCATGTTTGCCATGTCATGTTTAGAACATTTTAGTGCACGCCTGTATTATTTGCCATGTCATAACTGTTAGTAAACCTTTTGACATTTTCAAAGAGAGATCTTGGGTTGTGCCACTCCTGATGTTTGCATGGCTACCCTTGGCTTGGCCATTGCTTGGAAAAAACATTGCTATCCTTGGCTTGGCCAATCTGTGCTATCATTAGCTTGGCCATTGATCGATTTTGATATGGAAATCTTCGACTTTGTACATGGCTACCTTTAGTTTGTTCATTGCTTAGCATTAACATGGCTACCCTTACTGGCTTCTAAAGCTACAAGAAATGATCCATTGACATGGTGTTCATGCTGACCTGAGCTCTGACCTCTGCAGAAGACACTAACATCTGCAGCTGGTTTCATGGAAAATTTATCTTTTTAATTATCAGTGTTATACAATGTGCATCTAAGCTGCCTAACCATTCCAGTCCATAGAAATCTTGGTTTTCTGACATGTTTTTCTACTCATAATGAAGTATTTGTCCCAAAAGGGTATTTAATGCAAGAAGATCTAAATGTTACAGTTGTTTTAATATTTATTCTAGTCTTTGGCTAAAAGGTCAGGAATTTATTTAATATATTTGGTTCAACAAGATTCAACCATTAACACAAATGAGTATGTGTTTATATATAAGCCTATGATCATGGCAACTGTTAGTACCAGCTTATCAGGGGCAAAATAATATATGAGGGTTCATCTATCATGTGATTAGTTACAGCAAACCAAATTTAACTGGTTACGGTTGTTCCAGATTATTAAACATGAAGATACAAAAAGATGGCACCTAATACTGTACAGTTCAGTGAGTGGTGAATAGTCTGACACAAGCAAGTTGAACTAGTGCAGTTAATGTCTAGCCTTCTCTGGTAGATGTTCTTATACAGATAGAAAGAATGACAGGGCTAAGCTTTTACGAAGGTTAACAAAGGTTCAACAGGTCAGAACAAGGCCATTTTATCAGTCATGTCAGCCGTGTGCCTAGAGATAAGTCTTGATTTTCCTTCCTTGCATTATTTCACTTAATGCTTTTCTGTTAAACTGTTATTTCAGGATTATGTAGAAACATGACTTGGGTAAACAAAGTTTTATAAGACATGTTCATATGCAATGTGAAAGACCTTGAGGAATGTCCAGATTCCATTACAAAGGTCCTACAGTAGTACTTGTTGACTGTTACATGATACTTTAACGCAAACTGATATGAATATACTTATTATATGTACAGAGGTCATTTACACAGGAGTCATGTTTCTCTGTGATTTGTTTTATAGGTACACAGAATCAGGATTTCGGTAGGCTCTATGAAGTTCTTTATATTTCCACTGATTTATATTGTTTAATTTAGGAGTCTGCACCAACCTTATGCTAATTATTAAACTTTTATAAGCTCACCCCTATATATATATATATATATATTCATATATATTCATATTTTTTTTATTCATATTTAAGTCCTGTAAGGAGCAGATAACTGGAAATGGAACCTTAATATAAATAACAATTATGGTTGGTGCACAGGAATTAACCTTTTGTATTTAGGTCCCTTTAAAACTTCTAAGACCCACACTATCTTTTCTCTCGAAGAGCCCTACATACATTATTATTAAGATTATACCGGAGTACTTCAAATTAACCTGAGAGTGCACTTGAGCCCAGACCCACAGGGTTAACTTACATATAAATAATCATCAGTAAGTACACATACCCCTGTCACTAAAATATGGTCTCATAGAATCTTCATAAAAACTAATTTTAGGTCAAACATAATACTGACAAAAGTCAGATACTCTTGGATGATTATATGTTGCTGGTCACCCAGTTATTGTGTTGTGCCCATCACATACACTTCCAATGGTGACAAAGCAGCAATTCTTGTCCATGTCACCTTTAAGAGACATGCACTGTTCAATGATTCTCCAAGTAAAACAGGGACACATGTATGCCAAGAAAGACAGAAAGTCTTATCTGATTGATTGTACTTGGCGGTTGACTCAAAGTAATAAGGTCAAGCAGTAGTCACAGAATGGGATGGCAACAATGAAAGTCTCCATGGAAAAAGTATCAACTTTGAAAGGTTTAAGAACATTTTTATAATTTTTGGAATGCTAGTTTGGTACAGATGAAGACCAACCTTCCTACTTAAATGGAAATCATAATGTAGTTGTAGAAAAAGGATTTGAAGATATAAATGCTGGACAGCCCCCCCAAAAAGAACCAACCCTTGTTGGATAGTGCAACATATCTGGCATGTGAACTTGCACTCCAAATGCAATAAAAATTAATAAATTACAGAAGCATTACACAGCTTACATTAAACATATTAGAATTTGTTTCTAAATGCCACACTGTAAAAAGGGACACTTCTACAGAATGCATCTTGCTAAAGCAATTCCCACCAAACATAAGCCTGGCTTATCTGAACATCTACTCTTAAGCTTACCATACAGGTTCTAGAGGACTAATATAACTTTTGTTTGTTCCAAGACATACAAGTCGTATGAGGGACCATCTAAACTATCCAATAAAACTGTTTTAGGGATGCCTTGCATTAGTTATTATTGAAATACTGAAATGATTTAGGTGTGAATATAAACTTAACCATTCATAAAGCTTTCTAGATATAACATGTTACCAGTCTTAAGTGTCCTCATCCAGATCCACTAATCCTAAATTTTATATTGTATATATGTGGGAGTTCACATGATCAATTATCTTAGATAGAAGCCCAATAGTTGTTTAAATTGTAGGCATAACTCTAAAGAAAACCCCATTTGTAATCCCCTTTATCCCAAGAATCCTGTAGCCAATCAATTACAACAGAAATTTATGAAGATTCAGTTATGTTTTATTTGGACATCTCATATATACAAACACATTTACAGAGTTATACGCCTGCCCACTAGTACATTCATTAGGGCATTAAATATCATTAAACATATCTACAAGAAATTGCAGGTCTTCACCCACATTGAGTGCTCATGAGTTCATAAGTATTTTAACTCTTGGATAAAATATATAAATAACTAGGTTACTGTACAAATTAAATATAAAATGAGCAAGTTATAAAAGCTTTATATACATTTAAGATGCTATAGATTTTTTTTATACATATGTAACAAGTTAAGGGATTTAAAACGCGCTGTTGAATGGTGTGAACTTTGTGGGAAGATTGTCCACAGGATAAACAATTGGCCCCGTCTTCATGGTCGGTGGTCCATTTAAGAGCTCCCAGTCACAGCTTCTACACAATTCAACTATGAAGATCTTCAGGAGAATTTTGGCAAACTCTTTGCCCACACAGCTTCGTACGCCTCCACCAAAAGGTATGAAGCCGAATCTGGAGGAGTCTTCAGGAAACGGAGTCATGAATCTATCAGGATCAAATTCATCTTTATTTGGGAAGATCTCTGCATCATCATGCGTGTCAGCGATGCTGTAGATAACGTTCCAGCCTTTTGGAATTTGATAGCCCTGAAAGTAGTAAAAAAGTTCATAAGTATAAAGCAAAGTCAATGCAGGTAAATGGCACTACATAGGTGTGACATACAGCACTAGCCTGTCCAACAGGATGCTATAAAACAGTAAAAAAAAAAAAAAAGTCTCCAATTAGGGTCACCAGGAGGCGGCTGACAAGCATGAAATTGCCTGCAAGTATTCAGATGTTCTGTGCACTGCTATAAAGGACCTTGTGAACTCACAACTATTAGATCAAAGTGTCCTGCGCCCTCTAAACTGTGGAGAGCATTCAATAAAACAGAGCGAACTGCAGCCTCATACAATGGCCAAGCTAAATGTGTGAGCAATTCTGTAGAGACCAGCCTAGCATTGCCTAGGGGCACCACTGTCCTCAGCACAGCTACAGGCAATATAAAGGTAGTTTTAGAAGCTGTTTAGCTACCTCAATATTTCAAGTTATATTGGTTATCCATTTGATAAAACATCACTATTGCATACTTACATTTAGAACAAAAGTCTTTAGAGCAACCCGAAATCCTCCAGGAACCGGTGGGCTAAGTCGAAGGGTTTCCTTTAATACACACCCTGTGTATGTAAGCTGTTGTAGAATGTCCATGCTCAGCTCCTTCTTTTCTCCAGCTTTATTGGGCAAGAGACCCTAAGAGAAAAAAGGTTTACATTAGCAACTGTGATACACAGAGTAATAAAAGCTTAGGGGTACAGATCAGAACTTATTCTTTGATATTTTTTTTCTAATATACAAGGTTTCTACTGACTGCAATTCTTCATTTACTGATTATGCACCTAGCATAGCCTTACTTGATATAGTCTATAAACATTAGGGACAAGGTACTAAAAGGTGTTGTAACCCATTGCCTCAAAAATTACAATGATATAAAGGAAAGAATTTGAAAAATATAATAATGTGGTCACATCTAAAAATCCATATTAGTTATACCATAAATATTGATGGCAATATAACAGACAGCACATCACTAAATAAGCCTGACCAAATAGGAAGGGAAAATAAGCTGACCAACCTATTAAATTCCTCATGAATTAATCTGGAAATATGATTCCCTAAATACCTATATATAAATATTACTATAAACTACAACTAGTTTGGTTTATTACCAGCCCAAAATTCCACAAAGATTTCTCACCTTGGAGTCAAGTTCTGCTCTGACTTTCTCTACAACCCCTTTATGAAGGGCAAGGAATGTGATCAGGGATGTAGCAGCACTGGCAGTGGTCCCGTGTCCCCCAAACAGAAGTTCAGTGGCAGATTCCTTTAGTGACTGTAAAGAGAAGAGGAACCAAAAAGTTAATAAAAGTCCAAAATAAATTCTACATTGACCATAGGTCTCATAAGACATTGTACAGAGATCAAAATGCTGTTAAGTACCTGCAGGTCCACAGGCTGCCCATTCTTGCGGCTATGGTCAATCAGTAATTGCAGAGCATCTTTGCAGGAGCTCTCAGGCTCCCTCTTCAACTTTTCTTTAATGTTTTCTTCAATCTTGGCATGGATAATATCTCTAGCACGCAATCCCTACAAGATATAAAGGGAGTGTTAAACATACATAAGTCACGAAAAGCCAAGACAATATGGTTATAGATTCACATCTGTACGTGATTGCAGACACCCTAAAGCCCAAACACATTAACTCTGCAACTAATGCTGTGGTGTGGATCTTAGATTTACAAAGACTGGTTATATGGTAGAACAGAAGTATCATTTAGTAAGCTAAAGCAAAAGTCTTTTCTACATGTTTACCATGGTAAAATGCTGTGACCTCAAACTACAAACTGATTGGCTAAGCTGCAATCTATATGTTAATAGGCAATTTTCTGAATCTCATTGGCCATCCCTAGCGTAAATGACTGCGATAGACGGTGAAGAGCAGTGCGCTGCAGTTCCCACACTCACCCTGTAGAGGCCGCTGAAGGGCACATCGATGGGCAATGAGAAGAGGTTGCGGATCATTTCCTCGAAGGCTTCCACCATGGGCTGCTCTTGTGTCGGATCCATGTTCGCGGGTTCGAACCCCAGCAGCAGCCTCATGGCAATGCGAAACATCAGCCTCTTGACAGCCGGGTAGACGAGCATACCGGGGCCGCTGTGCAGCCACAGGTCAATGGCGGACCTCATCTCTTCCTCCATCACCGGCACATAGTTCTGGAGAGCCTCCCGGGAGAAGGCTTGCATGATCACCTGATTGGGAGAGGGCAGAGTGTCAGCACTAACAGGGTTAACCTATGTTAATGGCATTAATAGAGGTGAAAAGGTGGCAGTAATCCCTTACTTTACATAGGGGCAGTAAATGAGTTAACCCCCCCCCCCCCCCCCCCCTCCCTATACACTCAGCGGGGAAGGGATTATACCCCCTCCCTGCCCTTCCATCACAAACATCTAATGCCTTTAATGGATTAATCAGAGCCACCCGGAGAGGGATGGAGGACACAAGAGCCTCAATAAGATGTGCCCCAGGTTGTCTCATAGTACACCCATCACCTCAGAATAAAGGGTTATAAACTAGCCAGAAAACATTTATCAATGGCAACACATATGACATTATCACACAGTATGAGAACTCACCTTCTTCATGTCCTTGTGCTGTCCATCGTGCAGGTTGGACAGACACCCAGAGCCCAGGATGGTGCGGACAGATGCCGGCCATTGCACTGACACCAGCTTGTGTTCCCCGAGTAGGATTTGGCGCACGTTGTCAGCGCCCAGGACGCGCACTGTTGGGGCGCCGAACAGATGCGTCTTGTAGATGTGTCCGTACTTTCTGCGCTTCAGCTGTAAGAACTTTCGTCTCTGCAATAGAAAGTACACCCTTTAGTCTGGGCACCACAACACAGGAACACCCCGCTACAAACTTCTCCAAACTTTCAGCGCAGGTGTTAGAACGCGCAACAAAGAGCAAAGGAAGGGTTAACAACAACCTACCTGCAGGACCATTTGCAGCGTCTCGCCAAAGAAGGGTAAGCCCATAGTGCCGGGTGGCAGCGGCCACTTACAGCTGGTATCCCTGCGGCTGGAGCAGTAGACTTCCCATAACTTGACGGCTGTTAGTAGCAGTAGAAGCGGCAGGACGAGCGTGCACAGAGCGCTGGTGACTACCGTGTACAGATCCATGTTATCAGTATCTACCTGCTGCCTACCATGCCCCTCCTTATATACCATCTCCACGGCTGCCCCCTCCTTATATACCATCTCCAGGGCAGCCCCCTTTTTTTCCTCCCCTTACCTTGCTCAGATAAATTAGTTCACACAAAGTTCATCTTTAATTGTAGCATCACCACAGGGACTCCTCCCACCGGGACGAGGCTGCCCAAAATCTTTAACCATTTGTATGCCCCTTCCCACCTCCGGCCAGCATCCGCCTATCACAAGGTGTTCATTGGGGACAAGAGCTATGCAAGTCAACGGGGCATTCGCTATGACATGGATACATGGAATGTGGGGTGCACTTCAAGGAGTACTGAACCCAACACTGCATCGTCCTTCGAGGAAGACTGAACCCCACATGAAGCACGGGGTGCAATGGAATGCAAGACAGAACCCTACAAGGAAAATTGGGTGAAAGGGATCCATCTTCAAGAAGAAATAAAACCCCCCTCACTATATCTGTGCAATACACATATAAAGAAAAATTCCACATATATGTCATCAGAGCATATCAAATAGTATAAAATAAACTCCAACAGTGTGGGCATTGGATCAGTACTCTGCTGAAAATGATATACCCCTTCCTCCATCTAATGACCAGTAGGGATAGGTGTGTGTAGTCCAAGCTGGGAGAAAACAATTTTAAATAATAAGACAGTAGATATAGTTTGGTAGATATTGTTACTACTGGTCAGATATAAGGGTGCAGATTGCTTTCTGTGATGGATCAGGGTGTACATTAGGGTGAAGGGGGCAGCCTAGACACACATGGTGCAGCATTCAGCCAAAGTGGCCCAACATGGTCATATCCCTGAGACTGACTTCCAGGGTGTCAGGATGGATGCATTGGGTCCTGTCCATCAATTCATGTTTCTAGCCACCGTGGGCCCATCTCAGTGGTTATATACTGCAGAAAGATTGGTAGGTAGCTATAGGATGACCTGGAGGATTGGCAATCAATGTTGGTCATGTCATTTTTGGATCTTAATATCCTTAACCCTTAATCTTAACAGGTAATATCCAGACATATGAAGTACAGAATCTAGAGTAAGAACTCCAGATTGGCAGGGGGTCATCTATAACATACATGTAACTGCAACAAAGGTGGAGTTACACTTTATGAGCCTGTTCACACCTATGTGTAGGGTGCAGAGCTCATAATAAATCACACCTGAGGGTGTGAATGGACCCTTATAGTTTTCCTCTATAAATACACTGAGATTCAGCACCCAGATGTGAAGTAGTCACATAGGAAAGGATGGAGCTCTTACTGGGATAGCATTTCATGTGAGTGACCTAAAAGGGAGCGTCTGGTGGTAACAGTTACCTGTCACTGTGGAGGTCCCCAGACATATTACATGAGGTCACTTACCCCTCATTTATTTCTGGGTTATGCCCCTTAGTATGAAGGCGCAGTAGAGGCATGACCCCTAATCTAACAGATGATCCAGGAATCAGACTTTGTCTATCTCTGGAGGAACCCCTTAGATGTAGCTGCTATTCTCTGAGGTTCTCAAAGAACGTAATTTTGCAAGACATGTTTGAATGTTTATGTGGCAGCACAAATTGTTACACTGCCATGTATTTAGATCTACACTGTCACATTGTTTCACTGAACCAACTTTATAAAAAACATCCTCACGAAATTCCTTTCACTGAATGAAACAACCAAAAGTGATGGAAATCGAGCATAATATTGGTCAGATTGGAACATTTCAGTAAATTCAAAATCCCCCCATACACCTTTTAATCACTCATTTCACGCATGTACAGTTTCCATCTACCAACAACTATGTAGTGCGGGGTCCTCCCTGATAGAATACATAGCGATTGGAAGGATTAGAAAGGTCCTCATATTACATGGTTTTGGTAGAAGAAAAGTTAATTGTACAGAAATTGTATGGTAACATTGTAAGATTTAGGTATATTGGGGGCATAACTGACAGGTATTTTAGGTGTTAATTGATTTGTATCTGATTATACTATGGAACATGTGCACTCACCTCTTTCTTCAGAATAGGAAAGAAATCAGATTGCAATGTATGGCATACCCTGGCTCAATGTTACACTAATCATACACACATCAACTTTTCTCAATAGATTTTTATCTCTTAAAAAAACGTTTATTGGAAAAAATAGATTTTTATCTCAATCCTGTGCAATATAAACTGAATCCTGCTACCGACAAGTTCCAAAGGAATCAATATCCAAATGATTGGCTTAAGCAATCGATCTTTGTAAGTTGATCAAACCAATCGATTTATGGCCAGCTATAGCCTGACAGTCAATATTTATATTGCACAAGCCGAAAGAATTGTACATTTCTAGCTAAAGGTTGTCTCCTGCTATAAAGGCATTATCCTGCTCTGTATATCCAGCATATTGATTGCTTTCTAATATCCCATGATGTGAAGACATACAGAATGTATGAAGGTTATAGAATGCAGACCTTGTATGAGAAGGCTGATTGCAGAGCTGTGTGTGTATTGGGGTGTCTGTCGCTTAGTGGGGTGTCTGGCTGGGATTACTGTGTACAGTACGGAGTAATGTGACATAAAATAAGTGTGTGGCCTGCAGTTCACCCCACTCTCACATTGTATTTACGTTCTGGGTCCTGGGAGGAGGAAGAAGAAGTACTAACTTCTTAAACTTATGATGCAGTGCTAATCGCTGGTTCAAACTCAGGTCAGCGAGGGAAAGCAAGGTTATATGAGAAGGTGAACACCCGCCTAATGCTGCTCGTTATGGACTATTCCAAAATAGATCAACTCTGTAATATCCCATCCAATGAGATTGCCAATACTATGGGGTGGGGGCACCCCATAAACAAGCCGGAGTGCTGACAGAAATGTAACTGCTGCGATGTGATGTGCTGAATGTCAGACATCGGTGACTGCTCTGTGCTGCATTCAGTGTGCCGTACCTGCCCTAGATAATGGGGGTGACTACCCTGCACACCGGGTGCACCTGTCCTAGATATTGGGGTGACTACCCTGCACACCGGGTGCACCTGTCCTAGATATTGGGGTGACTACTGTGCCCACCGGGTGCACCTGTCCTAGATATTGGGGTGACTACTGTGCACACTGGGTGCACCTGTCCTAGATATTGGGGTGACTACTGTGCCCACGGGTGCACCTGTCCTAGATATTGGGGTGACTAGTGTGTATCTTTCCGAAATAAAGACGTAACTAGTGTAAACACCTGAGGTACCTGCCTAAATATGGAATAACACTTATACTACCGTAAGTATGGGGGTGACAAGCCTGACCACTAAGTGTACCTGTCCTAGATATTGGGATGACATCAGTTCTTAGTATGGAGGTGCCAGGTATGAACACTAGGTGTACCTGTCTCGGGTATTGGGGTGACGCCAGTCCCAAGTATGGAGGTGACAAGTATGAGCACTAGGTGTACCTGCCCTGGATATCGGGGTCACGTGACTCCTAAGTATGGAGGTGACAAGTATGAGCACTTGGTGTACCTGTCCTGGATATTGGGGGGACGCGACTCAGGTATGGAGGTGACAAGTATGAGCACTGGGTGTACCTGTCCTGGATATTGCGGTGACATGACTCTTAAGTATGGAGGTGACAAGTATAAACACTCTGTGTACCTGTGCTGGATATTGGGGTGGTGCCTGTCCTAAGTATAAACCCTGTATGAACTATGAACACTGTATGAAGTATGTACACGTCCTCTGTATAGGTGACAAATGCTATTTCTCTTGCAGGTGGATCCTCCATCTGCGAGGAAGGTCCCGGTGATAGGACTGTGGTGAACCCCTGAATACATTTACAGGGGTGCCAGCTGATTAGTATAAATATTTTGTGAATGCTAAATACATAGATATTAGATGGTGCAGGGTGTTGGGGAGGTTTATTTTCGGATACTTTTTCTATGGTGTCAGCTCTGTATAAGAGCAGTTAAGCGTTCTGTGAAAGAACTACATATCCCAGAAGTACATGATCACACGACAATAGCCCATGTGCAAGTGGATTTATAATAGGGACATACCGGACAGGCTATACCTAGGTAGGTGCTACACACCCTTTGTTGCCCAGGTCCTGACATTACCGGGAAGGTTTGCCATCACTCATCAGAGGTCTTATTTGTGTTTCCATTACATGTATGGTTTGTCCTGATGACTACCTTGGAATGACCCCAGTGCTTGGGCTAAGGTTAGGAATTGCTCCATGCTGGCCTCTCTGTAGGGTGTAAGAATAAGCCATATGTATCTCAGTCGCAGCAATCTGGAATTCAGCACCCCTGCTGCCTTCTGCTGAATGAAACCATTTAATACCCACCTGGGTGCCCAGATTGCTGCTAGACCTGGGCATGTCCCTGCCATCATTGTTGTGTAAAGTGCTCTTCTCTGACCTGGCTCCAGGTGGGGGCATTGTCCATACAGCCAGGTATAAACAGCCTAGACAATGTACCCTGGTGCCCCCCCCAACACAAGGCTCAAAGAGCAATTAAAATTCATCAGAAGGATAATGACACCAGCACTGTGCACCCCATTAACCGCAGAGGTCATGTTTAGGCAAAACAAACTTTTCTCTTTTTCCCATATACAAGTTTATACTCTTGTAACTGCTTCCCATTCAGGTGGTTTCACTAATAACCCGCCTGAGTTGTCATTACCAGTTAAAAGGGTATGCAAGGACTGCAGGAGGTTTAACTCCTCACTGGCCACTGCTGCAGATATAGTTTATAACAATGGGAGGAGGTTGGAAGGTTTATAAAATCACAGCACACAAGTGCATTTGTGTGTTACACTGCAGTGTGTTGGGAAGGTACATACGGGATGCCATCTAAAGTAATGACACAAATCCATTCACTGCGGTTGTGTGCATTGGGAACCATTACTACAGTTTCCTGGTCCAGGTGTACAGCAACCTGTTTGTGTCTGCTGCCAGCATGGCTTCTGATACAAAGTGATGTCACTAGGGCTAAATTATAAGGTATCACAATGACAAAAAAACTCAATTACTGTGTTTATACAGCATGCTAATTAAGGAGGGAAGGTAAAATATTATCAGATAAACTTTATTACCTATAAGTACTGGCAGTGGGAGTAAACGCATTGACCATAACTATAACGTCTAATACATTTTAGACATCGGAGCTCTGTCTGCCTGACGAGAGAAGCAGATGAGGAGTCATGCTTTGTATCCCACATTGTACATATTTGTGACATCAGCATCACGCCACCAAAATACAAGATGTTTTCCATCTATTCTATGCCATCAATTGAACAAAAAAAACCTTTCTTCGAACGAGATCGTTCAAACAGAAAATGGATATGTCAATGGCCATTACTTTAGTATCGAATGAGAAAGGATGTGCAAAGTGGTGCACATTGATTTATTGTTTGATTGTCAAACGCTCAAGTGTAGAATGGTGACGCACGATAAAATCACAATGCTGCGGTCGATTGCAGGTCCAATGAATGGGTATTGACCCGTGTGTGCCCAGCTGAAGCTTCTGCTGGCCTATGTTATGGCCAGAGGGTCTCTGTACCTAAAGCTAGGCATACACGTGTCGAATTTAGCACAATTGATCAATCTTCGATTCGATTTTAGATCTTGATCCTAATCAGACACTGATCGTAATCGGATCCAAAGTAGTACCACATGGAAGGTTCGATTGGAATACGACCAAAATCATAAATTTCTAGTTTCATTCGCCCCGACCAACAAACAAAATGCTTCGATTCTAGTTAGATCGTTGTACCATTGACGAAAATCTTCCAACATGTCTGATCACTTTTCTTGTCGATCAGTGTTTTGATTGGTATCGAACCATGTGTGTTCGATCGATGTAAACTTTGATCGTTTTAGATTGATGTGTCAATGTTGTATCAAGTTCTAAAGGAGAATGTTACAATGTGTGTGATCAAGAAGTGTACAGAATACATACAGCAGATGACCTACTGCTCAGCTCTGTGTCTGGGAAATTGTTTTGTTGGTTATAGTAAAGTTTATTGAAAACTTTTTACAGTTAAATACAAACAAACATACAAAGGAGGCAGGATGAGACCCGAGAATATAGGAAAGCATTTTATTATTTGCTGGTAAATGTCTCTTCACGTTCTATCCTTAGGACACCATAGGAAGTGAGAGGAGTTTCCTGTACAGTGAGGAAATGACCCCCTTAGACAGCAATTATTTAAGAGGATTCTCCTCACCACTAGATTTGGTGAACAAATAGGATGAGCGATTCTTCTAGATCCCAGGTGCCCAACCTTTGCCCAACCCTTTGGACATTCTTTGGCAGCCCCCTCAGCCTTCCACTTGCGGCCCCTGAAACCTAATTGTAAATGCATAGGGCATAGGAACTCACCTGTCTGCTGAAGCAAAGGTTATGTGCCCCATCAATATTATCAATGGCTTTGATGATATCTATGAGGCACATAAACTTTGATGATAAACATGACACCAAATGTGCATTACCATACTGCAGTGTTCCCTAATGGTTGAAGTATGATATTAAACACATTTTGTTATTTAAAAAAATGTCTTCTAGCAATGCCTGTTTTTTTTTCATTAAAAATGCCTATCAGTGTAGATTGAAAATGTTATGTTCGGCCCTTAAGTGATGCCGAGGGCCGCACTTGTGACCCTCCATATAAACTCAGTTGCCCACCACTGTTCTAGATATAGACAAATTACCCATGACCTTGCTCCATCTCCAGCCAATGAGCTGCATTGTACCCTACAAAGCAATAGCCACCCCTATCATGATATGCAATTACCTCTGGAGATATCCTATTGATCAATATATACATCAGTCTTTTAACTATATACTCATTTGATTATTAATACATAATAAATAAATAGAAATCTAATATAAAATATCAACATGACATAAATAATCATTGCTGATCACTTTTTGATCTTCTTTTTCAATGTTTCATTATTTCAATTAATGACAAATAGCATGTTGGCATTGGTCTTTGTTGGCTGTAGCTGGAGGGGTTTTCTATACTATTGGTTAGGCTGAAATGTTGATGGGGGGGGGTCAGTGGGATTTGGCTCCAGTCAAAGAGCTGCCTTGTCTATGAAGCAGTGACTTTTTATCCTCTTTCATGGGTTACTCAGTGGACAGGCAGAGTATTGAGTCTTTGAAAGGCACAGAGGACAGGACCAGGGTAGAGGGACAAGAGGGGAGATCTTTATCAATATTCCCAGGGCCAGATCTGCAGAGCATTTGCACTCCTTTACGCTACTATTAAAGTGAACAATCCCTTTGAGGTTAATTTTTATTGTTCACCACCCTTCAGTTCATAAAGTTCTTTTATGTTGTAGTCTACATTCTCATTCTGACTTTGTAGTTCTAAAACAAGTTACAACTGGACAGAGTTATTTTACAAGTAAATGATGGAGATATGAGAGAGCACTGGAGATGTAATCTGCCAGATGACCATATGATAAATACCAGATTTCAATGCAGTCATATCATAGATGGCATTGCCAAGGCAGATATAGCAGACTGGGTAACAACATTGTGGTAAACTAGGTCGATTAACTATAGAGAAGGATTAGAGCATCTGTATAGTTTGACCTCAATAGGAAAGTTCACTTAAGGTTGCCATACATCGGTCAAAATAGTTTGCCATGCATGTTCGTGATCGAACCCGCTCCAAGAAAGTTTGATGGAACAGGGAAACAAACATGTTGATAGATTCCTATTCGGCTTGCATCCCATGGTAAATCCCTGTTCGGCCATTATTTTCAGCTCAGAGAACAGAAATAAAAAACTTACCATGCCAAAATAAAATGTCATTTGACCTTAGGGAGGTGAGAGACACAAATCATCAAATTGGATTCGAGGTAACAAAACAACTTTTATTTACAATGCGAATACACAATACTGTTGTGTCAAGTGTAACAATAGTGGTTTAGTGTACAAACAAAACAACTGTGCGGATCTTCGCTATATTCCTATAGTCCATCTTGTGATGTCTAACTTGGCAAATCTACGGCTTACTACACTATGTGAAGAAAGGATTTGTTAGACATGAGCATTACTTCTACAGGAACAGGATCCAAATCCATAGACACCCATAGACATCAATGGACCCCATTTTGCAGGTAGTGGTTCCGCTGTTCAGAGAAAATGTTGGGGTGTCTGTAGGAACTTATTTTAGTTTATTTATCTAGAGTGAGTCACTCATATTAGATGAGATGGCTCATACAGATTTCGTGCTGAGGTTATTGCCATAAGAGGTTTGGTACTCTGCAGACACAACAAACATAACCTTTTGTTACAGATTGAATTATTATTATCAATTACGTGAATCTCCTCCCCCGTAGCCCAAAGGTACTCTGTTGAGGTACCATACACAAGCCGATTTTCACCTGATTTTGCGGCCGATCGACCGCCGTGTGTGTTCCTGTTGATCGCCCGGCAGTTGCTCAGCTGCAAATCGAGTGGACCCAGTGGTAGTCATCATGATGCAGTCGATCCCTCATCAATCGAGGGAGAATCGCCTCGTCTATGGGTACCTTTGGATTAGGATTGGGTGACCATAATACAGGGAACGTGATGTCATAGTCAGCAATCCAGTTTGAGATGAGTTAAGCTTGGTGATATGGGCCATCATGCTGCTGGATGATGGGTATATTGTGGTTATAAAGGGATGGATATGGACATGTAGGTTGTCACTTCAGTTAATACTTATGTGGAATGGAGAAATCATTTCTCATCTAATGCCCACATACTTGTTGATGATGGCATTGTGTTGGCATTGCCTTATAGGCATCCCTGGGAAAGTTAAGTAGATAAATGCTTTATTTACAGGTAGTCTGCAATATTTTTTACAACTGAACTCCATCTTACATCATTGTATCTTACATTACATATTTTATTCTGAACTAGGCGACCCAGGCTCAACTAATGTTTTAGGAACTGATAAAAAATGACTAAGATCTGCTGTCATTATAAAGGTCTTGGGGGAATCCATAGATTTGGCAATGTGACAGAGAAGAGGTGACTAATCCCTACTTCCTGTGTGTGGCTCAGCAGCTCAGAATTAAGTATTAGATCATCTTTCTTCAGAAAGGTCTCACTGGATCCCTAGATTGGGTAATCAGGTGGGTGGTTCCCCTTGTTCTTTGTTAGACACCCACCTATGTATAGCTCAGGCTGCTCAACAGTCTAAAAGCATTAGATTACTTTTGTCAGAAAGATATCACGGGATCCCTGATTGGTTAATATGACAGGAACATGTAAGTGGTGCCACCCTGTTCTTTGTTAAGCTGGCCATACACCTTCAGATTTCTCTGTCAGATTTCCTTCAGATCAGATCAGATCAGATCTACCAACAACCATGTAGTATAGTGTCCTCCCTGATAGAATACATAGTGATTGGAAGGTGTAGAAAGGTCCTCCTATTACATGGTTTTGGTAAAACAAAATCTGATCTGAAGGAAATCTGACAGAGAAATCTGAAGGTGTATGGCCAGCTTTAGACACCTACCTGATGGATGGATCGATGTCTCGATTTTTTTTCCTGTGATTTCTAAGAGATTGACTGCTGTGATCCATCGTTTACAAATGGATGCATGCATAAGGTGATCGATCGTGCAGAAAATCGATCAATCGGACATCGGATACATTTTGGTCGATCGATTGGGAATTGAGAGATGTTATTAGAGACTTGTGATCATTCCTATCGATCCACCTATGCAGGCCTCATCCCACTTCCATCATTTTCAATTACATTTTTGGGGGTAGCCGACCTTTACTTACGCCACTGATCGATTGGTGATAAATTGCATACCGAAAAATGGTGCACTTTTCGATTGAAGTACAACTTATGATTGAAGACTCAATCGCATGTCCCGATCGTATAACAAAGAGATCTCAAAGAAATCTAAGTGTCTATGGTCAGTTTTAGCATTAGATTACCTTTCATCAGAAATATATCACTGCATCCCTAGATTGGGTAATGACCATGGGCAGGTAAGTGGTTCTCCCCTGCCCTTTGTTAAACTGCCCATACACAGGCCGACTATCCCTCCATAGATGAGGGACCAGCTGCAGAGTGATGATGTCATCGTGCTGCAGCCGGCCCCTCAGAGGATCGACCATCCAAAGCAATGGACATGGGACGTGATGTACTGTGCCATATTCCTGTTTTAGAATGGGATTGATTGATTCTGCTAGAAGACAGGAATGGCCGCATAATATATGTGCCAGATAGATTGCTGTGAGCACGCACAATGCTCGAAGCGGGCCATCAATCTAGCGTATATCTGTGTATGGTTACCTTTAGATCTATCTATCTGTAAATAGCTTAGGCTGCTCACCAGCCCATAAGTAAAGGCCCCCACACACCTTACAATCTTACCATACAATTTCTGTAATATGAGGACCTTTCTTATTGTACAGCGCTGTGTAATATGTTGGCGCTTTATAAATAAACAATGATAATTATAATAATAGTAGCAACCTTCCAATCACTATGCATTCTATCAGGGACGCCAATATACTATACAATATACAATATAATATACTGTTGGTAGATCTAATGGAAATTGTATGGAGTGATCTAAAGGTGCCTATACACGCATAGATATGGGCTAGATCTATGGCCAATTTGAGCACCGTGCGCTAACGGGCTTCTGTCTGGTGCATATCATATGCGGCCATCCCTGAAAACAGGGATATCGTACATGATCGTAAATCACGGTCGATGTCCATTGAAGTGCTTGGCCTCCAACTCCTTCGATAGTGAAGAAGCTCCAGCCCAGTGCGATGACGTCATCGTGCTGGGCTGGAGCTTCCTCGAACGGCTCGAATAGTGTATGCCCAGCTGTATATGGGAGGCTTTAGCGATAGATCATAAAAAAGGATATCACTGGATCCCTAGATTGGGTAATAACTAGAGGCAGGTAAGTTGTTCTGCCTTGTCATTTGTTAGACACCTACCTGCAAATAAGTCAGACTGCTCCCTAGCTGATGCAGAATAGTTAGATCAACTTTCTTCAGAATGATGTAACTGGATCCCTAGATTGGGTAATATGACCAGGGGCAGGTCAGTGCTCCTCTTTGTTAGACCCCCTTCATAACTTTAGATCAACATTTATTATAATATCACTGGATGCCTAGATTGGGTAATGCCAGGGGCAAGTTAGTGCTCCCCTTTGTGTATAGCTTATTACGTTAACTTTAGATCAACTTTTATTATAATGATATCACTGGATGCCTAGATTGGGTAATGCCCAGGTAGTGCTCCCCTTTGTTAGACCCCCTACATGTGTATAGCTCATAAAGTAAACCTTAATCCCAGGATCCCAGTTGTGACATGAATGGTAGTTGGGGTGCCTGCTGTAGGTGTAACCCCCCCCCCCCACCCCCCTTGTTGTCAGGCTGACTGTATGTGTGTCCTCAGCCCAGCAGCTGTCACCGGAGGACACGCCCCCGGCGGTGACGTCACCCGAGGCCAGGCTCCGCTGTCTGGGATGATACAATCAGTGACACGGTGACCCCGGGGCAGCTCTCCCATTCCCAGGAGATGACCCGCTTGTGACCTACAACACGGACCGTGACATCTGAATGAACCCGGCAGCCAGCTCGCCAAGTTCACTGCTCATCACATAACGAGATACGGTGGTGTGAGCACGAATACCGCCTTTATTATCTCCGCAGCCATCTCTTTCACAGTCGTCAGTCGGAGAAATATCACATGCGAAGCCATGAAAGGGATCATTAAAGGCATCTTGGAAAAGGGTCAAAAAATTAGCGCCCTTTTCATAGCTGCATATGAAAGAGGGAAATTAATTGCTGCTAACAAGTCCTGGCTGGCACCGGCGGCTGTACCCTGGCAGGCGGCCATGGAAAGACCCTTGTACTGCGATGCCAGCTCACCCCCCTCCCTCCCTCCCTCATCGTTCACAAGCAATAAAAGGGCCGATCGGATCGCCAGCGGATCGGAGGTGACAGACAGGAGCCCTCAGTAGCTGCACTAATGACCGCCTACTGCTTTCCTCATGGATGAGCACAAAGATTCACCTTATAGACGAGGTCACGAGGCCACCAGCCCCTGGTTCATGGAAGGGTCAACCTGACAACAAATGTTAACCTAGTTTCTGTACAACCACATCTTCCTCATCAATGGCAGCCTTCCTCCTGTGCCATGTGCTCACACAAGGTGGATGCCAACACCAGCCTGCCTTAGCATGTGCACAGCAGATGTGTCTTAGATGTCTGGGGTGAGCAGTGATGGGCATATCAGGAACACATACCAACAGAAGATCTGTGGAGGAACCTTTGATTAAAGGGTCATCTCTTGAATTTGTCACAATTGTGAGTTCATGGCAAACTATTGCAAGTATTCAAATGTTAAAGCAGAAGCAAGGTCAAAATGGGCATCCATTCCATGGCCAATTCAGTGGTCACCAGCTGCAAGCGAATTGCCTATGCCAAGCACGATTCCCAGTATCTATGTTTTGATGCATGGCTTCAATTTAGAGCGATTTCACCAACAAACTGAACACAGGTCTAGCCAGTACTAATGACCATAATAATGCGCTCATGTTGGGGAGTCCATTCAAACATTGCATATAATTCCATGTATTGTGTAAAAGGTATTGTAAAGTGTAAACACAACTTATTTGTTATTTTACAACTTTACACTACACTTTCAATTTTTTTAGGGAACTTGCATAGTGCTCTTCTGCTCTGAAGGTCCCCATACACCTTACAATCTTACCATACAATGTTCTTCTACCAAAACCATGTAATACGAGAACCTTTCTAAAACTTACAGTCACTATGTATTCTATCAGGGAAGCCACTACACCACATAAGTGTTGGTAGATCTAATCAAAAGTAGAATGAGCTAAAGGTGTACGGGGGTTTAACAGTGAATAGTTCTTGCAAACTATTCCATCCTTACAGGGAGCAGTTCCCCTTAGCTTGTCTTGGACCAACCACATCATCAAGCCCTCTCTGTCCTGTATGTGTTGCATCCTGCTATGCTTTACATATGCTTTATGAATGTACTTGCATTACAGAGAATTGAAAAAATGCCAGGTGAGATCTCTTTAGTAAATAGATGGGGGGAGGTGGGTGAAACTGATGGTGTTATACCCATTGTTTTATTGAAAACTGAGATTTAATTTAAAACTCTATGCTATGCCTAGTAAGACCTAGTTCATGCTGCTTGCCGTACAGTCCTTGCACATTCCTGAGCTCCTACCTCTTCCTTTTGTCCCTGGCTGTCATAGGCAAACCACCTAGCTGTCATATACACACCTCTTGGCCATCATACACACACCTCCTTGCTGTCATAGACACACCTCTTGGCCATCATAGGCACACCTCCTTGCTATCATAGACACACCTAGAAGGAAAGTACCTCTAGGTGATGTTCTAGCACAGAAAAACAAACTACAATGTGCTATGACTTGCCTGTCTATACAGAGGGTTGGTGGTAATGACGCATCCCACACCCACTGAAAATGAAAGGATGTGCCAAATGAAGTGTACAAAATGGGCCTGTTCATTTTCCTGCACATATTGTACATACAATGCCTGTAAGGTTCAAAGGGGCCATGTTATCACTACTTTATGCCATACACCTTTAGATCTCTCTGTCAGATATCCTTTAGATCTACCAACAACTATGTAGTGACGTGTTCTCTGCCATTGTACACAGGTAGACTTGATGGTTATGAAAGTCCCTCATATTTCATGGTTTTGGTAAAACAAAAGGAGATCTGACAGAGAAATCTAAAGGTGTATGGGGACCTTTAGCTGTTCCACTTTGAGTTGTATGTGTAATATTAATCTTCACCTGGACTAAAGCTGGGCATACACGGCTGGATTTTTGTATCGACTCAAACCCAATCGATCCCCTTCATGGCGATTATGGTTGAATAGATAAAAAAAATTGAGTAGGCACCGGTCTCTCGATCAGAGAGGGAACCAACATCTTGGTAAACCCTGTTAAGCTAGCCATACACGTGTCGGATTCCATGGCCGATTGATCACTGATCCGATCGATTCCGGCGATCTCAGCGGGAATCGGAGCTCCGATCAATCGGCCAATTAAGAGTATCCGATCGCTGCATACCACCTTGTCCCACGGATTCCTGGACGATTACGTGTCCGATCGCTTACTTCCCAAATGGCAACTCCCCCTGATGTGTGCAGAATCGGATCAGAAAGACCAACATGTTGGTTCTCTGTCGGATCCAATTCTGAGCCACCGATCAATCGGACGCGAACGATCGGACAAGGTGGGCTGCACGCGATTCCGGCACTATCGTTTCGCGTGCACGCGCCCGGAATCGATCGTCCCGGAATCCAGTCGGAATCCGACCCGTGTATGGGGGCCTTTAGATTTATGTTACTTGGGGACCCTCGGTCCATTGATCGAACAGGATCAAAAGGAAAGAAATGCTGCACCTCGCTTCCCTGTTCAATCGTGGCAGCATGGGCATCGATCCGTGTATAGTGGTCTTAAGAATTGTATTGAATGAAATGACAAGGGTTCTAATTCTACAAATCAGTGACCTTTTTGATGTAATAACCATACATTCTGGTTGAAGAATGCTTCAAGGTAAGTTCTCTGTAAAATACATGCAGTAATATATGCGGCTCCTTAAAGATTAGTGTGAATGATATTGAACAAACTTTGTTGTGTGCGCATTCGTTGGAAAGGATGGGGAAAGGTCACCTCTGCTTTCTTTTACAACTTTGTTACAGATATTTCCCAATGACTTTCCATGTTGGTGATGTGTTGAAACAAACACAATATGAGTGTAATTGACACTAACTAACACAAAAACACACTTTAATACCAGACAGAGAAAACTAATATCCCTGACAGCTTCTCGTTACTTTGTGCATTACAGATTTTTCCCGGTGAAACTGTTGTCACCAAGTCACATGACCTCTCATTCAGGTCTAGATAGCTTTAATTGCCTGAATGGGGGGGATCTAATCCGAAAAATAAAGTTTGACTTACATGTTTAAACTTCACCTAAGAATTTTGTAAATAACGTTATAAGCCATGTGAAGAGCACTAAACAATGATGACCATGGTAAGGCTCTAGGAAAACCAAATGACCTTTTGTCAATACAGGGCGTACCATACTCATAGCCTATACCTACAAATGTGAAGTCTGTGCGTGCTTCTATTTCTAATCATTTCTAATACACAGGCAACATTTAGGATTGGATTTCAGTTTGCCCTTTGCACCTTGGTTTCTGTTTTGTGCTTTTGTTTCGCAAGCTTATGTGAATGGGTAATTAGATGTAAAGTAATTAGGATTATAGTACATCGTTTCAAACAGCAATTTCTAAATCCTCTTTTCAATGCACTGTGAGGCCGTTTCCCAGGGTGAAGCCGTTCCTTTCAAATGGATGGGGATTAAAACCTCTACCCGGGGGAAGGGGCTTCTTCTAATAATGACTACAGACCTTAAAGTTTAATTGTCTACTGGGCTACAAAGTAACCTAAGCACTGTAACTGATGTAACAAATACCTGAAAAAGTGATAACCATCATATTTTCTAAAATACATACATCCATACCCAAAATCATGCTAGGGCTCTATAGTTCCCATCTTATGTGTTGGTAAGGTATTATTTTTTATGTGAATAAGGTGTTATTTTAGGATGAATAAAAACAGTTCTTAATACAGTGATAAGTAGATTAAACTATAAAGTAGCCAAAATATTGTCCCCAATATCCTAGAAACATATCTGGACATTTTGCATCCAGTGAGTCTTTGATCCATACCCTACCAGCCCCTGACTTTGCTCCATATTCACGGTAAGAAAATCATTTCAAATTTGCTAAATGTAATTTCTTAAATGTACATTTTATTGAAAAATTATAATTGACTAACATATACACCAGTGGTGGCCAACTGAGTTGACATGGAGGGCCAAAAGTGCGGGCCTCAGCATCACTTTAGGGCCGCACATAACATTTTCAAGCTATAAGCATTTTAAAAATAAAAGAATGACAGCAAGCATAGCTATAAGATTCACATAGTTATATACACCATCAAAGCCTCTGATGATATCTATGGGGCACATAACCTTTGATTCAAAGGTTATGTGCCCCTATTAGGTTATGCGCCGCAATATATATTATACAATCTCCCCTCGTTCATTGGAGGGATAGTGGGAGCACAGGCATTCACCAGTCTGCTGCCCCCCCCCAACACTAGAGGAGGAGAGGTGAGGGACTTTCTCAGGCGCCATCTTGATCGCTGATTGGCTTTCACATACGTCTATCAAGTAAGTTTATCGCCTCTCCTGCTCTTCCCACTCGGACAGGTGAGTTCTATGTCCTATGCAATAACAGTTAGGTTTCGGAGGTCACAAGTGGAGGACCAGCGGGGGCCGCATGCAACCCCCGGGCCACAGGTTGGGTACCTGGGATATACACAAACAAAGTACCACCACAAGAAATGATGACCACGTGTCAGAAAAGAAGATACTGCATTCAATTTTGAGGCCGTTTCTCAAACATCAAAATTTAAAAGATAGATAGAGTACAGAGAGGTGACAGTTAGAGTACCAGTGCATGCCATATCCCCTTATAGATCCAGAAAATCAAATAAAGCATGCATTACCATCTGGGATTCAAATGTTTATTTCATACCAGAACATGGACAACAACAGTATGTTCAAGTGTTCAACGGGACATCCTAATGCATCATAAAAATGTCTTCTATGGTTTCACACTTCTCTATACTGTGCTGACATTGCTGTGTGCTGTGGTGCAGCAGGGCTGCCCTGACTTAGTACTTTGCTGTTCACAATGAATGGAACAACAATGAACCAGCACATGCAAAGTGCGGTAATGTTGATGTATGTGTCATTAGTGTCACCACAACCTAAACATCCCCAAATATGCTACTGTTTGGGTGAATCAAGGGCCTTTCTGTGATTAGGATTTTGGGACTTTTTACTGATTGGGTCTCTTGAACACAAAATTGGCAGCAGGTCGGCTTATGTGTTCTAGGACACAGAATGTCACCATGCTGCCTTGGAGGACTTGTAGATAGTTAACTGACCATAAGCCAGTGGTTTCCAAATTTTCCTTGCAGGGCCCCCCTTTTTTTAAGGAACATGATCAAGCCCCCCCTCCCTATTCAAACACAGGTTAAGAATGAGGGCCCGTGCCCCCCTGGAATACCTTTGCGCCCCCCAGTTTGGGAACCACTGCAATAAGCAGAGCCTCACAACCTGTTACTTCACAAAATATGTTATTCATGATGAGACATAAGCAGGGGACACACGGCTTGATATTGGAGCTGTTCAATGAACCCTCTTTCCTCATCCAAATTAAGGCAATCGAACAGGGATTTACCAACATGTTGATTTCCTGTTCGACCAAGCTTTTGTCTAGCGGGATCAACTGATGCTGCTCGAAGAAAGGCTGGCCGCATTTAATTTGCAAACAATCAATTACAAGTGCACACGGTCAATTGTAAAATCTACCCGTGTATTGCCACCTTAAGACTCTTATTGGCTTGTCATGCCTATGGTGGCCATACACATGTTTATGAGTGCAGGACAATGTAAAGGATCCATATCCACCAAGTACTGGTCACTTTCTTTCATTGCCACAGTGCACAGTAATCAGCAGGGAGCACTCCCTAGCAAACTACAATGAATAAGGGCTGAGCTGGCCCTTTAATATAACATATGACAGAATCATAATGTTGGGGGAGAGCAAAGAGTGCCTTCTAAACTAATGTTGAATGCTATATCATATGAAATATCAATCCAGAATGCCATCACTGATCAAGATGACATCTTATCTTTTGCAATATAGTATAATAAATGGTCACCCGTAGATGGACACAGTGCTGACTAAAGCTGGCCATACACGGTTCAATATTTCTGTTCGATTGACTTAACACTATCGGTTTTCCAGAACACCTGGTACGATCAACCGAAAGTGATCAAAAATGATCGGACATGTTGGTAAATTTAAGTAGATCCTACAAGTATCTGGCGGGTTTTCTAGGTATTTTGATCGATTTGCGATCAATTTATTGTCCTACTATAAAGCACATAAAAAGTAATACCCATGCACTCCTTAGTAAGATCACAAATCGACTGTAAACAAATTGATCAAACTGTGTGGTAGTACAATCGATTGATATTCAGTGACTTATTGATGTTCGAATCACACAATGCGATGGAATCGGCGATCAATCGAGTAAAAGTCAACCTGTGCATGGCTAGCTTAAGGGAAGCCAGGATTGCCCATAAGACTGGTTGGAGACCATTTACAGTCAGCAGAATGACCTATGCGTGTAACTCTATAGATTTGTATAATGTTACACTAGGACTTAAATATCACAATGTAAAACATTTTCCAGAAACAAAACATATGAGATGTTGGCAATAGGTTCAATCATTGTTCACAGTGAGTGAAAGGATGTTAAGGCTTCCACATTCCTGATGAGGAAAGGAGGAGAATGGTGGTTCCTTGTCTTAAATCATTGCAATCTCAGGATGTTCTCTCACAATAATAAAAATGCAAAGAGTTCAATATGGTTCAGATTGTATGAACTCAGTAAGGAAACACATAGAACTCAGTAAGGAAACACAAGTGGTTTGTTCTAGATCAGGGACCTAATTCATTTAAAGCAGAGAGAGGTCAAATGAAGTTCTAATTTTCATATCTAGCTGGATTTGACCTTAAAACCCAGAGTCATCAATAGGTAAGGGAAGGTGATACCATATGCCTTCAGATGTTCCTGTCCAGGCTCCCTAGGACACACTAGTCTCATTTTGTCCCATTTGCTTATCTGTCATCTAGTCAATGAACAAACACATCAAGTCCATCCTTCCATTTACAGTTATGGTAATGCGGATTACTCTAAAGTGATTATGTCACGTGAGACAAACTGACCTGTCCTAGAGGGGGAGCTGCTAACCAGCTCAAAAGGTGAGTACCAGACACCCCTAGAGTCACATCATTTCGTTACGGTTCAGATATTCATTTAGACTTTTATTTGTCTTTAGGGTCCCATACACGGGTCGATTTTTCTCTCGATTTTTGACCGATCGATCACGCGCATTCACGGCGATCGATCAGCGATCAATCGAGTTCTCCCCACCCTGAACAATCAACCCAAAAAATCTGAATCTACTAAATATCGGATCGGTCGATCGTTTGGCAATCGGAGTACATTGATGGACCCACAGCCCTATGCAGCAGCCTTTTGGGTTTTGTGGAATCGGCCATTTTGGAGATTGGCTCATGTCCAAATCTACCCCAAATTGGATTCCCAAGGTGGTGTTCCATCGATTCACGATCCGATCAATTGCAGATTCCACAATCGCCGGGAATGATCAGATCAGGAATCGATCAATGACAAATCGACCTGTGTATCTTACATTTTGATAGTCTGAATCACATGAGCAGTTTTCCAAACTTTATAGACATTTTCTAAAGCCACCACTCTAGTATTTATCATTGTAGTGATTAAATATTCCTCCATGTTATGCATGCAAAGCACAAGAAGGCAACATGTTAATGGCTGGTGGTGGTGGTGTGTTAAAAAGTTTATTACATCAGAAATCAGGTACAAATAGATCTCTAAAATATTTCTACCATCCAAATGTGTTGAGGAGTATGAACTAAATTAAGGGAAATTTTTTTTATTGAAGATCAATGGACATCAGTGGGATGTTGGGTGCTGTTTTTCCGTGACTTTAATATGCTAAGCCGCGGGCAAACTACCCGCAAGTAGCAGGGAATCCACCAGTGTCCAGAGATATGTCCCTCCCCTTATATTAAGTTATTAAATTAAGAGTTATTCTTACGGGTTTCAGGTGTTTAAGGTTAGGGGGTTTGGGAGTGGGTTTAAGGTTAGGGGTTTGGTGGTGGGTTAAGGTTAGGGGATTGGGAGGATAGTTTAGTTTTACCCCCTAAACATAACCCCCTAACCACTAGGGTCAAGCACCACTCCTCCTAACCTTAACCCCACTCAACCCCCTAACCATAAACACCTGAGAACCCCAAGATTAAGCCTTTAACTCATGAAAACTAGGGCTATCTGCTCATGCACAGTTGTAAAGCTGGCCATACACCTTCAGATTTCCTGTCAGATTTCCTTCAGATCAGATTTTGTTTTACCAAAACCATGTAACATGAAGACCTTTCTACACCTTCCAATCACTATGTATTCTATCAGGGAGGACACTATACTACATGGTTGTTGGTAGATCTGATCTGATCTGAAGGAAATCTGACAGAGAAATCTGAAGGTCAAATGTGCCGATGCGCGTCTTTTTTCCCTGCGCTGGATGTACGCAGTGGACACATGGCCTATGAGTCTTCTTCTACATTTCCCAAAATTACCCCCTTCTTTCTTTTTTTGTTTTCTTTAATAGTGTTATAGTGTTTTTAGTCCTAGTAGGTACATTTGTACAATCATTTGCCTTTTTAACATTGGTTTCAGATCAGATCTAGCTGATTCCATCGTGAATTCACTGCCTGCAGAGGCATATGGTCACTTAATACATTCTTAGAACATTCTTTTCCAATACATTTATACATTACCCTGTATTTAGGCTTAGTAGGTTGAGTTTTCCAGCAACAATTGAATATTGATAATAATATTTAAAAGCCAATTCCTAGTCAGATATAAAACACATATGAATGTCTGACCAACTGTAATGAATGAATGACTGTAATGATAAAATACATCTACAAATCTGTTTAAAATTGAAGCAGTGTGATATCAGCCATCTTCCTGTTCCTGTACAGCAAGCTAGATTTTCTGGAAGTAGTAAAATTCACAGCCAATCATTGTACATGCTACTAATAAAGCATGCTAATTGGAGAAGAGTCTGAGGCGCTGTCCAGAAACAGGCTGATAAGGGTCCAGGGCTGGGCTCAGAGGAAGTGGCTCTATGATGCTTGCCATATCCATTAACCTCCCTAGCGCACTGCTGAGGTCCAGATTTCTGTACCAAAAGTGCACCAT
>CM070037.1:52823436-52859505 GCA_036250615.1 Ptychadena robeensis | reverse complement strand
TAGAAGCAGTTGGAGCGCTGGACGAGGTGCTGCCGTCCCTAACGCTAGGGCGGTTAAGGGAAGGCATTTGTTATATTCCTTTATAATAGGATATTCTTGTATGTGTTCTTTTTATTTTTGGTTGTTATTGTGCTTTAAGATGTTTATTGTCAATGTGAAGAGATTTAAGGGGCATTTTTTTGAACATTTGTTTAGATGAACCAATACAATCTAGAGAATACATGGATATGTGCTAATTAGTGTTGAGCGTGAATATTCTAATTGCAAATTTTTATTGCTTATTTCAGAATTTACAAAGATCTCAAATATAGTGCTTAATCTTCGTCATCTCGAATATTTGAGATTTTGTGGAAAGTACCATGCATTGCTTTCTAAATGTTCACACGTACATGTGCCAATTTTCGCATTAATGACTTCTATAACTGTTGTCCCATATGATGATTAGAATGCAGCTGCTATTTCACATCCTGACACTAGGTGTCACTGTGACAACACATTGCACTCCCAAAATTTACATGTACATGTGCCAATTTTCGCATTAACGTCTTCTATAAGTGTTGTCCCATATGGTGATTACAATGCAGCTGCTATTTTACATCCTGCCACTAGGTGTCACTGTGACAACACATTGCACTACCAATATTCACATGTACAAGTGCCGATTTTCGCATGGCATAATACTGAAAGAAAATCTTGAATTTTCAAATTTACTTTGAATATTTGGAGAATAATTAGCAAAATGTCGCAAAATTTTAATATTGCCTATGCTGCTCATCCCTAATGCTAATTTCTTCAAGAGTTATCCCTTTTTAAAATGCTGCAAGAGCAGAAAAACTTGTCTATCTTCCAGAGTCACCATTTTTCCCTAACCTCTCTGAAATCTCATGTCAGCCTAGTGGACTACAGATCACCTCTCTCCGTTCCCATCACATATCATACAGTGGAGGTGTTCTGTAGGAGATAAACTGCTCACTATAGGATGAGATCACTGTCATTCTGGTAGGACATGTTTCTGAACTTAAAGTTTTGAATGGATAAACTTGGGGAAATTCACAGTTATTTCATAGATGTATTCTTGTGATTTTTGTGACCAAAAACTTTTAAAGTTGATTTCATGCACCCCATCTGTTTTACATTTTGTCAAGAAGGATTCATAAAAAGGTTAATGGTTTATTATTATTTCCTTATAATGAAAAGAAAATACACAATCAAGCTTCTCTTTTTTTATATATAGCTCGTCATTACCCATATCTTTTTTAATAACTAGCTGACATATAAATATTACATTATAAATAATATAATCTCTCTTTAGCTACATTACAGATAGTACAGACACCCTGCTGGGAATCCTCAATAAAATAATTTAAACGTTAGAAGCATTCCTGGAACGGTGGTTAGGTGAGATGATCATAAGTCCTCTGCTGCCGTGTTACTGTCACTGGAGCGTAAAAATCGGAAGAAAAGCTGAAGTCCATCTACTGGGTGCACTATGGGAACAGTCTGCATTTTGGGGAAATCTGGGGTGGCCAGCTCCCAATGGGCAGTGTCTACCAGCTCAATGGCAAGAATCTTCATGATGATGTGTGCCAATTCTTTACCAATGCAACTTCGAACTCCCCCGCCAAAAGGGATGTAGTTAAATCTGCTGGCTTTACTTTCATCCCTTTCTGCACTGAAACGATCGGGGTCGAAGGATTCTGTGTTCTGATAAATGGCAGCAGTTTCATGGGTGTCTCGAATGCTGTACATGACACTCCAGCCTTTAGGGATCTGATAGCCCTGTAAGGAATAGGAAGCAGACATTTGGATTATTCAACAAAGCAAAACCAAATGATAAGGTTCACAAGAGAATACAAACAAATAAGCCTAATAACAATATATCAAACAACCAACAATAGAAACTTTATATAAAATTATATATATATATATATATATACAAATATATAATATATATAAAATAATTTATGAGATATCCAAAAAATATTAGCCATTAGAGGCTCCTGAGTAAGGGGAAGTCTTTCTAATAGTAAACAGACACAAGTATGCTTTTATGATGACTTCCTGGTGGGGATGTCCCCAGAATCAAAAAAGATTTAAGTACCCAGTTCTATCCAAAACTTAAATTAAATATGATTGAAATAATATTATAAATAAAAATAATGATGAAATAAAACTTTATTGCTATAGAATCTGTTAAATGAGTCAATGGATACAAGGTTTCTTCATTTCTCCCTTTCAGCCAACAGGGGGCGACCAAGGAACAGCCTTGTACATAAGGAATTCCCTGAATGTGAAGCTCCTTCATCCTCCTGATGGATCATTACAGAGCTGTGTTTAATCCCAATGCCTAAAGAGCAAGAATCCTACTTTTACAGTAAAAAGGAGCAGCTGGTTCACATTGTGGGGAAAGATTAGTATTTAAGGGCATATGGTAAATATATATATATATAAAAGTGTCATTGGAATAAGAAAAATAAAAAGTCAATATGATTAGTTAGACTTTACTACTAATAGCTATGGTCCTTTATACGTACAGATGCTACTATTACACACCTTAATATGGAAATGCAGGAGCAATACAGGACCTTATATCCCACATATACACAGACATGCATATATGGCATGAAAAGAAAATTGTATGCTCTCCAAAGTTTTCCAAAGAATTTTAGATCACATTCAGGTCAATAGACAATTACCCCAAATAGCCCCTTGGGTTACATGGCACCTGTTGATACAGCACATTCTTATAGTTTGAACCTATACAAGATGCTTCACACACATCCATCACTGAGCACCAATGCAGTACAGATATGCTCCATAAAGCATCACTTTCAATTCACCTAGACATGCCTCATCTAGCATCAGCTCATACAAGTTATGCTCCATAGGGCATCAGATCATACTCAGATCAGGCAAGGTATGCTCCATAGAGCATCAGATCATAGTCAGATAATGCAAGGCATGCTCCATAGAGCATCAGATCAGGCAAGGCATGCTCCATAGAGCAACAGATCATACTCAGCTCAAACAATGCATGCTCCATAGAGCATCAGATCATACTCAACTCAGACAAGTCATGCTCCATAGAGCATCAGATCATACTTAGATAATGCAAGGCATGCTCCATAGGGCATCAGATCATACTCAGCTAATACAAGTCATGCTCCATAGAGAATCAGCTCATACTCAGCTCGTTCAAGAGATGCTCCATAGAGAATCGGCTCATACAAGACATGCTCCAGTGAGTATCAGCTCATAATCAGATCATACTCATCACATACAAGGCATGCTTCAGAGAGTACCAGCGCATACAATACATGCTCCACATAGCAACTTCTCATACTTAGCTCTTACAAGGCATGCTCCAGAATCAGCTCATACAAGTCCATAGAGCTTTAGCTCATACTCTGATAATACTCTGCGTATACAAGGTATGCTTCACATAGAAACTTCTCATACTCAGCTCACAAAAATCATGCTCCACAGAGCATTAGCTCATACTCAGCTCATACAAGGTATGCTCCACATAGCACCTCAGCTCATACAAGACATGTGCCATAGAGCATCAGCTCAAACTCATTTTTATACAAGGTATGCTCCAGAGATCATCATCTTATACTCAGCTGATGCTCACTTAAAATTTACATTTTCAGTATAGGACATACTCACCAGAGTTCAAGAACAGGCAGCATATATTTTGCTTATAACTGACGTATACAAGATGTCCTCATATATTGAGCTACAATATAGGATAGGGCTCTATCCTATATTTAGCTGATACAAGATGTTCCAAAAAGCTCAATCTGATCCATCCAACTCAGACTTAGCCATGGTTCACAGAGCTATTCATCTCATAAAGCTCCAGCTCATACTTGGTGCTCCACCTTGACATAAACGTGACGGAGGCTCAGACTGATGGATTATGGCTATGAGGGGCTGTGTAGACAGCTGTGTCATAGCCCATTGACTTAAATAACAGACAAATGTTAAATAAACAGACTTGTGCACTCCGCTAAAATCCCAGTGGTCAACGCAGTGTAGCCCTAGCCTATTTCATATTATATGAGCTCAAAAAACAAGTAAATATAAGATACTTTTTATACAAAATAATATACATAAAATATAATTACCAGCCATACATAAAATAAAATTTACCAGCCAAACATACATTACTCATGTAGTATTTTCATGTCACACTGATCACGCTTGAACACTCCCATAGCAAAAAGCAATACTCAGAGCTATTGCTCATTGAGCCCACCCAACCAACCACCAAAATGTAGACCTTTACTTACATCCAGCTCAAATGTCTGCAAAGCAGTTCTGTAGCCTCCAGACACGGGAGGGAGCAGACGCAGCACCTCTTTGACCACACAGTCCAGGTAGTGGAGTCCCTTTATTTTCTCTAGATTAAGGTTTAGATGAGACATACATTCACTTCTCCATCCCTGACACCCTCCTTGCAATCTGGCAGCACTTGCCACGTATGGTGATGAATCCTGCTCATATGGTGCACTATTACACTGCCAATGCATGCCATCTTGACATCTCCTGGTCACAGAACATGTATGTTCCTTCTCATTGCCCTCTGTCATCACAAGCTTTGTCTTTTCCCACATTTCTTCTACTTGATCATCTGAGCCTGGCAGGGTAGAGTAATGGCACCCTACAGTAGCGCAGTTTCCACCATCCATGGTATTGTTATTTGGGCTGTCTGGAGAGTGAAGACACTGGCACTGTTTGTTTAACCCATGTGATGCCAGTTCCTGCCTCAATTTCTGTACAGCAGATGGATGCTTGAGTAAGAGCAGGATGAGGGAGGTACTGGCACTGGCAGTCGTGAAGAAGGCAGCGAACATAAGTTCAATAGCAGATTCCTGTGTGACAAGAGACAGAATTGATAAACATGTTGTTACACATTTGTTCACATAAATCCACTGTCATTAAAGCAACTCACTTCCTCTCCAGCTTGAGGTGGGAGAGTACAGATAAATAATAACCCGCAGGGCTAGGCTGGGAAGGAAAAGCATTTTATTTTATGTGTTGCTATTTGTAGGGACAATCTACACCAAGTGCGTGGATATTGACATTTCTGCCATCTTGGTACCTAAAACATTCCACTGCTTCTCTATACTATGTCATTACCATACAACTGAACAGTCTGCATTGGCTAACTATCAACAATTAAATATTCATTAGTGTTTTCTCTAATTGTTCTGAATTATTAAAAGTAATAGCATGGGCAACACATTTTGCCTATTTTACTTATGACCCTCCAATATATTTCCCTTATGCATTTAAATATTGCATAGAAACGATCAAATATTTTGCCAAGTTAATCCGTTAGAGTTAACACTAATGAATATTTCATTGTTGATTTGTTAGCCCATACTATCATACATTTTAATGCTTTACACTTTCTGGGACCCTCTATCTACCAGTCAGACCCTGTTTTGGGGATGCATATATCCAAATATGCCAACATAGGTATGGCCATGGCCAGGGGTGCACATAACATTTTAGTGAGCTCCTCAGAGATGGTTTTGGTACTCATCCCCATCAGAGATGGTGTTTGGTACTCAACCCCATATGTAGCGTGGTCTTCCTCACTGTCTCCCTCAATGTCCTCTGTAACTCTCACAATACTACACGTTTGAACCCCAAAATCTCAGAGTACAACCCTAACATTTTCTGACTTAGTAACTAACCCCTGAGACTACCAGCAGTCTGATTGTCAACCTTTTTTATAGTCATATTACAGCTGTCACACAATGCTTTTCTCTTGTCAGATTTTACCCTTACATATGCCTATTCTGACTTACTTCTCCAACACTCTTAGAAGTCCGATCTTTTTTTGGGTTATTAAATTACATTCCAAATGTCACACCCCTAACTGCAACCTTTCATAGTTATTTATGTTTCCCTGAGGTTATCCAAGTGACATAAATTGTATACATGAAACATTTAGCTGCGGCGGCCCAGACACGGAGTGCCTCCAAGTTGTTAGTATGCATTTGAGCTTTGTAACAATAATGAAGGTACGTGTAGCTAGTTTTCAGACCCTTTTGAATACCAGAGTACCACCTCTATGCACCCCTGGTCATGGCAACATTCTCTCTGATCACCAAATGCACAGTAATGCGAGATGCTGCATCATCTACCTATTGACTATTTCAGTTTTTAGTAGTGGCACCTAAACTACAATATCCTCTACCCTTCTGATGCTTTACTGGTGGGGCACCTTCGCTTCACTTCATTTGTTTAAATACTTCCCAAATTAATCAACTTCTTCCTTCCTATGGGGGACTTAAGTGTAAATCACTGAAATACACTTCAGTGGGACTAGGCAACAACAAGTCATCCACATTCAACAAAATATATTAACTATACTATATATTAAATATATAAGTCATCACTAATGCCTTCAACTATATGACGTTTTAAAAGACCTAAATAAAAAATATTTAGATTAGCCAACTTATTTTGTATCTTTACCTTATTTTTTATTGATTGTGTGAATCTTTCCAAAGATAGGTTGTGGGGTTTTTTCAATAGAGAAGTTGAGCCAAGGAGATATTTAAAGTAATTAGAGCTGGGTTTTTGTCCTCTACATACATCAAATGATGTACTTCTATATGCCTCATTACTATGAATATAGGTCTAATTAAAGCCTATTGTAATTAGGCGATGGATTATCTAAAAATACTGTAGCCTATTTTCTTTTAGTAGGGAAGATTTCTTCATCTAAGTTTTCCACCCTTAAATCTGTAAAAAACATAATACTTATTTTGCTGTAGTCCAGCAATCCACAGATCGACTTACCTAATACTATAATGATGAACATAAAATGTGACTGTGACACCAGGGTCAAGCCACTTAAGGCCCCCACACAGGTACCAAGCAGGGGCCGACAGATGAGCGATGGAGTGCAGCATGATGACGTCATCACACTGCATCCCATTGCTCAGAGTATCAGTGGGCACCCTTTGTGTGCCGGACATTAGTTTGAATGTGGACTCCGGTCCCCATTCAAACTAATGACATCAGAGCTATCATAGGGATAATGAAAAACTTTATATGACAGAAGCATTTGTAATCATGGTCACTTTTCAATGTTTCTGCCTATACAAAGAACTTGATCCATACCACCTTTGAACAGACATACAGGATAAGGATCTAAGAACACTACTGTCAACTGGCTAAATTGTACAAGATACAGGGGCAGGTTGCGTTTCAACAGAGAGCAAGAAAACATCTACCCCCATCTTTAGCTACCCTTTTGGAAATATAGCACACATCAGCAAGTATGTAAAATGTATGAATGTGTGTCAGAGATAGAAACTTTACAACTTATGGAATCACTCTTTGCCATGTTCCATGATCCAAAATTAAAGCCATTTGGTTCCTCTTAATGAAATGTAATTAATCTACTACTTGGGTTTCTTGAGAAGATAATTCTCTACTCACTACTCACTTCACTATGATAGTACTATGGGCACTGGTGATCTCCCTACGTAACACCATTCTCCATCATTAGTCTCATACCTTTAACTCCTGCATATTCAGCTCTTTGCCATTCTCCTTGGCACTGTCTATCAGGTAATCTAGAGCATCTTCACACAGCTCGGGGTCCCTCCTAGTGATTTTATCTTTGATGGCTTCTTCCATGTACTGGTGTAATGTATTACGTGCATTTATGCCCTGTGAAGAATGACAACCAATTAGCAAACAGCAAGAAAACATTGCAGTAGTGCTCTTTATAGTAGTGCACCATAATTATTACAAATGCATAGTGACAAGCAGGTTTAAAAAACAGAAACATTTGAAATTCCTTCATATGTAAATATCTGCTAAAGGTAGGCATTTTACTAAACTGCATATAATCCAGCCAATGAGCTAATACCTGGCCCTGACCTTATTTTTCTTTGCAATACAATAAATTAGCAGCTACATAATTATATATTTTTGTAATAACTGGCCTACATTTTGTTTCATGTGGTAAGATTACTTTTTTTTGAGTAAATGGTTATAGATATGTTATTATGTCATAATTGCTTATTGTAACATTGGAATTATATACTTTGTAAATGCAAACAGCAATGGTGTGATCCCAGGTGACCAATCCCAAATGAGCTTTAATTACTGTAGGTGGCCATAAATAGCTGGACATTTTGATGTTACACCTAGAGCCAAGACAAGACCTAGACATAAGGTAGCTTTTTGGCTGTAGGACCTCTAGTGGGACCCCAACTTTGCTCATTTCGCTTTCTGATTGTCAGCCTGAGTGCCAAGTAGGGTCACAAATACTAGGGAGGGAGTCATTAGGAGTCTGCCTGGAGCAGCTCTTTGTCTATCA
Organism: Ptychadena robeensis; assembly: GCA_036250615.1. Lineage (NCBI taxonomy): Eukaryota > Metazoa > Chordata > Amphibia > Anura > Ptychadenidae > Ptychadena > Ptychadena robeensis. The sequence goes on along the minus strand of CM070037.1, from coordinate 52,851,149 downwards.
CTCAGCTGGACTGTTTTCTGCAGGACAATGTGGTCCCTATTCTGAGCTCCTCTATGTGTTTTCTCTCCCAGTGCTGATCTTACTGAACAATTACATAGCATGCCTGTTTACTAAACGAGCGGCTGGAGAAGACCTAGTAGAGCCTATTCCGGATGCTTGACTTACTAGGGGCACTCCGCCTGTCCCATTCAGCCAGTGATTTATAGACCCATGCAAGCAGCTTGCTCCAACAGTGTTTAATGTCCATAAATTATTTTTTTACAATGCAAAGTGCTGACCAGACCATTCATGGGGCAGCAGCAGCAGCTTGTGGGCATTGGCAAGTGACATTTATGATAACTCTGCATACAGAGCGTGTGGAGGATCACCTAGCATGAAGGATGTTTACAACTCATTATATTGAGGCTGAATACACACATGTACGCTATATGTCCTTACCTAATGAGGCTGATTTACATAATAAATAACAATATGTGTACATTTTCACTTCAATGTGAAAAACACATTTCCCAAAAAATTTTGTGCAAATTTTTAACTTTAGTGGATTAGCCCAAAAGTGTTTTTTTTGGTCTATTTGTACGTAGTAGATAGATTAGTATATAGTAGATAATATCTAGTAGATATGGGAACCAATGTGCACTGCAGCAACATATTCCGCATGTAGCATCAGTAAAGTATATTTGTTATCATCAGTTCAGATCACTAACATACTGATCACTGATATACACTGAAAGAAGTGTTTCGGACAATACAATTATTTCACATAATACAATATAAAAAAATAGAACAGATAAACAAAATATATATATTTTTATATAAATAAATATTATATATACATATAATTATATAAATAAAAGTAGAAGGGGTTTGTGTGTGGCAATATAATACAGGTTTTCCCAAATTAATTACCCACAATATTCAGTATTTTTTTTTTTTGCTCCTGCTTATACTTAATGGGGAATCAGGTTGCTGTATGGTATAGCACTTAGCAACATCATTGCCCATATATTGAATTGTTACATATAATATGAACAGGAGTCCAACATATGGAGAAAACAAATAGCCAGATTATGAATGCTGGATAGAGGATAATATGATTAAGGTAAACATAAACAAAATGATGTACAGATCAGCATTAGTTTTGCTTCTGTGTGCATTATTGATGGGGTCACTTTATTACCTGTACTGGTACAACTAATAAATAAATGGTAAGAGCTGCAGAACAGTGAATAAATACAATGTTACATAGTAAGAGATGCTGGGAAGAAGGACAGTTTAGATGGGTTCTGTACAATTTGGACATGTTTAATAAAGCAACAAACATTGTCATGGACAGTATCCCATTGATAGTTGCATTGAGGTGTGATAGGATGTCAGGGATGACATGATAAATGATAAGTCATGCTATGAGTATTGAGAGAAGGCTGGCACATACCTTGCGCAGACCACTGAAGGGGATGTCCAGAGGCAGAGAGAAGAGGTTCTCCACCAGCTGCTCGAACACCCTGGCCAGCTCTTTGTACTGCTTCTCCCCCAGGCTGAGCCCCAGTAAGATGCGGGCAGCGATCCGGAATGTCAGCGCTTTAGCCGAGGAGAACATAGAGATGGCTCCTGCCTCCCTGCACCATCCCTGGAGCTCCAGGCTCACAGCCTCCTGGATCCGGGGGATGTAACTCTCCAGAGCCTGGTGACTGAACACCTTGGCCATCACCTGCGAAGGAAAGTGGAGGATCATTAATAGACTGACCCCTCCTGAAGACATCCGACAATTAGATTGCACACGTCTATGGACCTAAGCTTTAGAACTAATACCTTCTAGAAAGAAGTCCAAAGGAATGAAACTTCTACTAAAGATCGTCACCTACTAATAACTTCCTCTGACATAAATACGTATAGAGGTGTACAGCTATAAATGACACAGATATTGCATTGACATACATTAAGAAGCTATAGGTGGAAATAGGAAATAACTAGGAAGAGTTGTACCTTCCACGTGCTTGCTGTATAGCACAAGGAATAGCGATGGTGTGGTAACACGCTACACATACTATACGTCTATTAGGCATGGGGTACTCACTTTCCTCTTGTGTCTATGGAGATCTCCAATGGAGTTGACCAGTGTATTGGAGCCTAGGATGATCTGGGTGCTCTGGGGCCACTGGGCGCTAACCAGTTGGTGTTCCCCTAGTAGGATCTTGCGGATATTCTCGGCTCCCGTCACGCGGATCAGAGGTTTCCCCAGCAGATGAGTTTTAAAAATGTTCCCATACTTCTCCCTCCTGGAGCTGTGGAAGTCTGAACCCTAGGATGGTGGACACAATGGCATGGTCAGCTAAGGAGAAGTGATGTGACAGGCGGCATCTTATATCAGAAACACAACTGTAAGGTGTCTTTGGGACTACAAGTTCAAGCATTCCACTGCGGCATGCTGAGAGTTGTAGTCCCCTTATAAGTAAAACATAAGTCACCTACACCTATATTAACACAATATTCAAGAACACTTTAGAAATCTAGCAGCACCATAAGAATGAGTTGATGGCTCTGGTTGTTAACTAATTAAAAGTTGGTCCCTCGCCAAACATTAGATAAAGAAATGAGTTCTCACCTGCACAAGCCAGTGTAGAGTTTCCCCAAAATATGGCCAGCCCATGGAGCCTTTAGGAAGAGGCAGCTTGTTTGCCCTGTCCCTGGTGCTGTGCCATCTGAAGGACCACAGCTGGTGTGACACTGCCAGAAGAAATGCCAAGGACAAGACTGACGTGATGGCAGCTTCAAAGAACGACATGTAATTGAGGTCTGTGCTCAGGAACATGGCTTCAGCTTGAGAGTTGTGGATGTTGTGCTGGAATTAGTGATGAGTTGTGGAAGGAGCCAGTCAAGTCTCAGTCACTCCGAGCTTTCATTGACATGGAGAGGCGGATCTACACTTCGGGATTAGTCTATGTAGCATGCAAAAGAACACAAAACATGGACAACTTCAACCTCACTTACATTTCAAGTAATGGTAAAAAAAACTGCCTCCAGTAGGTGATCTATTTCAGTGGTCCCCCTCCCAAAATGAGTTATTTTTAGCCTAGGAAGGAATAAATAGTGATGATGATTATAAGGGCTAAAATTGCAGCTTTCCTGTTTTTATTATATATTTGGCATGCTATGGAAAGTAATATATTTAGTCCTCCACAAAAACTCCTCTTATAAGGAGGCTTTGACTGAGAAGATTTATTCCTGAAAAATAAAGGGGGGTAGCTGCAGGCTATATGGTGCAATTTCCACTTTAATAAACACCCTGCTGTTTCCTTCTTACTAAGACTAAAGCACTATAGGTTATAATCCAGAAGGAAAATATATTATAAACAATCAATGGCTTTGCATTCCCGTATGGAACTTCCTAAAGTTTCCCAACAGGTGTTTTACTAAAAGCTAAGCTTCTTATTTCAGGCTGATGAGGAGGAAAGGAGTACTCACCATGCATTCATCTCACCAAGGCTGCTCCAGCACAATGATTGATGTCTTCAATAGGCTCCCTAGTTCATCACTGCAAAGCATAGAGCTTAGCCTGCCTCCTGGCTAGATTTATATACATATTGGCTTATTATACGTTCCACCTTCAGGGGGGTGACGTGCTTTTTCTGCATAGTTAAGTAGCTGGGGAAAGGGCTGGGATTGGGCACTGGGGTAGGTGATGGAATTGATTGAAGGAATGTGAGGACTTGGATGGGAGCTCAGAGGAACACGCAGCCCTATGAGCACACAAACACACGATTTCAATAAGAGGTCCTACTATTCTGAGTGGTACTACAGGTCCCAGCCTGCCTACCGGTAACCTCTACTACACGTCCTAGGTTGTCTAAGTGTAGCTTATGGCCACGAGAAACTGCAGCTTCTACTAAAGTCCCAGCCTCTCCATCTATAGCTTGTACCACAAGTCCCAGCCTGCATAACTGTAGCCAATACTACAAATCCCAGCCTGATCATCTATAGCTTGTACCACAAGTCCCAGCCTGCCTAACGATAGCCTCTACTACATGTCCTAGGACATTTAACTGAAGCTATTACAATCCCAGCCTTTCCATCTATAGCTTGTACCACAAGTCCCAGCCTGCCAAACTGTAGCCAACACTACATATCCCATCCTGTTCATCTATAGCTTGTACCACAAGTCCAAGACTTCCAGTACTACAAATCCCAGCCTGCCCATCTATTGATTGTACCACAAGTCCCAGCCTGCCTAACTAGCAAATACTACATATCCCAACCTGCCCATCTATTGCTTGTACCACAAGTCCAAGACTTCCAGTACTACAAATCCCAGCCTGCCCATCTATTGCTTGTACCACAAGTCCCAGCCTGCCTAACTAGCAAATACTACATATCGCAACCTGTCCATCTATAGCTTGTACCACAAGTCCCAGCCTGACCAATATTACATATCCCAACCTGTCCATCTATAGCTTGTACCACAAGTCCAATACTGCCAATACTACAAGACCCAGCCTGCTTAACTGTACCCAGTAGTAGAAATCCCAGGCTGTCCATCTATTGCTTGTACCACAAGTCTCAGACTCTACAACATGTCCTAGAACACATAACTGTAGCCTATACTACATACCTCACCCTATAAAACTGTAGATTCTACTACAAGTCCCAGCCTGCCTACCTGTAACTTTAACCACAAGTCCCAGCCTGCTGTCAAAAGTACAAAGCACATGACAATATAGAAGAGGCTGCCGTCTGCGATACAAGTGATGTTTGTCATACACAATCGTTTCCTCTACACACACAGTTGTGTTTATTCTAGGAAGTTGTCACACATCTCACTTTCAGCAGCTCCCATCTCCCTTCTACTGTCTCTATATGAAGCAGACTAACAATGTCCCGATCCCGGTGTCATGGTACAATCATCCAATATGACACTGTGACACCGGGGACATCATCAGAGAGGTAGAGATAGTTAACCCTTGATTGCCAGGCAGCCTGGCTAGGCTGGTTCTGCAAGAAACACCTGTTGTAATGGCAGAGGGTGATAAATGCCCAGACTGATGGCAGGGCTCTACTCAGCACCATAAAATGTTCCGGACAAACCCTATGCCTCAGGACACCCTGGCCAGACACTCATATATCCATATGTGACAGTCATGTCACATTCCCCATAGGACTATGTACATGACAATGACAACTCATTGCCTGCAAGGAAATGACAGATAAGGAGGGCATCTGGGTAGGAGAGATACTCCTGAAGAACTACAAGTAGACCCTTTCCTCCTCCACTGGGATCTACAGAAACTATATGGGGGTGTAGTAGGGGTATATAGGGGCTGGAATGGAAGATAGACAAATATATCTGGATAAAGGGGTTTGTTTTGTATGTAATAGTAAGATATACATGTATACACACATAAGATATAGGGGTGCACATAAGTTAAGTGGCACTCTGGTACTCAAAAGGGGCCAAAATTTAGCTATGCGTACCTGCATTATTGTTACAAAGCTCATATGCGTACTAACAACTTGGAGACACTCCGTGTATGAGCGGCCGCAGCTAAATGTTAAATGTATACAATTTATGTCACTTGGATCACTGCAGGGAAATATGAATTACTATGAAAAGTTGTAGTTAGGTGTGTGACATTGGGAATGTAAATTCATAATTTTAAAGATTGGACATCTAAGGGATCTGGGAGATCTGGGGGATGAAAGCCAGAGTATAGGCATATGTAAGGGTAAAATCTGACAGGAGAAAAGCACTGTGTGACTATGGAATATGACTATGAAAGGATGACATATGGACTGCAGGTAGTCTCAGCAGTGAGTTCCTAAGCCATACAAAATCAGGAAGAGTGAGGTCCATCTGCAGCAAAATCTACCATGCAGGAGCTGACGCAGAGGACAGTGAGGGAGACAGTGAGGAAGACCACATACATATGGGGTCAGTACCAAACACCATTTCTTGGTACTCATCTGAGGAGCTCACTACTAACAAAAAGTTATGTGCTCCCCTGTGTGTGTGTGTGTATATATATATATATATATATATATATATATATATATATATATATATATAATTTTAAAATTTTTCTGGCTGATCTGCTTAAGAAATTGATCCTTTAAGCTGACCAATAGCTATAGCAATAGGAAATTGACTCCTTTTTTACGGAAACGATTGGCCTAAAGTCATGGAAATCGAGCATTAAACCAAAAAAGCTGTGAGGTTGGAACATTTTAGTCAATTGTACACAGGATATTTTAAGTGCACAAGATGATTGAATTGAAAATCAATCCAGCAGTTCATGGTATATGGAAAATACCTGTTGATCCTGCCAGTGATGTCCATTCAACTAATAGCCGTCATTCGAGAATTTGCAATATTTCGAGAATGTGTGCGCAGATATTCGCAATGGCGGATATTCGTCATATTATGCTTCAACATTTTTTACCAGCATACATGGCACATATGTGTGTGCATTGCGAATGGGTATGCGCAATACACACAGCGCTCGTACTGGCAAAGATCACAGAATGAGGAATAGAAGCTGTAAAGCTGCATTGTGAATCATTGCGCACGGGCATGCGCAATGTAGGCAATAGAATACAGACAAATAGAATTTTATGAATTTAGAATATTTCTTTGTATATTCGCGAAATTACGCGAATTTGAATATGCCATATGCTGCTCAACACTACTTGAGAATTGAGAGCAGAGTTGTCCCCCTTATTCAGCTTCCATTACATTCCATGACAAAGAAATGTTGTGACATTGCTACTGTTAGTACACAAGCCTGCAGTTTGTCATTTAGCACCTAGCCACATCTAGTCCTGCTCTCTTACTTTGTGAACTGACAATACCTTTGATACTGATATCCCCTTAGTGTAAGCAGTAGTGTCTGGGAGGATGACACAAATGTTGGACTTGTGTCTAGTCGGGGAAGGAACAAAAAACATTTCCTGAACCAGTTGCTTCCTTCCACTGTCATACTGTAGTATTTAATTATATTTTAAATATTAGAATACCTCATATATTATTTCAGGACTGTGCAGTTTACCACAATGTGTACAGTATTATTACAGTAAGAGACCTTTCACACTACAGGTGTTGCATTGGTCTTTTAGCAGCGCATGTAGTGTGAGAGGACCCTTCACACTATGGCTTTGTTTCCATTATACGTTGGGACCCCACAGTGGGGGTCCCCACGTATCACACACACATTGCCTGCTCGGCAGATTGGTCTGTTTACACATCCGCCGTTGCAAAGGCTGAACGTACTCGACTACGGTGAGCCTTACATCTGTGGACAGATCCTCTGTCGAGCAGGTAAGTCTATCTGCTACGTCGGGACCCCGCTAAGCTTATAATAGGGGTCCCGATGTAGATGGAAACAAGCCCTAAGTGCGCTCTGCCTGTGGCTGCAGTTTATGCCGTTAATGGACGCAGAAGCGCCACTGTGTCCCCCAACTGCATTGGTTACCAGCAAAAAAATAAAACGCATTTTGCACTGCTCTGCACTTGGGTCTCTCTTTAAAGTGAACAGGACATACTTGTGCTATGCATGCAAAAAGGCAGACTGCAGGGTGTTTGCGCAAAATTAAAACTTCAGCGCACCTCAATGACAGCGAGCCCTAGCACATGATTACAGGACAGGGTGGGTAAAATGCCATCATAATCATAATGTGTTCTGCTTCTTCTTTATTATCTAGTTATCAGCCTAGGGTTACGTTCCATTCAAAGTGTGCATGTGGCAAGATCACAAGAATGGCAAAAAGAATTACCAATGCTTTTCAGGAAATACAGTTCCCATGTATGTACTTTCACGGTAGATTTATACGTTTGAGATCAGCTTTGCAGTTCTTCGAATACAGCCATGGCTATGAGCAGCTTAATGTACATAATCTCATTATTGTGTTCATATGCTGGAAAAAAAACAGTTTCTAGCTTGTAATTACAGTGGAAAATGTAGAGGCGCCCAGTGTTGACCTTCTTCTGATAATGTTATTTAACTGGATGGTATGCGGAGCCTCTGGCTTTCATACCTCATCAGATACTGACCTAGAACACATGCAGTTCAGTACAGAGAAAAGTCAGTGGCCTTGTCTGCATACTACAATTATTTCATCCATATATACACTTTTAGTAAAGATAATTGGCTTCCTTATTAAAAAAGATCACTTGAGACAGGCAAACTGTGCATTCCCCCCTAAAAAATCAAAGGGCAGAATATCTGTGAAATCAAGTCATCTAATGAATGCCTCAAATGTGCTGAAACCCCTTAAAGAACCCCCAGCCTTAATGTGACATTCTTCTAGCCTCCATTGTATGACACTGATGGAAACAGTTAACTGTCAGTCTCTTATTAGAGGATAGGAGGCTAGAGGAATACTGCCCCGGTCTCTGTTTCTGCGATAAAAGTCCAGGACATGGGCATCTGAGCTCAATCAATATACGTGTCTTCCCACATTCCCAGCATTATCGGTGGCAGCACAAACATGAAATACACTTGCTAATAATTTATAGCGCCATCAGTATAAATCTCTTTTGAGTTGGAGTCCATTCTCCAATAATTTACGGCTTCAAATGTATCTCCCATGAAGGGCAATTCCCCAGATCACAAACTGCAATAAAAGCAGAGCAGCTAACCCCGTACACAGCTCAGGAACATACACTCATCTGCCAACTGCCATTTGGAAAGCCACCAAAGCCAATAGTGGAGTAACGCTAAGTGATCAGAGCAGGTTTTATGAGAACAAAAGAGGAGCATTACGTCAATACCAGGCTTGTAAATAAGACCAGCGCAGACATTTCTCAGTAGACTAAACAGCAGCTGACTCTAGAAGAAGCCACTTTCAGGCTTGGACTATCTGAGGACTTCCATGAATTGAAGGACTGCAGATTTCGGTATGTAAACCATCCAATAAAGTGGCCCGAAGTAAAGATCACTGTGAAGTCATTTGGATAAGTTTTAACATTTTCCCAAACCAAAAAAGCATGCCCAAAATATTACTGCAACTTCTATGTATGCTTACTGAAGTTCTGTCTACTTTTATTACAGCAACACATGAAATACACATCAAACTTTAATATAGTGCAAATAGCAGGATAAGCTTCCAAGCAGTTAGTAAGAAAGTACAGATAAACATAATGAGTAGTTGTGCACAACTGTTAGCAGTGATCACACATTAGGAGTGATGTCAGTGGCCAGAAAGACCATCAGCTGGTGTAAGGAACAGGGTAAAATGCATAAAATGAAATGGTAAATGGGTGATGGGTCAGGGGGGTAATGCAGTTGCATTGAGATGTGCAGCTCCCAAGATGAAGGAGGAGTGTGGCCCCCCTGTAAAAGAGAAATAAGAACAAGGGCATTAGGCGCATGACTTAGTGCAACAAAGTTCAGTTCTGTTATTGATAAAGGAAAAGATAAAATACTGCAATAGTAAAAACCTTCAGGGAAAGGAGTTGCCATGTTTGCATGTCTCTCCAGCAGTGTGGATACCAGGATGATGTTACTGGTTATCCATTGTTATGGATAACAATGCCATCACTTCCTGGTTATAGGTGCAGTAGGGACACCAGCAAGGAGGACTTTGCTTAGTTAGAGTCACAGTCTGTGTTCAATAGGATAAATGGCACGTGTTTTTGGTGGCAGACCTTTGTCAACCATAGCACGTGGCAACTCCTGTCCCTGTAGATCACTCTTTGCTGAACCTAAATTGTACCTCTATTATTGTGTGTAGTATTTTATCTTTTGCCTCACCATTAGCAGAAAATAACTATGTTGCACTAGGTTGGATTGTGTCCTTGTTATGAGAACTTACAATGCTGTTCACTACCTTTAGCACAATATCAAACAGGCCTAACAACCTGAATTATATCATCTCCCATGTAAGTACAGTATGTAGTGTACAACACAGTATAGATTGTACAATATGCAGCGCATAACACTGTACAATATACAGTTTATAGCACAGTACAGGTGGTACACTATGCAGTGTACAACACAGTACAGGTTGTACAATATACAGTGTGCAACACAGTACAGGTTGTACAATATGCAGTGTATAACACAGTACAGGTTGTACAATATGCAGTGTATAACACTGTACAGGTTGTACAATATGTGATTTATAACACAGTACAGGTTGTACAATATGTGGTTTATAACACAGTACAGGTTATACAATATACAGTGTATAGCACAGTACATGTGGCACACTATGCGATGTACAACACAGAACAGATTGTACAATTTGCAGTGTATAACACAGTACAGGCTGTACAATATGCAGTGTATAACACAGTACAAGTAGTACACTATGTGATGTTTAACACAGTACAAGTGGTACACTATGTGATGTTTAACACAGTACAGGCTGTACAATATGCAGTGTATAACACAGTACACGTTGTACAATATGCAGTGTATAACACAGTTCAGGTTGTACAATATGCAGTGTATAACACAGTACATGTGGTACAGTATGCGATGTATAACACAGTACAGGCTGTACAATATGCAGTGTATAACACATGTGATGTATAACACAGTACAGGATGTACAATATGCAGTGTATAACACACTACAAGTGGAACAGTATGCGATGTATAACACAGTACAGGTTGTACAATATGCGATGTATAACACACTACAAGTGGTACAGTATGCGATGTATAACACAGTACAGGTTGTACAATATGCGATGTATAACACACTTCAAGTGGTACAGTATGCGATGTATAACAAAGTACAGGTTGTACAATATGCGATGTATAACACAGTACAAGTGGTACAGTATGCGATGTATAACACAGTACAGGTTGTACAATATGCAGTGTATAACACAGTACAAGTGGTAAAGTATGCGATGTATAACACAGTACAGGTGGTGCAGTATCTGTGATCTATATCTCTGTCTCCTTCATTAGAGGTATAGAAGGAAGATAAAAGTATAGGCTTGGATCTGTAGGACAATATTTCCTGCACTGCAGGTATAATACAACACAGTACAGGCTTCCACATGCGGCTCCGATCTTTGATCTGTGATTTACTTCTGTACTGTCGGCTCGTTCTTTTTAATTTTGTTGTTTTTGTCATTTTGATTAGAAGGTGATTTATTGAGGATGCTGTGGTGATTTAGAGGCTGCACATTCAGAAATGTTCTTCTCAAACCTTATAGTTTACCTTATTTACTGACATTTAGCATCCTCGTCCTTAATGTTCCTCAATAAATGAAAGGAATTGAATGTATGGAAGGTGTCATTGGTTAATTAGTTTGAAAGAGTGTATGTTAAGTGAAAATGATGTACAAGAACCCATCGTTCTATATGTAGTCTGGCTTTCAATTAAAATAATATAGAAAGGTAGCCCATTGACTGCAGTGTATGTTTCCGTCAATCGGGTGCGCCCACTTGGCTATATCGACCAGTAATCTCCTGCATGTTGGATCGCATAGGGGTCCGAATTGTTGGTAGATTTCCATCCAATCCCATTACTTTTGATGGGGACGGCACACAAAGGGTGCTGCCAGATCCTCTGAGGGTGCAGCTGCAGTGTGATGACTTCATCACACTGCAGTCTGTCCCTCATTCATCTAAACATATATGGCTACCTTTACAATTAATAATATTTCATTATGTGTGGGTACAATGTATATCTGTCATTAATTCTAGTTGGACAGACTTGATAGCCAATCAAAACTTCTGATTGTCTAACATTTATCTTTTGCCAGGTAATAAATACAAGCCCCATCCATTCTTACTTACCAGTGAATTCTTTAATACAAATGGCTTTGGGACAAACTGTCTATACTGCACACATGACCTGTTTCTCCTTGTTCATTTCAGCCTATCCAGGAAAAATAGGCTCAGAAATCTTCTCCATGAGGCCGAGCAACTCCTCCAAGTGAAAGTGGATTTATAAAAAAAACTAATAAAACATTCACGTTTTTGTCAACATTCTTCTTTAATTCCCAAAGGAGAATAAAATCAATATTTACATATATAGTTGAAAATCACAACCCTGAGAACCAAGAATTTTAGTGGATAATGGCAGCCACGCGCTCGGATCGGAAGACATGTCCATTTGGTGGCCATTTATCCAAGTCTGCAATGTAATGCCACATCAGTAACCAAAGTTTGCAGACTATTCATCTCAATGACCCGCTTCTCTCTCGTCACGGCACTGACATCACATGACTTAGAAATCCCAGCACAAAATGCCTTAAAAAAGTGGCGGCCGTTAGCAGCAATATTTAAAATACATTATTCATGGTCCATTGTTTTTATGTACACTTCAGTGACTTAAATTACCTGGGCAATTCTGAACCACTTCTGTGCAATATATAAAACATATTCTTAAAACGTAAAAACATAGCGTTGTCCCTCCCAAGCTAGCAAGTGTTTGATCACCCTTCTTTTTTACTCAGCGTAATCAGTAAAACCAGAAGAGAGGAAATGTGCTGATTGGATATTTCTGTATGTACACTGTGCAGAAGAATGGCCATTACTAGGAGTGCTGTGTCATCCCATTCACCAAACTTCTAAGCTGCTTTACCACGGTGTCTATTAACTTTTGTCTGTCCCGGTCATTCTTTCTGAACTGGGCGAATATATTATTCTTCTTGTTGATGTCCTTCATCCTAGGAGGTAAAATAAAAAAGTTACATTTCTATTCTATGCCCACACATAAGATTTTTTAGTTGTGGCATCATTTCCAGCATGACCTGGTATCCTGAGCTGGTAAGTTGCACCTTGCCCAACATGCCACACTCAATAACCAGCTGCCTTTGAATTTTGAAGTAAAGGTACCCACAAACGGGTCGATTTTTTGTTAAATTCTCAAAGATTGCAGCCAACCTTTCTTCGAGTGTGATCAAGCTTGATCGAATCGTATATATATATATATACAATGCATATAGGGATATTCATACACCAAATAATTTTGCAACATTTAAGGCACGGCTTGTAGTAATTAATAAATGCAAAACAATGTGGAGAATGTATAGGATGTACCTATAACATTTTAAAAAAGAAAAACCGAAAGGCTTTTTTGAAATATAGGCTTTTCAATATGATCGCAATAGCATGTTTCAAGAAAGTTAGTACATGCGCACTAGCAGACTGTATAATGCTTAAAAGAACCTAGTAAAACATCTTACAACTACCGTATTTCTTGTACCATAAAGTTCACCTGACCAGAAGAACCACCCAGTTTTTATGAGCAGGAAAACAAGAAAAAAAGTGTTTAAATAAATTGGGGGGGGGGGGGGAATGACCATGCAATATCAAATTTCAGCTTAGTTCTCTTAGTTCTTGGACAGTGGGGAATGGGAACAGCTTGCAGAGCTGCAGCTTTCACATACAGGCAGAGATAGATGGAAGAAGTCAGCTGGCAGCTCTTCCATCTATCTCTCTCTGATTGGGTATAAGAAATGTTATAATATTAAGTAAGAGAGCTCCCATTAAAGAGTAATTTGTGACAAGTTTGTTTGCTGGAGTTCAGTTTTTGGGTTGTACTTTTACATTTTGTCAGATTAATGACAAATGGATATGGGAAGTGAGACGCCAGGAAAGCTTATGGTGGTGTGTATTGTAATGATATGCTATTATGTACAGTGATGGCGTGCACTAGCATCATGAAAATCGATATAGAGGATGTTTTCTAAAGCTTTTATCACATTTATGGTTCATAGTATTAGTGTTTTATTCTAGCTGGAGAAAAATATGGTAGTAAAAAAAGATCTTCCACAACAAGCTGCCACGGAACCCATGAGCATCCTACCTTTCCCTCAAAGAAAGATAAAAAAAGAGGGGTACGGTCATTTCTTTTTTTGGGATTATTTGTGCTCTTATTATTTGGAAAGAAATTGACTGATACACTGAGGATTTGGCTATACAGACCCAAGGAAATGATTTACTGCATTTTATGTTGTTACAAGGAATATGACCTTGATGGACAGAATCTGTTTCCCATTTTCTTATATTATAAAATCTAACAGGACTTCCAGTGGCCCTGTACCTTCATTCTTCTACTTTAAGTTCTAGGTTATTGTTAGATATGTAAGCATAACATTTATGAAAGGGCAGCACATAGTAAGTAAAAGAAGATATTGGAGCAGGATATATATATATATATATATATATATATATATATACACCAGTAGTAATAACACAAGTACACATATACTTACTTCTCCAGAAGAACTAGGGCAGTACTAGGATTCACCCTCAGGTATTTGGAGTTGGGTTGACCATAATCAGCAAGGTAAGTAGACCAGTCCCAAATCATAAATAGGTCAAGGAGCTTAAAGATACAAAACATAATATTCAATAGCATAAAGCCAAAAAGTATGAATATGAATAATATTTTTCATAGAAAGGAATCTTAAAGGTAACTAACTTCATTACCCTGGCAGTCCCATCATCCCTTACCTATTGTATACTCCCCAACCTATTAGATAAGCTCAATTGGGCAGGGTCCTCTACTCCTCCTGTGTCATATCCTGTACCTGTGTGTTATCTTGTGTGGCATCTTACTCTAATTTACAATGCTGTGTAATATGTTGGTGCTATATAAATAAAAGATAACAATAAAAGGTGAAAGACCTATAATATTGATGTCAAATCTCTATGCAAGCCACATCTACTAATGCTTAATAAAAAGGTGGGCAAAAGTAAAGCATGTCAAGGTGTAACCTAATTAAATCATCTGGTTGCAGATTGCACGGAAGTTTTTATGAAGCTAGGCCAAGGACAACAGCCAACAAGCTACAAGGTGTATGTGAAATCATCTATGTATGATTATATAAATATACATGTGTGTATACTATATGCAGGAACAGGCAAATAATGCTACACAAATGAATGTAAAACATTTTAATCCAATGTTTTTAATGGGAAATGTTGTTGCTGTTAAGCTTAGTGGTCAGAGAAAAGCAGACCGCTGCCTATTATTGTGCACTGGATAGGTCTGTCCCTGAAATGAGCCATACATACACTGCACAATCAGCATGTTAAGTGCAATGCTATTTCTAATACAGTTCTTGCTACTTTAGCGATAGGGTGGAGTGTGTGGAATTCCAAGCTAATTTAAACCAGATCTTTACCTAGGCCTAATTAAGCGCATTAAAACAGTCCCTTCCAGATTATCCTCAGTGGGGAATCTTCTTGCTCCCAGATTCATCAAGACTTCAGGGATTTCCTCCCTCCAAAACAAAATAAAATGATACCCCCTCAGCTCCCATCGTTATTGTAAGATTTGCTACAATGCTTGTTGGTCAATATACAAGTAATCTTTTAAAAGCTAATGTGTCTGAACTAAAACAGCGGCGCATTTATTCAGCTTTAAATCCATAATCCCTTTAAGCCATTTTAAACCTACTTCCTATCCCGTTTATAATTGTTTGTAACACTTAAATACCATGCTTACAAACTAACTAGGCTTCGTTACAGCTTTCCGGTACTTAGATCATCTACACAGAGATCTCTGCCTATACAATCAGTCAATATACACCCAACATTAGTAATGGGCTGGTGTTCTCTCTCTACAAATACCGTATATACTCGAATATAAGCTGAATTTTTTAGCACCTGAAATGTGCTCACAAAATGCAATTCGGGTCAAAAAATTCAAATCGTGGCATTTTGTAGGTGGACTTTATGAGTGAATTGCAAAGCCCCCAAACAAATGAAGTCAAATTTGAACTTTTTTGTGCAAAAATGTGATATGCTAGAACAATACTTTTTTATTTTCAATGTTCCCACATCCCTTCTCTACATCTCCAGCACTTCTTACAAGTCTACTGAATCCAATAATAAAATCTCCCAAAAAAAGCTAATTTGCTGTGTGTTTCTGAGCCTAAGCTGCTGCATCCCCCCCAGGCTTATACTTGACTAATTCAGTTTTTCCAGATTTCCTTTCTAAAATTGGGTACCTCGGCTTATATTATATAATATAAATAGGTATGAAACAGCTGCCCTTCCGAAATATATTTCTACAAATGATGTACATGTATATATATTTTGGTATAGAGAGAAGGCCACCCTTTAGTTTTTTTGGGGTGGAGTCCTTAAAAGATAGGTAAGAAGATTCAACCCACTGTCACAGAGGTATATAGGATGGAACACTCCAAGTACTCTATCCACAGAAGGTTTCTCAAACTGTCAGAAAACCTGTATCCCCCTACTATTGGTGAATGAGAAGCCTAAATGTGGGTTTACACGTGTAGATTTTTCTTCAATGCCAATTCGTTTTTTTGTTCAATGTCGTTGTCAAACATCGTTTGTTCATTTATCGAATGTAACATTAGATTTTGAGTTCGTTCATCGCCGATAGAGAATGAAAATACATTCGAAGTTACGACAGACAACAAAATTTACCAACATGCTCGATGACCTTTCTAACGACTTTTTATGTATCCATCAAACAAATTGGCCTTTCTATATTTTTGTTGAATCAATCAAAAAATAGTTTGTTCTTTCAAACGAAAAAATCTACACGTGTAAACCCACCTTAAGACAAAATAATGAATTCCCAAATCACTATATGTTGAGCATAAATCTCTTTAAGGCAGTTTAATTTTAGACATCTGATTCATACCCTTCTTTAGGTCTTCAGTGTGAAGACCTAGGTATTATCATATCAAGTGAGCTGTGACATAACTGCCCTATTGGTGATTGTGCAGTCAAATGACCATGGTAAGTAAAAAATTCTGTGTAGGAGGTTTGAGCATGCCCAGACATGTGACACCTTTGCAGACCAAATATCATCCTGCAGAGCATGGACATCTGGAATAAGGGAAACCAAGCAGCTGTCAGGAACATCAGGTTATTTCTCTATACAGAAAGAGCTTTACATAAAAAAAATCCATTTTATTTTACTTTACATAAAAAAAATGCCAGTAATAACTATATACATTTGACTTTACTGCTGCATAATCTGTACAAGATGCTAACTAAATGTTGTGGAGAAATCTTCTGATCATCTCAAAAGCAGATATAGAGCCACTTCTATACATTCTCCTGACACATTACTAACATCTAAGTGAAGGATGGAATATCCTACACTGACCATTGCTAAAATCTGCAATATCATTGGACATGACAAATGTTCGAGAAGAAGGCCTGGATACATCTGGCACAACTTTTTATGAACAACTAATTTTTACTTCTTCCTATAACTACCTTGAAAATAATTGGTTTTATTGACAAAACTACATAAAAGTATAACGCCAAAATAGATAAATACTAATATTGCTTTGCATCTGACTTGATTCTACCATGAAAACACATGAACACTTATTAATTCTGTTGGGTTAATTAGTTTTAAAAAAAACTGGGAACCCGTGAGGTCAAAAGAGTAATAAAACTGAGATTTATGGATTTAAGGCAAATGCACAGAATTGAAGTCCTGTGTATTTATATTGTGACCCCAATGTAAATTCTGATGCCCATCTCATTTAGCTGACGTTTAGTGTAAGGGTTATTGCTTCTCCCATCTCTGCGTCAGCCACACTGGGATGTAATATGTAGCTCTGGAGACAAATTTATTGAAATAAGGAGGCATTCAAAGAGTGCTCTGAGCAAGGGTGGGGGTGCATCTGTCCTCTATAGGTTCTGCTGCAGAAAGACAGATTCGAGTCAACTGAATAGTAAGTCTCCTGCTGTGCGTATGTGATCAATCCTTCCATAGACACAATGGACCCCCTTCTGGCATTTGCTGCCTTTCTTCATAAAACAGTTAGCTGTCTTTCACTGTCAATCAAACAGTACAATTTTATTATTTCCTAAAATCCTTACCCACACCGATAGTTCTCATTTAAGAATGAAGTTCTTGCACAAACAAGACAAAAAACACAGTAGCTCTGAGGTTGGGAGGAAGGGCTATTCATTTATATGAGGAAGATCCAACAGAGTGACAAAGGGGTCTAAATTCCTAGTGATCACATGCCAGAGGTATAAGCTAAAATAAGTGTAATCATACGTATCTAGGGTAAATACCCACAATCACAACCTTCCCATATTTATGTTTTTCCTGTAAGATGGTTATACACTAATATTACACACACATTGATTACCATAAATGGGATTTAGGGGACTATAGGAAATCTAAAAACACGTATTATCATATAAAAGGTTATATAAAGGTATTAAATGGTTATACACTTTGCAATGGTTTCCACAGATCCAATTTTTAATTCAATCTAAAATGTACACACAATAAGAGCATTCTTCATTAGTATTTGATCAACATATCAAACCGATTGATATTCTTAAAAGCACTGATATACAGAATGCGTCTTGGTATGTTGATAAACAATGGGTAGTGTTCCAATTGGCAACAGCCCAGCTGTTTATTGATAATACTGGTTTATGAGTACACAATTGGGATAAATGGTTAATATCAAGGTAATATTAAGGGATTATTAAACCCTCATATAAAAATGGATGTTCATACTCTTACACATGTGGCACAGCTGCTTGTCCCTTCCTTCATTTACACATTTGGATAAAAGAACATCTAACCATTTACTCTGAGAGCAAGATGCACAATGGCGAACCTTTGAGAGACTGAGTGCCCAAACTGATACTCAAAAGCTAAATATTCATCTCAAAGTGCCGGCATGGCAATATAACCTAAATTACAGAGTCACCACTCTACACACACACATAATCACTTTCTTATAAGGTATAAAACCACCCCTTTTTTTCTCTAATATATATATAAATATATATACTGGCACGTTGAGATAAATATTTAGCTTTTGAGTATCAGTTTGGGCACTCAGTCTCTCTCTCTCTTTCTCTCTCTATATATATAAATCATATCTGGGTCAGATATGATTTGCTTAAGAGTTTTGTATATGTAACATTTATTGCAACAACAAGCACCATTTTTCCTCATTTTTATGCCTCATGTACTCTAGGTGAGGGTATGGGACGCTGTGTGCAATCAGAAGAGAGCTTTGAGAGCCAATAGGCTACAGTTCTTTCCTCTCTCCTGGCTTACAGTCTAAGTGCCCACAGAGAGGGCTCTGAGTGCCACCTCTGGCACGCATGCCATTGGTTCACCATCATGGTACTATACTGTCTGTGGCCTATGGAATACCCCATTGACAGGAGCCATTGTTACCTGAGAGTCCATGGAGCCCAAGTTGAGAACAACTGGAATAAAATTTTAGGGTATTTGTAATGTTTTAAACCAAAAAACAGCTCTTCTGGATAAAATATTATTTTTATAAAAGCTGTAAAAGTCCTATAGTCGAGTTCAACCACTAATGAGTGGACCTCGAAAAGGGTGTAAGGAAGAACTACTTTTTTCAGGATTTAATATTTTAATAAAATACAGATACAAAATCATTTAGCAAAGCCCGGGCTTTTTTACACCCCTGTACACAATAAAAATCTATATGATCACAAATGTAGTGAGCTTGGTGCAGTTCTTTGCTAGGAGGGCAGATTTATGATGCTCTACACTCACAGGAAGTGGGTGGAATGATACTGAGATTCATTTCAACTTTAGGACCAGCGCTGGTTTCCAGAGTTCATAAATCTTAGGGGGACAGCACTGAAAAAGAATGGACTATTGCATCAAGAGTTGCATTTTTGAATCTTAAACTCTGCAACGAATTTAAGAAAAAAAGCAGTATTGGGCATTATGTTTCATTGTGATAAGTTAGCAAGGAAATGGTTACATTTTACTCCTAGAGGCCTCACTGCATTACAATACACACTGGACCCCCCTGGAAGTGAAATTGTTAAATGAGAGTCTAATGCCAATAGATGTCTTTCTGCAGGGAGCTAATCTGTTCTCTCATTCTCAAAACTGAAAGTGATCAATCCATACCTTGCTCTACCCCATCTATCTCACTTGAGCAGATATCTTTAGGCTCTTAGCAGTCGCAGGCTGGATGATGATCCATTAATGGCTGGGCGATTGTGTTATTTAACTGCGGTGCCTAAAATTCATTACAAGTATTTCTCTTAAATGCTTTGTTTGTTTTGTTGTGAGAATGAGAAAAGGCTAATGCTTCAGTAGGAGACAGATTTTATCTACCTTATACTAGATTGCAGGTAAAGCTGTCTGTATTTTTTAAAAACTCATTTCATTTTTGTATTGCCGCTTTCATCTTCGATACACATTATACATACTCTTTTAGACCAATGAAGGGGAGATTAAAGAAAGCTCTTTATACAACAGAAGTATAATGTATCTGCCACAATAAGGCATTCATTAAAATAAACCAGGTAAAATTATGGTAAATAGAGAAAAAAAAGCAACTTTTAGTAACGAAACAATGTAAACACCTTTAGTACCTTTAGTAGATACAAAGCTATATGCAAAGCTCGACGTTTCTTATAAAACTAACTTTTTGATCTCTCATACTTAGATTACCCATCTCATGAAATAGACAATAGCAAGGAGAGTGTGATACCAAGCTTTCCTTCTTTAGGTTAAGATTTTCATCTAACTTCAACTGCCTATACCAGGGTTGGGCAAACTTGTTGACTTGTGGGCCACAATGGGTTTTTAAATGTGACATAGGGGCCGGACCAAAAGCTAGGACAGGATATTTAAAAAAAATTAATAAATAGAAGCTTTTGATAGAGAAGCTTAAACATTCTATTGCAGCAAACTATGGCCTCTGGGAAACAATCCAAACAATGATCTTCTAGGTGTTCTCTTCACTTATTGCAAGAAATGAGAGTAGCCAGAGAGTCTTGACACCAAGGTGACAAAGGGCCATATTAAAAGACTAAAGGGCCGGTTTCGGCTCTCGGGACTTTGTTTGCCCACGTTTGGGCTATACCATCGTCTAATGATAAAACATACACTGCTTATGGTTTTTCTTTACTGGGTGCTGTTTCAAATGTTTCCAGTAGATGTCCTGTGACAAAACAAAAACATAGCCTGGATATGAAGACATTTACTAAATAAGTAACATTTTGCCAAAATGGTCACTGTTTGCATCAATAACAAATCCTCTATGAACTGCACTATTCCCTGGCCCCATATATATTCTAGGCAATTGGTAAACTACATATTTTAGGCCTTGGCAACTGAATACATGGAGGGATACAGCACCACAGGTGCACTCTAGTAAATTTAACTCGCCATAGTTTTGTCCATAACTGTACAGAGAAGAGAATCCTAACCAGTGGTATTCTTTTGGTTGTGCTAACCAGTGGTATTCCTTTGATTATACTAACCAGGGGTATTCTTTTGGTTATACAGAGAGAGATTTTTTTATTTATTGTATACTGAATGTGGGTAAGCACATAAGAATGGTTCAAATTACAGAGAAGGTTTTAAAGAATTGAGCATTTTCCTTAAATACAAAGTAACTTTTTTGTATTTGCTTTTTAGTGAAGATTTACCTTATTTATACAGTCATATCTAAATTCATACACTTTATTATTGTGTAAAGTAGTACATCTTTAAAACTGATTTATTTTCATTTTTTTCTGTTTGTGTTTGATAAAGAATTCTCTTTACTGAGACACACCCAATGTAAGAGGACATCTCTCTTTAACAGTTATCACAGGGACCTGATCTCTACATTGATTTCATCTCACAATTGTACATTTTACATAAAAGGTCACAAGGAAAGAAGAGCATGAAGGGAGCACAAAACAGAGGTTTTACCACTTTCACATACATTTTTTTTTGTTTTGCAGCCATTGCCCCTGTGTGACTGCTAAGTCTCCAGACTTGATGGGTACTTGTCTACCTCATTTACCTCTGATATTCATCTTCTTCAGTCTCTCCATACCTTAGTTCTGCTCTTTTCACCTCAATGTTTTCCTGATCTAATCCTGGGCTGGCTTTGCTCTTTTTTGAGCTGCTGTCTTTGACCTTCTATTAATTCTGTGACCGCAATCCAAAGCATTAGCTGGAAGAAGTTGAAGGGAAAGGTGGAATGGAACAAGGTAAGGGGGAGAGGGCAATAAGATAAGTATGAATGCCGCTCCGATCACCCTAGACTACAAATGACTTTAAGTCTGGTTGTCTCATAGTTTTACCTCCTGTATTCATCTTCTTTAGTCTCATTGTACCTCTGTCATGCTCTTTTCACCCCAAAAGTTCTTCTGATCTAATCCTGTGCTGGCTTTGCTTTTTTCAAAATGTTTTTATTGGGTATTCAAAGTTAAAATAACAATTCAATTACAAAAGCACATAGAAATCAAAATTGCTTTCACACAAAAGGCTATATGCAGCAGAGTATGTGCAATCGAGGGGGGGGGGGGGGGGGGGGGGGGGGGGGGACCGGTACCATGACTAAGGGCCGCACATAACATTTTCAATCTATACTGACTTGTATAAGCATTTTATAATGGAACAAAATGACAGCAGGCATAGCTAGAAGACATTATTTTAAATTAAAACTTGTTATAAATGATACTTCAAGTATTAGGGAACACTGTAGTATGGTAATGCACATCTTGTGTCATATATATCATCAAAGGTCATGTGCCTCATAGATATCATCAAAGCCTTTGTGCCCCTATACAGTTCCTCTCCTCCTCTTCTCTGGGCGTCGATGCATCAGCGCGGGATCAGCGGACAGGCAAATTCCTATGCCCTATGAGGGCCCCAAGTAGAAGACTGAGAGGGGCCGCTGAAGAATGCCCAAAGGGCCGGTTGGCACCTGGGATCTAGATATAGATGCTAAGGTAACCCATAGTGTCTGACCTCGTGACCTCTAATAACTCTCCACCATACTGCCTCACTGTCTTTCGAACACACATATGGTTGAGGTATTACATCAGCAAAGCAGGGCCATCCACATCCAACACCCCAAGGGTACCAGACACCTTGGCCTTAACCTCCCTAGCGCACTGCTGAGGTCCAGATTTTTGTACCAAAAGTGCACCATAGACTTCAAACACAAACACAAAAATCAGGGCACTGCTGCTATACTGCTATGTACTAAATCTCGCCCAAATAAAGTCTCTGGTACCCCACATGTGCCCATTTGCAGTTAACCCTCTCTAACCTGGTGTGATGTATGTGGTAAAATCACACCAGGTTAGAAAGGGTTACTGCAAATGGGCACATCTGGGGCACCAGTGACTTTTTATTTGGGCGAGATTTAGTACATAGATGCACTCTGAAATCAGTTTTCTACATAGAAACTGCTTTCATGCACTGTACTTTCAAATCTCCCGCCGCCTCCCCGATGTGACTTCATCACGTCACTCGGAGGGGGGGAGAGGAGAGAAGGAGGCATGCTGGCAGCCTTGTCACATCGGGGACACCGGGACAGCGCAGAACTGTGAGTATGCGCTCCCGGTGCGCCGATGTGTACTGGACGGCAGCATGTCATCCAGTGCTATAGTAGCACTAGCAGCGCTGGACGAGATGCTGCCGTCCTGACAGCTAGGGCGGTTAAGATACCAAGATGTATTTTGAAAAGCGGTCATGATCTCACATATTCAGGGAGGAAAAAAAACAAGGTTTAATAAATAGCGCCCAGGTTTTTAAAAAACAGGAGGTATTATGGGAGGGGTTATAAGGCTTTGCTCTTTCTAAGCTGCTGTCTTCCACCTTTATTACTGTTGTGATCTGGTAGCACTGAAGAGGAGGCTATGATAAAATAAGTACAAATGCTGTTTAAATCCCTTCAAGACTACCAACAAGAATTACGCCCATATTGCATTAAGCAGTAGATGTAGTAGCATACCAAGTCATTATAAATTGCTATCTATTCCAATACGTAAATGACAGTTGTTTACAAAATAAAGTATTGCACATTTTTAAAAGAAGGCTTTCATAATGGCCTAAAACAAACTTTCCTTTCCTACAAGTAAGCCAGTTCAAATGCTAAATATTTATTAAGCCCTAATCAGGCAGTTCCCTCTACATTTGATTGTAGATGTAATTACCTTTTTGTAAGGTGCAATTTACTTGATAAACACGTTAGAACACTTGCTGTTCAGTCTGAGCGGATAAATGTCATCGTTCCCTGCCCTGGGGGCATCATTATCACAGTTATAAAAACACATAAGAGCTGAACGGGGGGTGTAAAAGAATAAAAAAAAAATGAAATCCCTTTCTGACCTTTGAATAACCCAAGCAAGAGATTAGCCCATTTCCAGCAAGTATGTTGTCACCAATTGCTGCTGTTGACACTTTGCATAAGCACCTTAAACTGGGTGCTTAAAAAAGACCATCGTGCTATCAACTCACTATTATTTTTATATGGACGGATTTAAGTGAATAAAAGAATGCTGGAGAGTTTCAGCAAGTTGAAAAGGTCACAATGTTTGTGCAACAGAGCATTCGCAGGGCTTATGGTCAAAAATATTACAACTTTATCTATTGGTTAACGGTGTGGTCTCCAAAATAGGCATGCTGGACTTACTTCATACATACATTTCTGGCTAATTGTTTCCTTTAATTAGGATTATACAGCATGAACACTCTAACTGATATCTGCAAAGAACATAACATTTTAAAGTTATTTAAAAAGGAATGCTGCATTTCAGTCTTAGAGGAACACTACTAGGGACTCTAATAATGTAGCTTTCAGTGAGAGTGATTTGGCTGGTTTTGTTCCCTCTCCAACTGACAGTAATCATGATGCATGTGTTAGGTAAATTATATTAGTTGTTCTGTAGACAAAATATAAGTCTATGTGAATAAAAAAACTAATTGAAACAGCTCATAAGCAGTTTATAATAACCTTATCCACAAACTTAAACCAAAGTTCAGATCCTAGCATATATATTTTTGCACCATTCTGAAGGTGCACGGCACTATCTCTGCCTCCATCTATGTCTTCAGATAATTTGCTTTCAGCAACCCAGTTTTAAGCTAGGCATACACGGCTAAATTTTGTTATCGATTGAGCACAATTGATCACCGTGCACGTTTGCAGTGATAGATTGTGCTTGAATTGGTTGCTTAACATGTTGGTTTATCCCTGTTCGATTGCCAACTATTGCCATTACTCTGGCAAACTCTCTCCAAAGTATCAAAGGGATCTAAGGCGCATAAGTGCTGCGCATTGATTCTTCATTAAATGGACGAAGGTCTAGCATAGCGTGGTGACATCATCACGCTGCGCTTGTGGATTCATCGATTGAGCGGGTATCGCCCTGTGTATGGCCAGCCTTGGTGTCAGCTAATCCCTGCTATCAGGTAAACGAAAATAAATAGAAAATAATCGTTAATTCTATTGGACGATGTGCTTTCCAATGGGAAGTGATATAGGGGGTATGGAAAGGAGCTGATAGGATAGTTTATAAATAGGTTGTGGCAATGCATGTCATTGGTTAAAGGTTAGAAATCACCCCAAAATGCATCACGTTCAGCGGTAGCTAATAACAACAGTATTTTAAAAACTAACAAAATGTAAACCATGACTAAATTATCATAATACAATAATAACAGCAATTCAAAAATAGCAAATGGTTATTTCATATATTTTTTTAACAAACACTCAAAAAAGAACTTTGGTTGTTATGTGATCAATCCATTCGGTCACAAGCTGCAACATGCCGCCACCGGAAGTTTCAATATGCTAATAAGCATCATCTGCACGAATTTGTTCGGGAAACCACAACACACTTGCAAGATGTTACCAGACCAATAAAAAAAATTCTACTTGTCTGATCACTTTTCGATCAAAAATTTCACCAATTTCAATCGAAATTAACTGTCGTACAGATTTCATGCCGATCAACTACTGACATTGGTCGGGTTTTATCGATTGCAAATATTATCAGTACGTGTATGGCAAGCTTTAGATCACTCCATACAATTTCCTTAAGATCTACCAACAATTATGTAGTGCAGGGTCCTCCCTGATAGAATACATAGTGATTGGAAGTTTTAGAAAGATCCTCATATTACATGGTTTTGGTAGCACAAAAGTTAATTGTACAGATATTGTATGATAAGATTGTAAGGTGTATGGGGGGCCTTGCTGCATGCATCATTTTGTATTGTGGAGAGTTGGACAGTGTATTCTAAGTTTAGATTCACAATGTATAATTTAGTGAAAATATAACATAACGGGGAAAAAGGTGTAGCTCCTTATGACTTGGAAAATGACCAATACATGGTGAATGTGTAAAAGTGTGAAATATAATACAAATAACGCTTAGTACTTGTTACATTTGATACTGTAAACATGCACTAATCACAATCTCACATAAAGGAACAAAACAGTTTGTACACAGACTGAGCTATACTCGGCTTCATTAAATCTTTATGACAGAGCTGCACAATCCGTAAATAACACCTCTTGCTTTGATCAATGATGCAAGACTCCATTCTTTTTTTTACAAGACTGGATTTAGAGTCCCTGCAGTGGACGGGGTATTAAGGATAATAGACAAATTCCTTAAATCAAGACATTCTGTCTAAATCTTTGCTACTCACAGGATAATGATCTGAAGGGCCAATGACAATCAGATTACAGGGACCCTGTTTTATTAGTAGGGTGTTACTCATCAAATTTCACGAACACGGATTATCGACTAAAGTTGTCAGAGGATGACATTCTAAGACTCCAGCCTGTTTCACAGGATGACAAAGAACCTCTAACATTGGCTGGGCTTACTCTGCAAAAAGAAACATCTATATTTTCCTAATTTGATGGTTATCAAATAATGCCATCCTCACATTACTAATACTTACAAAATTGCTTATAGTGTTATTAAAATTCCCAATTTTAAAGCTGAAGTGTAATCTGCTTATATTTTGCCTTGACTTGTTCCTTTGTTTCAATTCATCAACATTCAAATACAATTTTGACTAAATGACATCCTCATAATCATCGCTAGGTCTTCATGTTGCTTTAGGTACTGCAGGAAGATCATGGCAGGTGGGAGGGGTGTAACAGTGTTGTGCATATCTTCCACAAATACTAAAGACTTCTATGAAAGGACCCTATTACCTTCTCATTCCTAACAACATAAATATTTCATATAACCAGTGGCGGTTTTAGGCATGGGTGATGGCCCAGGGCGGCATTATGGCATGAAAAAAAAAATCGCCAACATGTCTGTCATCTCCGCCGGCAGGAAATACGCGACGTCACTTCC
Source organism: Ptychadena robeensis (assembly GCA_036250615.1). Taxonomy (NCBI): domain Eukaryota; kingdom Metazoa; phylum Chordata; class Amphibia; order Anura; family Ptychadenidae; genus Ptychadena; species Ptychadena robeensis. The sequence goes on along the minus strand of CM070037.1, from coordinate 52,824,112 downwards.
GGTATGTCGATTCGGCTCTTCCACGTTCCAAATACTGCAAATGACGTAATTAACGTCACTTCTGGTGTTGGGAGATTAAAGTCCCCATCCTCCCATTTCGTACCTGACAAATAAGAACAAGGACAGAGGCGCACAACCTAGTACAACAAATGGTTAAAAAATTGTGGAATAGGAAAAGATAAAACAAATTGAAACAAAATGAGACAAAACAACAGACAAGATACTCACATTGTGAGAGGTTTACAAGGCTGGCTCTCTCAGGGCCATGTGCTTTCCAGGAGGACCTCACTTCCTGGTTGGGGATGAGATCACTTCCTGCTTACAGATACTGGGGGCTCAATAGGAACAATGGGACGCGTTTTGAGCAGAGCTCTTTTTCAACCATAGGGGAAGGGGTGCAGAGAGTCTCTAGATTTATACACACACACATAGAGTGCCCTCCCCTTCATTAGCATGCTGCAGGTGAGGGGGGGAGGGCACAGGGGAGGCCAAGTCAGCTCAGTGGAGTATTGAGCAATAGCTTGAACAGGGATACAAACAAACAAATGGATAATTAAATGGTACACCTGTATGTGGAGACAAAGTAAAGCATGAATACAAGTTCATTGTATTCCCTAAATACATAAGAACTCGGAAAACCCCCCTGGGCGGCCAATCGTTGCCTGTATGAACAGCC
>CM070037.1:52806220-52823336 GCA_036250615.1 Ptychadena robeensis | reverse complement strand
CTGGAAAATCCTTCTTCAAGACCCCCATTTGAAGGTCTCTCTACCACAAACACATTGAGTAGTATTTAAAAAAGCCCCATGCATCAGGTCCAATATTGCTCCAAGCAAAATCAGCTCCCTTCAACCTTCACACACCATTAGGCCCAGCATCAATGAACTTAAAGGGGTCTTCCAATGCAAAAAAAGATTATGTAAGACGTGTCCTTTCATCCCCCCATGGCCATAAACAGTTCACAGACAACTCTGGTAAAACCCATCGCCAATTTCTCAACTGCTCCTCAGACCATGTAGTATATGTTCTGATTTGCCCTTGCAACCTGTTATATGTAGGCAGAACCATCCGACCTTTTAGAAGTCGTTTTGGTGAACATCGCCGCCTAATTGAAAAAAGGTCCCCAGACCATGCAGTACCCAGGCATTTTAACCTTCAACATAATGGCTCAACCGAAGGCCTCAAGGCTTTCATCATTGAGTCCATTGATGCCAGTCTACCCCCTAATGAAAGATTCAATAAGCTGTGCCCCCAAGAAACATATTGGATATATGCCCTCAACACGCTAACCCCCCATGGCTTGAATGAAGAATTGGACATCAATAATATCATAAAATAACCAGCCCCAACACTTTCTCCCCATCCATCACCAATTTGTGTCTGCTAAGGTGTTCACCCCCTTGATCCATTTGTCTCTGCCCCATGTTTGTGAAGGTGTGTACATTCATGTTTGTTTTTTATATATGTGTGCATGTGGGCATATATATCCATGCATCTGTGTGTGTTTGGTTCTGTAAGCAGGAAGTGATCTCATCCCCAACCAGGAAGTGAGGTCCTCCTGGAAAGCACATGGCCCTGAGAGAGCCAGCCTTGTAAACCTCTCTCAATGTGAGTATCTTGTCTGTTGTTTTGTCTCATTTTGTTTTCAATTGTTTTATCTTTTCCTATTCCACAATTTTTTAACCATTTGTTGTACTAGGTTGTGCGCCTCTGTCCTTGTTCTTATTTGTCTTATTTGTCTGTTACTGGGGGCCACACTCCTCTATTTTGAGAGCTGCACACCTACACACAACTTAAACATCCATCCCTCATACTGACTCCATTTTACTCTGTGATCCTTGCTCAGGCCCCATACACCTACTGAGGGCCTTTCTGGCCACTGTTATCACTATAGCTGTGTAATCACTGCTGAAGGTTGTGCGCAACTACCCATCATCCCATTTAGTACCTGTCTAACTCAGGAGGGAGAGGGCGTTACTCTCCCTAATCTACCACCCCACACATCATCTTCACAAGGTGGGAACTTAGGAGGGAGAGTAACGCAGGATGTATTAAAAACTGGATTTTTCCGGCCAAAACTGGAGGGTTGACTGGAGGGTATGATCGCCAATGCTGCTGCCCCCAACATCATCACATCAGCAGCGTAGAGGAGATCAGTTCAGGGGGAGGTGACTGGAGAGGGGCGGGGCACAAAATGAATGCCTCTCGCAGCTTAACCAGTGTCCTCAGCTGCTCTAGAACCTCAGTAGAACCCTGTCCGACAACGTTACCACCAACCCTGGTCAGATATTGCTGCCACCTTACCACCCCTGTATATAACATATTCTGCCTTCTCAATGCTGACCCTGTCTTGATTACATGTTAACAACCCAATTATGTGACCTGTCTATTTACCATTGACTTTTATTTTTCTTGAAGTAGTAAATTCAATTCAAGGAGAGCTAATTTTATTTACAGTAATTCTTTATTCAAAAGCAAATATGTTAAAAGTGTGTGGAAACATTTTTTAATTTAGGTAGCATAAAGAGTTAGCTCCTACGGGACATTTGTTAATTTATTTTTGTTAATTGTATTCACACTCTAATTCTCAATAAGGCCCACTATGTACATTTCTGGCCAAATGTCACCAACAAAAAGGGTGATTAGGTTTACAGTGGAGATTACTGAAGGATTTCGTTTAAAATACGCGTGTCCATGTTTAATTGCCTCCATGGTATCTATGACAATCTCCCGTCACACATTAATCATAGCACAGGAAATCATTTTCTAGACAGACATCAGGACAGATGTCATAGTATTTCAGTTAAAAATTTAACAGGAAAACTGTGAACAAAACATTTGATCTACAAAAGCCAGGACTGGCTTCCTGGGAAATGTATTACTGTAGAGGGAGAAGGAACTGGAATCAAACTTAACAAGTCCTAACCCCGGGGCTGAGGAAGATCTGGAAAACACACTTAACACCTCACTCAGCAACTTGTGCGAGTTAAAGACCTCACCTGCTGAGCTGGGAATTCATGCTGTGCAGTGATCACCACTACTCTGCTGGCTGAGAGGTTAACCAGGAACAGGTTTGGTTGCCTATATTCTGGCTTCCCACGATGAGCAAGAATATCAGCACTGATAAGTGATACCTCTTAAAATTTTAGTTTTAAAGCAAAGAACAAGTTAATGTTTTTTAAAGCATACATTGTTGTATTAGGTTTATTTGCTCTGCGGATGTACACATGTAGGCATCATGCATGTTCATGATCAACCAAATACAAGTGTGAATGAGACTATACAGTATGTCACTAACAGCACACAGCCCAGACATATTTTTGCTATAAACACTGTAAACATTGTGTAAACATTAGGTTTAGTGTAAATATATATCATATTCAATTCAAAACTTGGCTTCTATAATCTTGTCTTCATGTAGGTGGTGGAGCATAAACAAATATTTAGTCATTCCTACTTTCTGCAGATGATCATTTCTAGGGATAGATCAGATTCTTCATAAAACAAAATTCATGCAGCATTGGGGTCCATCAGTTGATCAGAACACCCCGTTTTAGAAAATTCAGATTGTCCCTACAAGAGCTGACCAGATTAGTGGTCCCACATTGAACTTTTCCACATTTTGTCACATTACAGCCACTAACATGAATCTATTTTATTGGAATTCCATGTGAAAGACCAATACAAAGTGGTGTACACGTGAGAAGTGGGATGAAAATCATACATGATTCCAAAATTTTTTACAAATAAATAACTGCAAAGTGGGGTGTGCGGATTGTTTGGTCTGAGTGCAGTCAGTTGCCCATAGACATTGCCTGATGAGTACTAATGACTAAATAGAGTGCACCTGTGTGTAATCTAATGTCAGTACAAATCCAGCTGCTCTGTGACGGCCTCAGAGGTTGTCTAAGAGAATATTGGGAGCAACAACACCATGAAGTCCAAAGAACACACCAGACAGGTCAGGGATAAAGTTATTGAGAAATGTAACGCAGGTTTAGGCTCAAAAAGATTTCCAAAGCCTTAAACATCCCACGGAGCACTGCTCAAGTGATCATTCAGAAATGGAGGAGTATGGCGCAGCTGTAAACCTAACAAGGCCGTCTACCTAAAATCACAGGCCGAACAAGGAGAGCGCCGATCAGAAATGCAGTCAAGAGGCCCAAGGTGACTCTGGACGAGCTGCAGAGATCTACAGCTCAGGTGGGGGAATCTGTCCATAGGACAACTATTAGTCGTGCACTGCACAAAGTTGTCCTTTATGGAAGAGTGGCAAGAAGGAAGCCATTGTTACCAGAAAAGCATAAGAAGTCCCGTTTGCAGTTTGCCACAAGCCATGTGGGGGACACAGAAAACATGTGGAAGAAGGTGCTCTGGTCAGATGAGGTCAAAATGGGACTTTTTGGCCTTAATGCAAAATGCTATGTGTGGCGGAAAACTAACACTGCACATCACTCTGAACACACTATCCCCACTGTCAAATATGGTGGTGGCAGCATCATGCTCTGGGGGTGCTTCTCTTCAGCAGGGACAGGGAAGCTGGTCAGAGTTGATGGAACCAAATACAGGGCAATCTTGGAAGAAAACCTCTTGGAGTCTGCAAAAGACTTGAGAATGGGGCGGCAGCAGAACAACGACCCTAAACACAAAGCCAGAGCAACAATAGAATGGCTTAAAACAGAACATATCCATTGGGTTAGAATTGCCCAGTCAAATTCCAGATCTAAATCCAATCGAGAATCTGTGGCAAGATCTGAAAACTGCTGTTCACAAACGCTGTCCATCTAATCTGACTGAGCTGGAGCTGTTTTGCAAAGCAAAAGAATGGGCAAAGATTTCAGTCTCTAGATGTGCAAAGCTGGTAGAGACATACCCTAAAGGACTGGCAGCTGGAATTGCAGCAAAAGGTGCTTCTACAAAGTATTGACTCAGGGTGCTGAATAATTACACACATCCCACTTTGCAGTTATTTATTTGTAAAAAAAATCATGTACACCACTTACTTCTCACGTGTACACCATTTTGTATTGGTCTTTCATGTGGAATTCCAATAAAATTGATTAATAATTGTGGCTGTAATGTGACAAAATGTGGAAAAGGTCAATGGGGGCTGAATACTTTTGCAAGTATATGGGGCTTTACATTGGCACAGATTGACAGTCTAGCAAGTTGGATTACAATAAAAAGTCTTTAATGTAAAAAGGACTCTATGCAACAACATATAAAAGAGAGCATTTACAGAGGCATATAAAATTAACACAGGCAAGATGTATGAAACAGTTCACTGATTCTATAGTTAGTTAAAAAAAATGGCTGTTTATCCAAGATAATACCCCCCGATGCGTTTCGCCCTTCCATGGGCTCCTCAGGGGGGTAGAGAGAACAGACGAAGGAAATTGGATAACAGCAGAACAGTTGGTGAAGATCAGATTCTACTCATTCCTTTGCCAAATCTAAAGCCAAATCAAGGAAGCCCATCGGCTGCGCAGTGATGTCATCCTGCCGCGGACAAGCTGGCCTGATATTGAGCTGCAGCACTTCTGTGGCTGCCAGCCCGTCCAAGACTTTGGATGGGGAGCCGCGGGTCCCAATCCTAAGCTATGGAAATCACTCAATTATGTTGGAAACCCTTTTTGACGGATCAATCAATCCTGCTTGGGCGAACAGGTTTCCAACATGATTGATCACAGAAGGGCACACACGGCTTGATGTTTTGACAGATACAGGCACTATTGAGTGCCGTGCTCTGCCTACATGATTCACCGGGTTTTTTACGGACATGTCCATTGCCGGTTCGTCTGACCTTTTTCAAACAGAGAAGGCATACACGGCTTGATTTTGTGATAGATTTGAGCACAATCGAGCACTGTGAACACGCACATTGCTAAATTTAGCTTGACTCTATCACAAAATCTAGCCATGCATGGACACCCTAAGGGCTGAGCTACACTTTGGGCTACACCATGAGGTAGATGTTTCAGTAATTTCATTTCTACATAGAAAATGAAACAATCATATTCATAGAATATTAACTATATAGTGACACTAACTTAGGGTTGCTGGAGTAGTGTTGGCGGAATTTCCCAGTGTGAGGACACAACTCTGCCATTGCTGTGCTTGCTAACTCTATCGCTACCACTATAACACAAATGTATAATAGCGATATATAGTGCAGGATGGTTTGCTGCAAAATGGTCTATACCTTGCTCAACGTGTAGATCAGTTCTAATGTATTTCCCCAACACCATTCCTTTCTGCTTTGTTGTTAATTTTATCAGTTTACAAGGAGCTTGTGTTTCATAGTGATTTAATACTGCTCCTCAGCAAGATGATTTATTTCTGAGAGCACATTTTTACTGCTCTCCAGTGGTGTAACATACACTGCATATTTAATCAGGACTACCACAATATATATCCTCAGCTACTTACAAGCACACTGCATAGCAATGACATGTAATTTACTCCTATAGGGTATGGTCCTGTGTTCAGAATACAGACCTAAACACATCTTTCAAGTTGACATAATTGCTTCATTTGTACTCCCAACATGAACTTAAATATTTCTACCTCCCCATTCCTGACCGTGCCTTTATTATGAGTAAAAACAGCATTAACATGCTAACTGTTACACACACTGGGGCAGGCCACTTACCTGCATGTATAAAAAAAACTGAATTGCATTGCCCATTTCATTCCTAATAGAATACTTGTCACCTTTATCTCATTTACTGAGGCTTCTGTGAATGGTTCAATGTTTACATACTACAATAGAAGACTATAGCAACTGATCACATGTTGTATATCCACACCAAAAATGTAACATAGAACAATCACAAAAAAAAACCAACATTTTATATACCGTACCGTTGTTAAGTAATTAAAAGGTACACTTCGTTAGATCGACATAACTACCACCCAATTTCATAACTGAACTTGAGTGTAACCTTTGCGAGTTACTATTTATTCTGGGTGACACACTCGAAAGTGGTACTCTGCCCCCCACCCGCCTACCCGCCTACATTCCTAGCATCATCAATGAGGCCATGGATGTGAGTGCTTGGGATGCATATGCCTGTATTTACATAGAGTTAAATGGCTAGGGGTAACCCTTATCTCCCCAGTGTCTCTGCAGACATCAGAAAGGTGGAACCAGTGAGAAGTCTGCAGGATGCTGATACTACCGAAAGGCACAGCCATGGTTGGTGCAGGTAAGTTATCCCTATTGTTGCTCAGAGTTACCAATATTGGCAATGAAATTTACCGAAAGCTACACTCAAATATGAATAAGGGGGTAAATACACAAATATGGCTAAGGGGGTAAAACTACTTTCCAAAGTATTGTTTTGAGGTTTAACCAATTTTTGCATAGCCTGATTCATAAAGACCAGGTAGGATTCATTCTACATAGCCAGGTTCATATTTGATGAGCATCAAGATTGTGACACATTGTCAACGTGTCCATTGATATTCAATAAAGCATCTCCACAGGAGCTTTAGGGATCCTATGCATTGATGATCAACCCAACACAAGAGTTTGCATTTTTGACAGGGCTGCTCCCTGTATTCAAAGAGAGAAAAATAAAACCTCTCCCCAACGCCGTGTCAAAAACGCGTACCTAACGCATCTGAGCGTGTAGGAGCTAATGCGAGTGTATCCTAACATCTATTGGGGTCTAAGGCTTACTTTGCATTATCCAAGTGGGGTTTTCAGAAACATTGTCCTGGATCAAAGCCCTTTATAGTCAACTCACAGCTTCTATTATATATCTTCATTCAATTTCTGCCCCTTCACCACTGGAAGGGAAACCCAACAGAATGGCTCCTTATCTACAATCCTTTACCTTTTGGCCCTTGAGCTTCTAGCTGACTCTATCCAATACAACTCAGATATCCAGATTGGTCCCCATGAGTATAAACTTTGCTCCTTTGCAGATGGACTTCTCCTGACCATCACCCAGCTCCTTATTGCCTTTCCTTATTTGCTTTCCTCAAGGTCCCAATTTTCGCAACATGTGTGGCCTTCCCTTCATATATGAATTTAAATCCATGGTCCTTAACTTTCCCGTTCCTCCCTGCACCTTCGCCTCCCTCAAATGATAATTTGAGTATACTTCTCACTAAAAAATTATAGTTCCCTCTATTCTCCTATCGTTCTATATATCAAAAACTACAATCCTATCTTTTCACCTTGTCTAATTACAGGCTTTTCCAGATAGGAAAAATCTAAATGACAGTTCTGGCTAAACTACTGTAATTTTTTTATGTACACTCCCTGTCCCCATGTGGACCTTCACCTAAATCTTTCACTCCTAAACCACTTGATTTCTTGAGTCTTGCTCCCACACACTCGTTCACAATCCCATTTTCCCCCTTGGCCTTATCTCTTCCAAAGCTTTCCAACGGTGGGAATCTCAAAAAATACAGTTATATTTTCTATCTTACAGACTCCATCTCCATGCTTTCCTTGCCATTTATCCAGAGGAAACATCAACCTAATGACACATAATTTTTCCCAATATTTGCAGCTGTCACTGGTTTCTTTCATCTCACCCTATTTCGGTGGTTCCCAAACTAGGGGGGGGGGGGCAGAGCCCCCCTAGGTGGGTGCGGAGGTATTCCGGGATGGGGGGGGGGCAGCCAAGATGGTACTTGGAGCCCTCTATGTGGTGCTGTCAGCCAGAGAGAGAAGAAATAGTTCTCTTCTTCCTCTGCCAATTGCACATTTTCCCCATCCACCTTCCCCTACCACTCTCAGCCAATCAAGACAACAATGGGGAGGACCAGCTGCAGACAGAAGGTAGAGTGTATTTTATGTGTGTGTCTCCGTCTCTATGTGAAAGATTTTTCTGTATGATTGGTGTGTGCATATATGATGCATGTCTTTGCAATATCGGTGTGTGTAAAATGGGAGTTGTATTTTAAATAAAGTTTAGGGGCCATTTTCCTGTGTTTCCGCATTGCACTGGCCCTAGTTTTGAACCTGTGTAGTTTGAATGGGGGGCTTGATAATGTTCCTATATAGAAATGTATTACCTGTTATTTGCCAACAGGTACACTAACGCTAAGCATACACATTAAAATTTTTCATAATAGATTTGAGCACAATCGAGTGACATGCATGTTCACAGTGCTCCATTGAGCTTGAATCAATTAACAAATCGAGCAGTGTATGTCTTTCCAAAAGGTTGGTCGAACAGGGAACAGACAAATCAGTACAATCCCGGTCGATCTAACAGGCAACTGAGAGCGGGACACCGCTACAAAGGAGGGGGGCCTCCCCCTCCCACACAGCCCGGCTCTCAGCTGAGAGTCGGGACAAATGAAAGGGGGCGGAGTGCAAAGAGGTGCACATCGATTCCCGTTCGATCCGTGGGTTTGATCCGTGATCGAGCGCACCTAGCTTATCCCTTATGGCTTTGGTTCTAGGAATTATGTGTGCACAAATGGGTTGTATCTTGCAGGGCCAACTGTCAAGGTCAAAGATAAATTCCACACATTTTTGTCTATTTTTAATAAACATCTTACTTTTCCAATATTTTGCAGTTGGCATTGTGGGAGCAAGATTAATCTTATGGATTATTTTGCCACTTCCCTTGAGGCAGTGGTTCCCAAACTGGGGGACGGGGCCCCCTGGGAGGCAAAAAGGTATTCCAGGGGGGCACAGGCCCTCATTCTTAACCTGTGTTTGAATAGGGGGGGGGGGCTCGATATTGTTCCTAAATAGAAAAGGGGGGCCCTGCAAGGAAAGTTTGGGAACCACTGCCAGTTTAGGTAAGGATAATTTTGGTCAGTGAAATATTAAAGTTATGCCCTTCTTCCTATTGATTTGAATTTAAAAGAGTAAATGGAGGTAACTCTCTCTAGGTTTTGAGGAAGTACGATATTTGGAGTGGAAAATAACTGTTTCTGGTAGGTCAAAATTTCCTGCATTGGGATGCTTGACATGATGACACGTATTGTTGGTCCACCACAAAAAGGCCGTGGCATGAGGGCCTGGGATGTATGGAGCTTATTACAAAATGAAGCAAAGCTTGTAACATATCCAGCTGACAACAAAGCTTCAATTAGCAGGACCAGTGTCAGTTTGCCAGGTGGACTTCTTCAACTGCTAATTGAGCTACCAATTAGGTTTGCAGAAGGAATGAACACTCTTGAACAAAGTCAAGAAACTGGTGGGGACCAAGTTCCAAAAAAACCAACATAACATCATTGACTATATTTGGTCAATGACGTGAGATTTCCAGCACTGTTAACAGATGGGATCTTCTCTTTAGGGTTGACACTGTAAGCACTGTCTTTAGTGACTTTTAAATCTGTATAGAAAGGGCAAGGGGATGTTTTGTATCCCCTTTTGTATCCCTGCAAGATTCAGGCCGAACCCTGGGTAGACCTGAACTCAAACCTTATCTCTAGCTAGCTACAGTAAGTTTACATCTACAAAATTACAACTATGATATTATAATAAATAATGTATTTTTTCATTCTTTCCAGAGACCTGTACTGTTTATAACCTCAAACAATAGGACCATATTCCCTTGTCTTCTTTTATATATATGTAGTTTAGATAATACTTTTTCACGCTGCCTCCCCCCCAACCATACAACCACTAAATATCATTAGTAAGTGGCCCTGCCTTTTAAGTCTATGACATCTGCTGGAACTTGAAAGACAGCCGAAATAAGGATCTTGCTAAAGTGACAGTATTTGTAAGAAAAGGAAGCCAAAAATATTCAAGAACATTTCTGAAGTCACTGTCAAATATCCAGATGTTCCCTAAAGGATTACCCTAAAGAGATCATCTCCCTAAGCCACGAAAAGACAGGACTCCTTGAAGTTGACTGCTTGCTAGTTGTGAAGTGACAACTGCAGGACAGCTATCCAGCATTACACAATACATATCAAAGAAACAGTTACATGTCTCAGTTCCTCCAGACTCTCTTCATGTCAAAAATGTCCAGCAGGAAATTGTTAAGCTATCTACTCAACCTCTGGAAATGTGATCCCCTCTGTCAAGTGGTCCTATTCAAAAGGAACAATTAAAATGAAAACTATAGGCAACTTTTTAATGAGATAAGTTAGAACAGGGGTGGGCAAACTTTTTGACTCGTGGGCCACAATGGGTTTTTAAATGTGACAAAGGGGCCAGACCAAGAGCCTGCAAGGGCCACCCGGCGTAGGCGTAGCTAGTACATGATATCTTTATTTTAAGAAAATACATTTAAAAAAATTATAAATAGAATTGCAGGCAAACTACGGCCTCTGGAAACAATCCAAACAATTACGGTATCCTCTAGGTGTGCATGCACATCGATCAGCAGCAAAATCGGACGCCACTAGTTACATGTGTGGGGACCCTAACTTGTCCTTATTCTTAACATAATAGAGTATAAGATACTATAATATGCTCTACTATAATATAAGATAATAATAATGATTACTAGAAAATTAAATTGCCACCAGAACTAGAATAGTACAAAAATCAGGGGGCACTTATTCATGTGACAACTATTTGAAAGTGGACTATTCTCCTCTCTTACTTCCTGTGAAGTTATCAGTAAAGGATATGAAGAAAAATTTCCCTAAAGATACTCATTGACCAAAACATTGGTCTAAAAACAGAGAGAACTTTTAATATATTTCAACCCTGTTCTGTTGAAACTATAATTTATAATATAATTCAAGACTAAGTATTTGAACTGGCACCAAGTTAATAGAAAACAGAACTGAGAACTAGTTACATTTATAAACAGAAAACACTAACTACTGAATCTACTGCTGAAAGCTGGCTCTGGCACTGTGATGCTCTGGGAAAACTTGGATCCTGTCCTTCATTTATTAATATGGATATTACTTTGACATGTATCACCTATTTATAAAAGCACATTAATCTTTTTTAAGAAATGCACCACATTCTACTAATACACACAGATGTCAACTGGACCAGTGGACAAATTGTGTACTGAAACAGTAGGATCATAATACTGAAGAAAAAAATTGTATTACAAAAAGTGTTAATATGGGCATACACAGTTAGATTTTTTTCAATTTAATCAACTTCCAACTTTAATCAACAAAAAAAGCCGATTTTGAAAATTGTGTTTTTTTTTTTTTGTAACAAAGTCGATCAAGCAGTGATAAATTTAAGTTGATCATTCAAGTTATCTGATGGTATTTCTAGATTTTTTTTAACAATTTGTATCCTATGATAGTATGAATAACACAAGCCTGCATGTAGACTGGAGCATTAATGTTACCACTGATAAAATAAACAAGAAAGAGCTCAGGCATTAGTTTAACATATGATTTCAGTTTTTCTTACAAGATGTAAAACGATATAACACTAACTGGGAAGGGAATCCAGGTCAAACACTGACCGCTAAACATTCCTGGCAATCCAGTTCATCTCCAGAGATCAATTACAACATCTCAAATGTGTTTAGGATTGTTGTTGTTTGACATAGAAAGGTGTTAATGTTTATCATGATTGTATGCAAAGTCCTGCTACCGATAACTACCAGATGTAGTTTACTATGGCTATTTCACTGGTTACTAATCCTTGACCTTTTTTGACTGTCTTTTCCTTGAATTGTAAAGTGTCATTTACAAAGACATAGTATTTGCTAAACCCACAACTAGAGGTAAATTGTAATACTTTAGACCTTAGCAGTAATGAGAGCAGTTATGGGTAAGAACCAACCACATAAGATGGTATTGCAGTTTGTGTCCGCTTTAGACAGCTTCAATTACTCTAACTTCCCTCATGACCGAAGTCACCAGGATTGACATTTATGCTGGCCATACACATGCCGATAAACGGCCGGATTTTAATCTGACCGACTGGCGTGCGCGCTCTCGCCGTCGGTCAGGTTAAAATCCGGCCGTTTATCGGCATGTGCCCACATGGGGCGACAGATCCCTGTCACCCCACTTCTCGGCCGGCCAGAGATCCGACATGTCGGAAAATCTCTGGCCGATGGGAGCCGATGCCTTAAGCAGCGATGAAGACGGCGTCTCCATCGCTGCTTATGGCCGGCACACAAAGGGTGCCTGGCCGATTGTGGGGCCCCAGAATGCAATGGGAGGCTAACGTGATGACGTCATCACGTTAGCCTCCCGGAGCGATATGGGAGGGCGATATCGCTCCAGCTCGGCATGTGTATGGCCGGCATAAGGGTAAAGACAAAGATATTGGTTGCCACCAAAGCAGGAATATGGGGAAAGTCATCTAATGGTTCCATGATCCCATGATAATTGCACAAATTTTGCAGTGAATATTATCCCTCTACCTGTTGAGCAGGTCAGGGAGTGAACTAAACACCTCCACCTGGGTTTAAGCTTCTCCTACTACATCTAAAAGCAATGAGATGAAGTTGTGATGACTTCAGTCATCCAATCATGTGTGGGAATTGTTTACTAAGCTAAGTTAAAAGTACTTTAACAAAGTGGAAATGCTCAACTCTAAATCAACCACAATGTTTTCAAATTAGAGAAATGACCACCATTCATATATAGCTACAGTACAGAAAATAATAGATTTACTGAAAGACAAGAATAAAAAAAATTGCAAGACAATCAATTCTTTCAATGCAGCTCATGAATGATGTATGTTCAAAGGTGTACAACACATTTTCAATAATCTTATGTCTGCTTTTTGGCTTAAGGTGTGACAATAGGTGCCACCAAGGGATTTCTCTTGCATTGTGTCCCAATACTTTCTGAAGTAGTAAGTCTTTTGTAACTTTTATAAAGTATAAAATCTGTTCAAACACATTTTAACTTACTCTGCACTTAAAGTGGCTGCTCAAAGCAAAGATTAAAGTAATTCACCTTACCACCACTCTCCCAGTAGTTTACAGGCTCTGTGGAGTATAGACCTGTTCTATAAACACGTACTAGGTGCTATGGAATGCCAAAACATTTCATCTACTGTAGCTAAATACCATTGGCCATAGACGTTTCGATGCCAGGCCAATTTCTCCACAGATCCACCACGCGTGATGATGCACCCTTTGTGTGCCGGCATTTACTTTGGAAGGGAACATTAAATTAAATTGTTAACAGAAAACCCTCTTCCAACCATATGAAGCATTGTCATTTTAAACGCTTTGCAATTTGTTATTTCAAGCAAATTCTGGTTATTGAGTCTAATCTCAAGTTTACAGCTAAGTTAAGTGTAGTAAAATGCAGTGAATGGGACCTCTAACACAGCTTTGCCTTTACAGGGTTGGGTAAAAATATTCTCTGATAACATTACCTAATAAACTTATAAAGTCACAAAACTCTTATTTATTCTGCATAACTTACAATACAGTGTTGAAACTGTTCATTAATAAACTAACTGCTGTAAAAAGGTGTTAAAATAAAACTGGTCCTTGTGAAAGGACAGCATTACAGCTGAAGTAGATGGTTGTTGAGATAACTGGATTCCATTAACAAGGATTTGATTGGCAGAGACACCACTTTTTTTTTCCTTTTCTTCCAGGTCAAGTCTTCTTTACAAAAAGAGCAATCCCTCTGATCTTAGTCTGAGCTGTGGTGTCTGCTCAGGTCTCAAATCCCCCACCAAGCATCCTGAATAGAAGCCAGAGCCTACTAAGCAGCAGCCCCTACCTGTCATCGGGATCTCTCCAAGACCTGGACACATCAGGGCCCTGACCTGAGGGCGCTGTCCGGGTGGGCAGGTAACCCTGTGCTACTGGACCAACTTCCTTATCTTTCATAAGCTAGATCCATGTAAGAGTATCACGTTTTACTCGACAAAACAGAAGCCTGACCTTTCCATGGAATTTTACAAAAGGAAAAAGGCTCAGTTACTTTCTAACAAACAGCAGAAAAAAGCTGTCACTCAGCATATTAACGTGAATACGTCACATGAAAACAAACAGAAGGGCTCAAGAGGTGAAACACCAAAATGATACTTAGATGGTAATCTGGGCAAAAATGTCTTCCCAGGGAGACTTCCATATAATGTTCTTGTACACTCGCACACATTCTGCTTTTCCACAGGGAGCAGATTTCTAAAGGAGCACAATCTTGAAGAGAAAAATGCTGTAATGTTTCTAAAGGGTTTGTAAGAATAAACTGGGAAAAGCATGAAATGTAACATCCCTAGTTTTCCAGGTATACCCTTATCTATCTATGCATCTATTTAAAACTGTTAAGCCCTGTTCCATTTTACACTTTCATAATGACTCCTAATCCAATATTCTATATGATACCCTAATCCTGAATTATTCCTTTGGGCAACAACACCATTTTGGTTTGTTGTGTCTAGTGTAATACAATGACTGTATCTGGTGTCTCAGTCATCTGCAGGTACCACATATCTTTAATATTGTTAGTTTATGGATTCTTAGGTTCAGTGCAGGAAAGTTCAGTCTAGAATTAGATGACATACAATAATTGTAAAGCTATCTTAACAGAAACGACAGAATAAGAAACTATTCATCTAATGACCTCCTCATAAATACCGATGCATATCTGAAAATACACACATAGACAATCAGGGTATTTTTAGCCTGGAAACACAGAAACCTATTTCGACTTACTTGTCAACTGTTCTTACTAAGTGATCCATTTAGTCAACTCTAACCTTTCTGCTAGCTTTTCTGGTAAAATAGAGTTTCTCATTTCGGACTATAAGGCTCAGGGGAGAAAAATAATTTCACGAGCCTTGACATCAGACCCAATAAAACCCAAGAGGCCCTTAACGATGTAACATAAGTGTTTGTAAAGTTATGTTTTTTTTTCTCTAGACCCTGGTGTCATTTTCCATCCCTAAGAAAGATTGTGGGTGACCTTTAAATCCTCTAAAATGTGGAAGAAACAGTAAGAGTGCTATGTATAAAGTCAGGGATTTTTACATTCTTGTGTTTTTATGATAAATGACTTGGTAAGCTGTCAACACCCAGATATCGATATTTCAAGGGAGAAAAATGTACCTTAAACGTAATTCAAGGAAAAAAACTAAATTTAGTCCATGTTTAGTTATTAGTTATTGTATGGTTAAAAATAAATGATTATTGGTTTTGTGTATAAACTGTGTATTAACACAAATAAGTATATAGCACTTAGGAACCAATTAACCAATAATCAAAATTATGTATTCCCATCTACTACATAGAAGTACTTGGTAGCATTCCATTTCATCCTACAAGCATCCTATTCATAAGAACATCTACTGATTTTTTTTACCTATGTAATGTAACAAAAATAAATAAATAATGCCATTAGAAATAGCAATACGTCACAAATGAATTGTCACCACAATATTCAAGTCATCTGAAACCACTTTGGGCCAGTGAAGACACACTTTAAGCTTGTGCAAATGAAGTTTGATATCAGCTTAATCATGCTAATATAATTCAGAACAGGTGCATTTGACCTACTTCTATCTGCCATTCGATGCAAAGCCTGCATCAAGCGGGCTTTGCATTGCCATAGATTTGCTTGGAAAATGTGAAACCCAACTGAAGTAATTAAATATCCAATGTTAATAAACATCCATATATAGTGGTTGTTACTTGTACAAACTAAACAGTATCATTACTGATATCGATGTCCCCCTGCAGCATTTTATTTATCCTATTGATGGCCAGCAATCAATGCCTAAATGAGTTTGACACGATTGAAGATAGGCAGTGCTTTTTGTTGATGTTGGCCAGTGGTAGGCAAACGTATTCGACCAAAGAGCCAAATCGCAGCGGTGTAGCGCTTGAAATACATGTTAAGAGCCGGAGGGGATTTGTGCTGTCAAAATTGTTAAATTACGTCTTCTTTTCCTAAAAACATTCTTTAAAATTAACTTTATAAACTTAATAAGTTTTAGTTAAGCTTAAAACTTTATATAATACTTAATAACAATATATTTTTTTTTAAAGATGTATTACAATATACTGTGACCACAATGACAACCACTACAATTTACTTAAAACATACCAGTTCCCAAACTTTCTTTGCAGGGCCCCCTTTTTCTGTTTAGGAACATTATCGAGCCCCCCTTCCCTATTGAAACACATTTTAAGAATGAGGGCCTGCGCCCCCCCAGGAATACCTTCGCGCCCCCCAGTTTGGGAACCACTGCAATATACTGTGAGCACAATGACTGACAACCCCTGTGAACAATGTTTTGCATCTCCTTAGAAAGTTTGGGCAAATCAGGTTTGCATTTTGTTATTTTAGTCACAAAGCCCCCCTTAAAGTTAAGCATAGAGCCCCTCCCTTGATGGTTGACCCAGAGCCCCCGGTTATTTGTAGCCCCCTCCATATAGGTAGACAGAGCACCCCTTTGTAGGCTTGCAAGAAAGGGTTTAAAAGAATAAAAACTAATGACTGGCCCCCCTTGTTCACCTGACTCTGAACCCCATTTAG
The DNA here is from genome assembly GCA_036250615.1 of Ptychadena robeensis. Classification (NCBI taxonomy): domain Eukaryota; kingdom Metazoa; phylum Chordata; class Amphibia; order Anura; family Ptychadenidae; genus Ptychadena; species Ptychadena robeensis. The sequence continues at coordinate 52,806,694 of CM070037.1, read as the reverse complement.
AAACCTTTGTCCATCATCAACATGTGTGATTTACAAGGGAGGGAAAACGTACACTCTCTGAACAGTTTCTGGGAGGCGTGGTTGCTGCTCAATGCACAATAGATTGATGGTGAACAGAGCAAAACCTGACCGAATCCATGGATGGCAGGCTTTTGAGTGTCCTTGCAAAGAAAGGTGGCTATAGTGGTCCCCTGATTTGTTTTGTTTTGTTTTTTGAATGTCAGAAATGTATATTTGTGCATGTTGTGAGATTGTATTGGTTTCACTGGTAAAATAAATAATTGAAAATGGGTATAAATTTGTTTTTGTTGATGCCTAATAAATTAATGCACCGTAATAAGTTCCAACTGACACACACAGATATCACCCCTAAATAGCTTAAAAACTAAAAGAACTGACTTCCAAAAATATTCAGCTTTTTTGAGATATTAATGAGTTTTTTGGGTGTCATTGAGAACTGGTTGTTTGTTCAAT
>CM070037.1:52780765-52806195 GCA_036250615.1 Ptychadena robeensis | reverse complement strand
TCAATAATAAAATTATTCCTCAAAAATATGACTTGCCTAATAATTCTGCACTCCCTGTAGGTAGACAAAGCACCCCCTTGTAGGGAGCCAGACCTCCCCCCCTTAAAGGTAGCCCAAAAGCTCCCTGTAGGTAGCCATAGAGCCCCTCCCTTAATGGTAGACAAAGAGCCGCTGCTTATTTGTAGCCACACTACAAGTCCCTATGCCACTGAGCCGGACTGAAGGGGCTAAAGAGCCACATGTGGCTCCAGAGCCACACTTTGCCTACCCCTGATGTAGGCCATAGTTCTATTTTAATTTTGCTACTTTATTAATAATAACTTTAATGTATAAAAGACATGTATGCAAATACTTCCTTATACAATAATCTGTATATGTAAATTTAACACCTAGACACTTCCAGTCATTTTGAATCCAGTCTATTGAATAAAAATAATAAAAGAAGTCTTGTCTCACTTGTCTTAGGTCAAGGAAGGCCAACTGCAGGGTGTCCTCTTGGAATCCAGGAACAGGATCAGAACTGGCAAACACTATAAAAACAAACATACATTCATGTTGGACAACTGGAAGACTAAAAGCAATAACTTGTCATAGAAGTAAGACACAATTCTAACTACACCACCAACCTAATCAATAAACATTTTACTCCAAGTTCAAAAAAACCCTCATTACTTACAACAGAGAAGCTTAACCCTATAAAGAATTTCGTGCAAAGCTTGCAGGCTGAAGCTAAGCCAATTCAACTCCTCAGCTGCTGTGTTTGATTGGCTCTTCTTCAGTCTGTAAACTATTTGAATAACAATGTTGAAATTTGGCAACTAATTAGGCATCTATAACTTCTAACAACAGACATTCATAGTCACATTTGAACCCTTAGGGCTCTTTTTTTTAACTTATTGTGACATTGGGTATCATTTACAATATTATATTTTACACTCTTTATGAAAATACAATTTTCAATACAATAAGGTACACGTCTAAACTTCCTTATTTTCACAACACATGCACAAAATGCCTTAATTTTGCAGAAGCGATTCCACAATAAGAAATCGCTTTAGCCATTGCAGATGGGGATTCGCCCAATGCTGACTGATCATCATGTTAACATATTTTGAGGCTCATAAAGGTTTGTTATTGTTCGTACAGATCTTCAGAATTGTAAGTGGTGCATTCCCATGCTAGAAAATGATCCTTTGTGACAACACAGCATAGTAAGGGGCTTATAGCAATAAATACCTCAGAACCATTTCCTAGAGATTATACATGAAAAAAAACAACTGGGCATGTAGCAGTCACTGCAGTCATGATGTCGAGCTGCCAGGATCGCTCTTCCCGGTAATAATAAAACACAGGGGCCGTAAACAGATGAGAAAACATGCTTGAGTTTTACAGCACATGAGAAACACAAAAGTGTATCATATCTGTCTTATAGTCTCCCTTGGGGAGGGACAAGTCATATTATTTCTCCTATACAGATGGCTATGCATAATTTATCCCTTGCATCAAACACACCTGCCCATATGTACCCCATCCAAACACGATATAAATCATAGAGTCCTGTCTGGAATTTCATATCTGCTGTGTGTGCTGTGACTCTTAATGTACACACATCTCAAATAAACTTTCCTACAATCCAGAAAGCCATTATTTATTTACCAATTGAATGTACCACCAAACATCTATATCAGTTCCTGCCCCTCCCTCTGATAACCCTCCCAAAGTCATGTACACTAAACCAGCATGGTCAAAAGCCATATTAACGTGCCACTATATTTTTTATAGTGTTGGCGTAAAAAAATATGGAACAAAATTAGGTATTTATACATGGAGCCATCTGCTTATTGAAAACACACAATATTGTCCCCCTGGGTAGTCAGCGAACCGCACAGCTTGTATTTAGAACTTACATTACATTCAATAGAAAAATCTATTGAAACAAATATATTCTTTAATTGCCAAAGCGACAAAACAATAAAAAATTACTCCCATCCACATGATATTTTACTTTATGAAATATAATTCTGTGGTTTACATCTTTTTACAAAACTATTACACTAACCTAGTGGCATTTGTTATATAGGTTTGAATTGCCAAACCATCTACTGAGTTAACCTAGCCCATTTTTCCCTCCTACAGTTCATGCTCATTCTGCAACTGCTTAAGGCCACCATAGTTTGTTCACTATCTCAGGTAATCTTGGGTGTTTTACTTACTTACTTAGGGGTCGTTTACACGTAAGGTAAACGAACAAAAAGGCACAATTGACCGGCGAACACAACATGAGGCGTCATAGACCAGTCATAAAGTTGTTATCAAAAGACCCGCCCGAGACAGGTTGTTTCCCGGGCTGTTGCGGGAGCCCTGTCAGTCTGCAGCGACCATGTAGATCTAGCCTAACTCTACCATTACTATTGGAATGGTAGGGTGAAGGTAGGCATACATAGGCCGATTCCCGCCTGATTTTTTTGGGCGATCACCCGGCGGCTGAAAAATCGGACCTCCCACCTGGTCAGATCGACCAGGAGCCTCCCACATGTCGGATCGCATGGTGATCTCACTGTGCCCGCTGATCCTCTGAGCGGACAGCTGCAGCGCGATGACATAATCATGCTGCAATCGGTGCCTCATCTATCAAGGTATGGGTACCTTTAGGTATATGTTATATCTGGTTTATGATAGCCCCTACAGAGAGCGCTTCCTGATTAAAACTGTACAAAAGATGCAGCAAGAAGCAAATAAGTGTGAAAGCACTCTTGAAAATGATACATTTCCACACATTGTTTATGTCAAGGACATAATTCTGAAATCATTTACTGCAACTTGTAAACTAGGAAAAAAATAACGATAAAAAGATAGTTGAGAGGCCATTAAATGCTGCGCATAGGAACATAAGATAGTGTAGAACACACCTCCCCTCCTGTGTCTGTAAAATGGAGAAAGCTATTTATCAATACAGTAGGAAGCTACCTGCCACTTGTGAGTTATCTGCACACTCTGAGTGCTAATGGAACTGTCACCATTGTAGCCATTAATCCCAAGATGTCAAAGCAGAAAAGCTAGAGGAGGCCGATGGGAACGGTTATAAATCACACAGAGCATAGAGATGAACAGAATGCTTCTGACAGGGCTTGTGAATGAAATCCCTGCAACAAAAGCAGGTTTTCCAACCAGATCTTCCTCTATCTGAAAAATACTTCTTAAAAACACTACTTTCCTCATAAAAAAAAAAATCATGCATTTTCTGTTCACAAAATATGATGCTGGTTTGTTAATCCCTTGTATATGCACAAAATTATTCCCTGTAAGAAAAGTGTTGTCTTCACATAGCAGTCAACAACAAATTTGATTATAGGACCAATATATAAATATTATTTATGAATATATAAGCGTTATGTAAGAATGAACATATATGGAAAATGTGAATAAAGGATCGAAAGATATTCAAAGGACAAGTCTGGGCAACATGTAAACAGATGTTATTCACCAAAACATTGCAATTGTGCTATTGTCAGTATCAAGTTACATTGGGTTCTATTCAATGTCTTGCAGCTAGATAGTAAGAAAGGCTTCTTAAATTGCTTGTGGGTCACAATGGCACCACATGTCACATGGCTTAATCTGCAGCCTAGGCACCCTAGGCTTAATATACAAATGCTTGGCTCCAGCAGGAAAGATATCCTTGGGGGTAAAGGGCCGGATCTATGAATAATTTAAATATGCAAGATGAAAACCCAATAATCTATCCATTATTTAAAAAAAGAATAACTATGTACTGTATATCTATAAAATGGGATAATCTTCTTTACCAAAACTTAAATCAAATTAGAGGAATTAATCCTGGTGTGTCATAATATCCACAAAATGTACACTAGCTGCAGTTGGTTTGTTTTATTGATTTTTTATTTTTAAAAAAGTTTATTGGTATTGAGGGTTTTAATAAAAGAGGTGTTAATGAGGACATATTGGATAATTCATTGGAGCATTGTAATCACCAAAACATTTAGCATGTTATGATTTAGAAGGCCAAACATTGACAACTGTGTATGTTTGCAAAGGATTAATGCAAGGTACCCCCTATGTTGTAAACCAAAGTGTATATCTGCATATCAGAGTATCCCATATTTGTAGGTGTCTGGAAATGATCACAGCATGTACCCACCTAACATTTACATGAGTATGTCAAATAAGTTTTTTTTATGTTGAACTAGATTTTACCTATTGAGTACTATGGAGTTACATTTATAAACAAACTATCTACTTCCTCTGAGGAAGTCATGATAGGTGAAATACATAAATACATCAGCACTGTTTGGTCATCTGGGACCCTAGCCTGCAATGTTCAATAGAGCAGCCATGGAAAGCCAGCACATTTGTTTTATTTAAAATGATCAATTTTCATTGTAGGTGAGAAGGTTAAGCTGGCCATGATTTCCATGCAATCGAAGATCGATGGGACTCTTGGTAAGTAATGGCAATCGCACAGGAATTTACTGACATGTTGGATACATTTTTCTATGGAATGGGGTCAATCGCTCCAGGTGGGCTGCGTTGGATTTCCCGCAAAAACTTTTGCCAAACGAACACCGCAAACATGCACTCATTCCTTTACTCATGCAGAGATTGTATGCTTGTGTCCAAAACCCAGATTGAAATCAATCAAAACACCTACAAATCAGATACTTTCGACCAAAATGTTCCAACTTGTCCGATCATGGCTCCTTTAAATTTGTGCTCAATTTCTATCACTTTTAGTATTTTGAATTCAATACAAATATATTTTAAATACAAATTCTAAAATAATTAATTCAAACTATTGATTTTAGCACATTATCAAACATCAGCTTTAGTCTTCATAGGACACAGCTCTGAATAATGTTATGCATTTATTAAACAGGTATAAGTTATGCTTTTGAATGTATATTATATAAAGGAACAAGGGATGGGATTACAAATCCTTTTTGGGAGATTTAGAAGCATCTGTTGTTGATTTTATTTTTGTAAAATTTTAGGCTCCGGGCTGTCATCATGGTCCAGCTTTCATTTTTCTTATCACCCTTAGTAGCTCTACAGGTTCAGAATACAAACACCCCTTCTACTCATTTTGTTTGTTTATAAGCTCAATGCTTAGAAACTGGAGTTCTGGCAACATCAGTAAAAATGGTTCTGTATTTGCTGAAATTGCACTTATAACATCTAGGCAATGGTATTTAACAATATAGAATGTCCTTGTTCCTAGTGATGTATGCATTCCTGAGAGCCACTTGTCAAACTATGTCCTGTCTCCTGTCTGTGTAGACCTTTGCCACTTGCTGTGACCTTCTGCATGTGATACAATTAAATTTTCCATTTTCCTGACTTTACTTTCTGTCTTTAGTGTAGCCTAGCAGTTTTTGCTGCTAAAACAATTGCTCCAGAGGCTTAAGATGAGCATAAACAGTTAAACAGGGTACAGACGGCTCGACATATGAGCCGTCCGATGTTCCCTGCAGCAGTCATCACGTTGCTGTCAGATATCGGTGGAGCTAGGGAGACAGCTCTGCTCTGCCCAGCTCAGACGATGCTTTGCATGGAGACCCGCGGTTTCCATGCAAAGCAATGGACATCGGTCGTATCTAACGGTCATGTCCAGTATGACTGTTTTCGAGCGGGATTGGTTGGTCCCACTTGAAAACTGCAATGCCCGCATATTATATGGTCCAGATAGATGGCCGTGAGCACGCATGGCCGTGAGCGTGCATGGCCGTGAGCGCGCATGGCCGTGAGTGCACATGGCCGTGAAGCGGCCATCGATCTGACCCATATCTACATGTCTGTACCCTGCTTTAGGGTCCCCATACACCTTTAGATTTCTCTGTCAGATTTTTCTTTTACCAAAACCATGTAATATGAGGGACTTTCTAAACCATCAAGTCTACCTGTGTTCAATGGCAGAGGACCCTAAATTACATAGTTGTTGGTAGATCTAAAGGATATCTGACAGAGATCTAAAGGTGTATGGCCAGCTTTAAGCTAGCCACACACGGTTCGATTTTGGTTCAATCGATGCTCGATTGGATGAATTTTTTCATCGATTGAACAAAAATCGAGAAATGCCCACATGGTACGATCGACAATAATTGTTCGATGAAGGCAGAAAAATTTATCGAATTTTGATCAGACATGTTGGAAAATCATCGTCGATTGTTTCAAAATAATTTTATAATCGTCGATGTTTGTGGTGTTTAATTGATTAGATTCAATATAATAACATAGACCACTTCAATCTGAACTTCAATCGTTTCCATACCAAAATCGACAATTTTAGTTATCTTTTTTAATCGAAATCGCACCACAATCGCAAAACTCAATGTGGGGTGTATGTTGATGCGATTAAGATCGATTTTCGATTAGACGATTGAATTCCTCAATCTAATCGAGCATCGATTGAACCAAAATTGAACCGTGTGTTGCTAGCTTTAGATTTAAAAAAAAAATTCCATCTTATAAGTTGATCTTATTACATTTCAATCGTTTTTACCACCACAGATCCTTTCCTAATCCCTGTGTGCATACTCCATGGTATGATAGGAATCAAATCTATCAAAATACCTAGAATACCTGTGAGATACTTGTATGATCTACTGAAATTTACCTACATGTCCGATCACTGCTTGATCAATTGAATGTTACAATTCCAAAAAATTTGTATTTAGATTGAAAAAAAAGGCAATCGATTTTCAAACAATCTACTTAATAAGATCATTTTTTTAAAAGAAAAATTTACCGTATTTTTCGGACTATAAGACGCACCGGACCATAAGACGCACACAGTTTTTAGGGCAGGAAATCCAGAAAAAAAAATATTAAGTTTTCACATCAATTGAGTTAATGCAATGGATTAGCACATGTCTTTACACTGATCTTGGGAGGAGGAGGGGGGCAGAAATCTGCAGCGTGTTTTTTCTCTCCTCTCCTCTAAACAGCTCAGCTGTGATTGTGCCCGTGTGTCAGTGGGAAGTGCCGAGTTACTGCAGTTCCCACTGACACTGAGAGAGGGAAAGATGGCACTCCATCTCTCCCTCTTTCTCTTTTCTGACAATGGCAATTTTACAGAACAGCTGAGAGAGCCGGCACCAGCCGGCATCTCTCAACTGACAGTTCCCTCCAGCTCCTCCGGCTAATCTCCATGCCGGGGGAGTTGGCGGGCAGCCAAGATGCGACCACCAGCGGCCGAGTGGCCCTGGGGGTCGTACATTCGGACCATAAGACGCAGGCACTTTTTGCCCCCAATTTTGGGTGTGAAAAAGTGTGTCTTATGGTCCGAAAAATACGGTACCTTGTATGCCCACATTTACATATCTGTAAGAGTTTCTACAGGTTCTAGCCATCCCAAACTCCTGACCCTTAATCACACTACTCTGCAACGCTTGATATACTTAGCTAACCTTGCTAAGTACAATTCTAAATTAGGCTTATTTTATTAAAATTATATACAACTGAAAACTAAAGTGGAATAATTAAAACATATTACAGAGCACCAATACAGCCAATACTTTAGTGTACGGCCCCCAAAAAAGCTATTCTCTTTCTAAAAGTGGGATGGACTAGAAAAAGGTCTGGTGATTTAGTGATGTAATTAGATATAATTAAACCGTTCTATGTTATGCATGGTGATTTTCCGCCAAAGGTGCAAAAATCAGTTTGAACAACCATGGAGGCAGATGTGACAAACTTGGCCTTAATCTATTACGTATCCACTAACCATCTTAAGGTAAACTTAGCTATTGGTAAATTATTATGTAGACTAGAGCACGTACATAAGTTCCAGAGTAATTTTTTTCTATAGTTTACCAGCAGCTAGAAAACCTTTCAAAGTTTCTGATTTCTGACTTTTCCAACTTTTTACAACAAATCCTCTTCAAAAAGCTCAAATGTGCTAAAAGGTCAGACACTTCCAACAATGATTACTGAATGTTTTACATATATATTATTTAAGACTAGGTCGGTCTCAAATTTCTCTTTGAAGCTGTTATTCATAACTCTTGAAAATTTTCTAAACATAGATATCTATTCATTAGTAAAGAAAAAATGAAAGGAGCAATGTAGGAAAAGAATGACAAAATATTCATTGAATGTTCTGTGAATACCTATTCCACCCACACGCAATGGCCTCTAACCCCAGCCACTGACCACAAGGGTCGCCAGTCTGTCTGGAAACACATATATAATGAGGGCATGAAGCGTGCTGACGTTATGATGGTTAATGACACTACTAAAGAAAATCCAGAGCAGATATAGGGCTATACTCCCTGAGCTGTGCTACACACTACCCCTACATTTCCTAGGTGGCACAGTTAATTAGTGTGATATCAGTAGCAATGCTGACATATGTAAACTTGGTTGTAGGAAAGTGATGACAAGAAGAGAATTCCCTTATTAGATATGCACTCTGGTACTCTACTTCCATAAGTATCTTATATTACTACACAAATCAAAGATTCCATTTATTATAACACCTTTACAGCACACTCCAATAATATTATATATTAAATCCATGATATAGTCATGCTGATCAGTAAGATCTGACAAGGGTAGCTGGATTTTTTGCAACTAAATACTACATCTATTTTAGAGTGAAGGTATTTTACATATCAACACGTTATAACTAAAATAATTAGACCTAAATAGACTATAGATTCCCATTAAACATGTTCCCACAAAAAAAAGCAATTTTAGTTGGACTTGACGGTCTGGAACTGAATCGAAATGATGGCTGGAGGGGAGAGGTGATTATGATACATTTACCATACGCACGTTTTATTTTTTTCTCTTAAAAAGCACTCTGCAAAATGCAAGTACACATGCTAAGCAGTTCTGAGAGTTCACAAACATCAGAGCCAGTAGTACAGAAGAGAATGCAGAGCTCTAGTGGAAACTCGATCAACCTCCATGTGCATTCCAATTGCCCGGCAGTCACTGGGCCGAAAATCGTGTGGGCCCGCCTAGTGATATCAACCACGAATCTCCCGCATGTCGGATCGCATGTCGGTAAATTCCCAGCCGATCCCATTACTTTGAATGGGAACGGCATTGACCATTCAAAGTTATGGCCGGCACGCAAAAGGTGTCCGCCGATCAGCTGAGGGGCCAGCTGCAGCGGGAATTGGAACTTAAAATTGGAAGTCTGCTTACAGTCTGCCCGACATCATCTCCTACTAAAAAATATTTTACTTCCCTCTCTCACTTGTGGCACCATGGCAATAACTGAGTCACCTCCCTTCTGGAAATACTACACAGAAGATCAAATCCCACCAGAAGATGTTCTAGTTCATATATTCTAGGGCTAGTGTCTACCATAGTCTAAACTTAGAATTCATGTATGTCTCTTAGTCAGTTAGTACTTCTCTGACCTGGCTGATCCTGTTTAACCTCCCGGGTGGTTTGCCCATAGCAGGCTTTTTTTTTTTTTAACTCCTATGCCCTCCTTTAGACCCTGAACACCCCTTCAGCATCAATCGTGAACCCTATAAAAAAGAAACGCAACCTTCATTACATGGAGGTCAATGGCTGCGGCTACCCCCCAACCCCTCCAGAGACATATATGACATCATCAGGGCAGACCCAGAAAGATAGGCGGGTACACCAATACAAAGGATCGCTGGGAGATTTCAGTGAACAGATGAGTGCGCCCACTGCTAGCTCAGGACGAGTTTTGTTACTCACCCTGAGTTAGCACAAGTTAAATGCCCATGAGTTTAAGGGAGCAGAAATTAAGCAATATCAAATAATCCTGACCAGTATTATCCGGAAGATTATTCTGATCAGTTGATACCAGGGTGGATTCGATTTAAATTGATGTAACACCGACCAAAACCATCAACTGATCATGTTTACCAAAGTGAATGTATTAAAAATCGATCTTGTTGTACACAGATCACCACGGCATTTATGTGGTTAAAGTCTGTCTTGGCTCTCCGTTCCCCACTGGTGGTGGCGCAGTGGGGACACCATCTTGAGAAATCATGTCTTTCCCCCTATATTGATCTATGGATGTGAGTAACCCCTCAGCGTCTGTATCCACTTTTATGTGGATTTGGTTATTCAATATGACTGATACCCTTGTGTTGGCTGTTTATGTTATGTAGATTTGGCCGATGAAATTACATATCGTACCCACTGGAGAAGTCTTCAACGAAACGCGAGTTGGGTGAAATTTGCGCCATTTGGACTTTTTTAATTGTCTAACAGCACATGTACAGACGTGTGTATCCGCAACATTGAGCATTGTTTTTGATTGATATGATGGTCATTACTTCAGTTTTTGCACTGTGTATAATAAATGTATTGCTTTTACATATTGAGTGGTCCTTAGAGTACCCTCGCCCCTTGTCTATTCCAGGGGAAATTTGGGGTGATGTGTTTATGCCATCATCAACTTCTGTCTTGTTTTTGGGATGTTGGCCACTATACATCTGAGAGTGTAGTTTATTTTAGTTATAAAATCTTACAAATACCTCTGGAAGAGCATGACATTGTAAATGGATTAATGGAATTTATTTACCAAAAAAAAATAAACATATACAGCCTTATTCTACATAATTAAAAACATATCTTTATTTCATGATGGAATAGCCTTTGGATGGTAACAGATTTTCCTCAAAAAGCATTTTATTTAAAAAAACAGATTTAAATAAAAAAAAATCAGATTTAAATAAAAATAATTAGATTACATTTTTTTTTTTTTTTTTTTTAAACATTGATTTTATCCACCCTGGCTGAAACAATTGATCATGTGCTTCTCCACAAGTTCTGCAGTAGAATGTTTCTAGGAGAATTTGCCATACTTAAAAATGAATTCATAAATATATACAAGCATAGCAAGTATGAGATCATGGACTTACATTCACACTGGATGACATCAAGGTTGAATTGCTGGATGGCGCCCATGCTGATCTGTTTAAGGTCACTGTCCAACAGCATCTGTGTAAGTGATGTAGAAAGGTGTTTGCAGGCTGACATACAAGCAGTTTGTGCAACTTTTCCCTGAAAAACAAAAATAATGTATATCACATATTTGCCCAAAAGTCATTACATCATCTTGCCACTCTAAAGCTGGCCATACACAGGCCAATTCGCATGCGATCGATCGCCGAACAATCATTCTGCAAATAGATGCGCACCATTTTTGCCAACCAATCCCTGGCCAATACTTTGGATGGGGACCATTTGTCCCCATCAAAGTAATGCCCATCAAACAGGGATTTACCAACATGTTGGATCCCTGTTCGATTGTCGTTTTCTTGGAGCAGAACGTTCAATCCCTAAACGAATGCTGCAAACGCTAAATCGAAAGGTGTATGGCCTGCTAAACTTTGTTTAATGCAACAATATATTGTAATGGTTATTATACTATTTCAGTTTTTACTGTATAATTAAACCCCCGGACAAAAATGCAACATGAACTGCTGGATTGCACAAGGTTAAGCAGAAACACCCAATGCTCAGAGATGAAAAGGAACAGGGTTAAGGTAGCCATAGACGCCTCAAATAGTCTGGGGTCGATTCCCGATTCGATCATTTCCCTGGGGTTGAGGAATCGACAATTGATAGTTTTGCAATTGATGGCACACCACCTTGGGAATCTGATTTGGGGACGATTTTGACAGGAGCCAAAAAGGTTGAATCCTCAAAATCGATCAATCAGAAAGGCTGCAGCATAGGGAGCTATAGGTCAAGTGGTTGATTTTCTCCACCAACGTACTTCGATTGACAAATGATCAATAACAAAATGCCGACATGTCGGATCAAGGTTTACAACACATTTTTGGTCGATTTTGATATTTTGGGGTTGATCGTTCTGGGTGGGCAGCACTCGATTGATAGCCGATCGATCAGTGTGAACACACGTGGTGGTCGATCGGACTACCTTAAGGAACTATCAAGGGCTGACTAAATCACTTTTGTTTTTTTTTCTTTTCACATCAACCTACACCTAAATTTTTAAATTTGCCCTAGGCTTTTATTGCGTCTAGGCATTTAATGTAGTGACAAGGCAAAGTCCTTAAGAAGGAAAGTAGGAAGGCAAGGGGCAGACAAAAAAGATTTGAAAAAGAATGAAAGAATCAAGGGCTGGGGTAAATGGGCAGCAGATGAAAAGCGATAGAAAGAAAAAAAAGTTAGGAAGAAGAAGATTATTACACAGGTAAAGATTCAGGTTAGTTCAGATGCCCCATTTTAATTGTTTGTAAATTTCCATTCATACACTAGGATCCTCTCCTAAAATGGCCCTCATAACTAGCATCTACCCATTACCTGTTAAAAAGGTTTAAAATTGCATAACTCCTCCCAAAAGCCTGTCATTGGGGCTTAGCGGTCTGTAGAAAAGTATGTTTCAATGTTTCAAAAGAAGTTCCTACTTAAGTTTCACTAAAACATCTTTTATGGGAAGATAAAAAAAAAAAGAGTTTCATCTTCAACCAAGGTTCAACCACCAGAAGGCCAACTAACCCTTTGAAAATTCCATGGTTATGACAACTCTTCTAGTTAAACAAGCTCTGCTAATCTACCATGAGAATCACAATTTTCCAGCTAAAATCACAAGTCTGGTGCTCACAAAGAACTTATGAAATAATTCTGTGAAAACAACAATCCAGGAGCAGCAATCGTAATGACATTGTGGCATGCTGCACAATTCCCCCAGCAGAACCATATCAATACCAGCAGAGAATGCTAGGAGAAGAGAAGAAATCAATGGTCCACAGTTCATTTAATTACAAGGTAATATGTTGGAGATACCTAATGAGAATGTCATTTTGATTTAATGGAACAGCCAGTGCATTTTAGTTTAATGTACTGCTCCATTAAATAAGCTGTGTCTCCTATTTGCTCTGCAATTATAATGAAATAACTATACAGGCAGACAAATTGGTTGTCAAGAAAAATTCTAAAGAACAATTCCTTTTTTTTTTTAAATAGATAAAAGCTTGAAATTCAAAAGTTTTAAAGAGTTCTTTTGATAGCATCAGAGACATGCTATAACATGCTGGCCACCCTAGAAGAGGACTGGGTGGTGAAGCTGGTAGTACATACTGTATAGGGATCTCATCACTGATACAATTCTATATAATATATTATGGTCGGGCCTATATAAATATGAATTATTGTCAAATGAATGTCAAGTGACCAATGGATGGCCTAGGCTCCTTAATAAAAATGGACTGCTGAATATGCATACTGGAATCATCCACTCAGTTGTTTAACTTTTTCTATTTATTGGCCACTCACAAATAAATTTGTCCACCGCGAGGTTCTAGGAACTTTAAACCTGCAGAGTTAACCAGAAAATTCACCATGGATCATGTGAAAGTTGAGATGAACAGCACAAACTCTTCCTACTGTTAGCAGGTTATCAATCCCTAACTACCATCTGAACAGCAGCAAGCACTATCCCACACATTAATACACTATTGACCCCAGACCCTATAGACCCTGCGGCGTTCCTTTGCAGCCCCCCTTGGTTTTCCACTTGTGGCCCGAAACCTACTGTTAATGCATAGGGCATAGGGACTCACCTGTCCTCACCCAGCATCTTCTTCGTGAGGGAAGAGGAGGAGAGGGACTCGCTCTGGCTGAGCACATGAAAGCCAATCAGCAACCCAGACAGTGCCTGAGCAAGTACCTCACCTCTCATCCGCTTCCTGCTCTAAGAATATCCCATTCTAAGAAGATGAGTGCCTATGCTCCCACTATTCCACCAACAAATAGTCCCATTGTATGTGACACATAACCTCAGGATAGGGGCATATAAACTTTGAATCAAAGATTATATGCCCCATAGATATGATCATATATGACACAAAATGTGCATTACCATACTATAGTGTTCCCTTATGTTTGAAGTATCATTTAATACAAGTTTTGTTATTTAAAAATTTCAAATAATGTTTTCTAGCTCTGCCTGCGGTCATTTCTTCATTATAAAATACTTATACTAGTCAGTATAGATTAAAAATGTTATGTGCGGCCCTTTAGTGATGCCGAGGGCCGCACTTGTGGCCCTCCATATCTACTCAGTTGCTTACCACTGCTATAGACAAAGATGACATACTCATCAAAATTTACCATGCAGTAGAGTAGGATACCACCCGGGACCAAGGGGACATTCAAGGTAACAATTTGTTTTCTGTTTAAATATGAAATGACATAGTATAAAACACATAATTCGTACATAAAACTGATTTCAGCAATATAATTTATACAGAAGATGGGCTGAGTATAATATATGAATGACCAGATAGAAAGACCCCATATGCAATTTCATAATATTATAGTGATATAACCCTCATTTTAATATGATATTTTAACCTAAACATTAAATTTTGGTTCTGCTATTTTTTCGTAGGGAAGAGTCAACTTTTTGTTCTGGAACTTAATAAAAAACTTTTTGCAGAGGTTGATTCTTTATCGATCGACCGATTGGGAATGGTGGATTGTTTGGGAATCGACATTGGTAAATCCTTGTTTAATTACCATTTCTTCTTACGTCATCGATCGAACGGGTATCTGCCCCTGTGTGGCCAGCTTTAGACATGCGAGGATAATTGCATTGATGTCTCTGCAGGTTTTTACCACTTTGATCGCATCCCCAATCAGTTCTCGATCTTCCTCTATTTACATTTTTTTTCTGACTTCACGCATACAAACTTGCTCTATTAGGCAAGCGTATGTGCTTAAAGATTAAACTAAGTCCCATTTTATTGTCCTAATTCATGGGTCATTGTCTTCCATATTTTTTCTTAATAATGTTCTTAATAGGATTCAAATATTCAGTAAAGGAAGAGTGCTAGCGAATAGGAGCCTATGCCTAATATGCTCTTTAACAGTAACACCCATAGGCTTGAAGCTTTCAAAAATGAACTGACTGATGAACTGAAAAATTAAACACTGTCCTAAATAAAATGCTTGACATACACCTGCCCTCAAAGTTTTGTAAATGTCGTGTGGATTCTCTAGATAATGCAGAAACTTTAGTTACTTAAGAAATGAACCCCTTAGCCCAACTTCTTATATTTCAAAGGAACTTGGAAAAGGAAATCTGCTGACATGCTGAATACTTTGTATAGTGGCCAAAAAGCTTTCACTCTTCGGACCATTGTTACCCAGAGACATTAGGCTCCCGGAAAATTCCCAAAAGGTCAGCCACATGCATCCGTCCATGCCACCTTGAAGCTACTGGTCTCCACGCTCTCTGAATTCATGCTCATAGCCTCAAAAGCTGCTTTCATCATTTGCAAGGGTGTCAGTCAATATGATTTATGGACTGCATTCAGAAAAGTCAAGGCAGATAGATGAGAAATATGACTACAATCTGCTAATTTGTTTTGCATTGAGCTACTTACTGCTTAAAGTCCTGATGTCAAGCTGTAATAGGCAACACAATTAACTAGCCGGTGACAGACTCATCCATCCTCCCTGCCAGACTGTGCCAATCAAAGACAGCATGAGGTGACATTTGGGGAGGTCAGTAAGAATCCCTATTCTCTGTGTTGTTTTTCTGATTGACACTTTTTGAATTTAGCTTGTCGAGATGGGTCATCCTTTACCCACTGGCTTTTTACTACAAGCTGTGAAATAATAATAGAAACTTTAGCTTTCTAGACAAAGGCGGCAGGGTCCTCTACTGCAAGGAACTCAAATTTATGTTTAACTCTCAAACTAAAGATCAAAACTGCAATCTATTTACATTTCATATGACATGAATCTGTAAGTTCATGTTAACATACCTTAGCTATCTAACTTATATATTAAATTATATGACAGTTTTTGAATTATGTCATATGAAGTTAGAAGCATATTGTAACTGGAGGGTCCAATCAAAATAGGTGCATAAGCTGTGTAAAGGCTGCATAGCACTCAGTAAAGTTCTATATTGTTATCTGTGCATTAGTTTTAGTTAACTGACTTTTATATACACAGTAACACCTTACTATGCAATGAAACCATTACCATTACTAAACTCACAAATAACCAAAAATACTTAAAACTTGCTTTGACCCCTAGCCAAGAAATTAAATATACCAATATAAATAGAAATTTTCTGATTTATTTTCGCTTTACTGAGTATGAACATTTTCTACACTATTAAACAAAAGCAGACCATACTATATGGCAATAAGAAGTAATATCTGTATATATAGACAGGTATATTCTGTAGTCCAGGACTTGATTGACACTTTATTTAACATAACAATGGCAGCCTTATTTGATACATAAGGGTTAGCCTAAGGCCAGTAAATCTGCATATTTCCCCGGAGAAGGAACTGTAGGGAGTCTATAGGGAATGCCCAATACAGAAAGCCCATAGAGAAGAATATGAGGTGAGCAAAAGACACAATCTGGCATCATGTGCTTTCTTGGAACGTGCAAACCAAAATGCCTTGGAACAACCCAAATGCTGCAGGCGACACTTGTCACAAGATTTTTTTTTAATTACAAAACAATCTGCTTTTGGAGGCAGACTGCCATCTGCAATACACAGGAAGTACCCTTCAAAAAAACAAATATATCCTGTAGTGAGAATTTATGAGAATGAGAATTTATACACAAATGTCATAGAAATAAATTAAAAAAGTAATAGATATGTTGCACATATAGTAACACAGAAAAAAGGTAACTCTTTCTTAGAGTAATCATAGAAAAGTAAATACTATTAGATGGTTCTAAGTTCTAATAGTAAATACAATGCACACAACTGCCATTAGTGCATAGAAGTAAATTCTCATTCATAGGAGGATTCTTTTTTACCATGCTTACATTGGTGAGTGATTGGGAACGTATGATCAGTTTTATGTCTTATATAAAACAACCTCACCTAATAGTGGGGATAGCCCTGTACTTCATGGTTTAAATGTACGTCTAGTTTGAGTATACGTCTAGTTAAAAGTATATTTACTTTCCTTTTCCATGTGACTGACATGAAGTTACCCTAACAATGAACAACTGCATTGCAAAAAAGAGGTTCCAAGGACCCATCCACACTGGATCAATAGGATAGCACTAGCTGATTAGTGAGTAGTGGAAAGTAAGAATACTACTTATGCTGAGAATACTTGACTCGATTTTCCGTGCGTTCGACTTAAAAAATCTTTGTTTTGGAAAACATAATGTGATTGATTCCCAACTGATCAATTTATTTCCTTAGTTCTATGTGGAGCTATAAAGTTTGATTGAATACAAACCCATCAAAAGACCTAGAAAACCCGTCAGATACTTGAACGATCGACTGAAAGTTACCAACATGTCTGATTGATTTCGATCACTTTTGGTCAATCGATTCAGCTAAAATGTATCAGTCCTCAAACTATTGTCTTTTTAAGTAGATCGAGATGAAAAATTGAACCGTGTGTGCCCAGCTTTACACTTAATATGCAGATAATATGCAGGAATTTTGATCATTTAGAATAATCTGCCATATTCTTTTTAACACTAGCAATTTAAATATGATTAGACAAGGTATTTTCTTTTGACTATCCATGAGATTGCAGTGAAACTATTTTTTTGTGTTACAAAGTATATTTCACAATCACAGTTCCAACAAGTTATTGAACAAGCTGATTGTTACATTGATTTGTATTAATATTTAAAATTATGTTAAGAGAAAATCCCAAGGCTGATCCTGAAGATTCTGCAGCTTCTATCAACAGGTCAAGATACTATTACCACCCTGTTAACACCAAGCTCTATTTTGATCAAAAGATTAATGCCTAGACATGCTCAGTGGAAGTCTAAAGCTGGCCATACACCTTTAGATCTCTCTGTCAGATATCCTTTAGATCTACTAACAACTATGTAGTATAGGGTCCTCTGTGATTGAACACAGGGAGCCTTGATTATTTAGAAAGTCCCTCATATTACATGGTTTTGGTAAAACAAAAGGAGATCTAAAGGAAATCTCACAGAGAAATCTAAAGGTGTATGGCCAGCTTAACCTTGCATTTGGGGGAAAGCCCTAAACTGCAATTTATTTTTGTATATTTCATTTGCTTAATAGACTTCCATTTTAAGCAAGATTGGTAGAGAGAATTAGTTAAGACAAACAAGATACATAACCAGGAGTGGCAGGGTAATCAATCTAATAGGAACGTCTGTACAACCCATAAATCTTTGTATTTATTTTATTGAATGGGCATATTATAGCATAGGTAAACTGAAAATTTCAATTTGACCTGTTCTGGCACTGCCAACATTAAGGTGCATTGACACAGGCGCCCACCTGTCCTTGTGTTCGGGAGCCTGCACACAGCGTGCAGCTGCGTGTGTGTAAAATGGCCTCCATATTTTCCATATCGGGCAGACGTGAATGCCCCCTTAAGAGAAGATTTGGGAAAGATAACTTTACAAACATATAGAGTTTTATACCATTTAGTTAACATTTTAAATTTGGCTTCCTTAGCTTGATTAGAAATAGAGAATTTATGCTCTATCCAAATATATAATTTTTTAATTAATTAAAAAAGAAGTAACATAAAATCAGCTCACATTTGCAAATATAGGAGAGAATGGATTGGCCAATTGATTCCTTTTTAGCTGAATTGATCGATCAAATGTGATCCAAATCGAGCACTAATTGGACATGTTGGTAAATGTCAGTTGATGGTTTAAGTATCTGACAGGTTTTCTTGGTATTTCGATCAATCCGCTTTTAAGGCGATTGAATGGAAAATCAAGTTGTGTATTCCCAGCTAAAATAAGAGATATTGCGTATCTGTCTGTAACATTGTGAATAGCTTTATAACGATAGTGAGTGTGCAAAATAGATTATCCGAGTTTTCAAAAGAACAAAGAAAGTTATGTAGTTGTAGGAAACTCTAGGGGTCCATATTCGATGGAAATATAGTAGCAAGATCCTTTAATCTGTCTGATTGAGAGAAGTGTATAGTGTGAAAATCCTTTTAGCCAAAAGAGAGCAGAACTTAACTTCACAGAAGCTTAGTGGTAAGGTTAGTAATAGGGATGTGAAGATGGACGGCAGATTGACGGATGCTCAATTGTATGTCAGATCGACGGATGCTCGATTGGAATGTGATTGGGATGTGTTGACAACATCACGCTGCACTTCAGCGTCCGTCGATTAGACTGGGAATCGATACGCACCAGTGTGCTCATTGATTCCCATTAAATACTTAAATACCCTGGTCCCCAATTGAACGGGGAAAACGGACATGTCTGCTCCCTGTTTGATCTTATTTTTTTAAAGTGAATGGGATTGAGGGCTCAATGTGGGCAGTCTCAATTCCTGCAGGATTTATCACCGTGAATGCACACGGAATCCTTACTTTTCCTCAGCCCAAAGAAAGGAAAAGAGTGATTTTAAGAGATATTCGGTAGAATGAAAGATTCTAAAAGAAATATAGAACTCAATGCAAATTTTTAGAGGTCTAATCTGATCTTTGGTAGACTGGGTTTCAAATTCAAATCAAATTTCTGATTAAGGTCAGCAGGGATATTAATCCCTACGAAGGGAATGTTGGAGAAAATCAATAATGAAGCAAATGTTTCTTGGGCTTTGAGTAGGTTAAGAAGGAAATTTACAGGGTAAAAAAAAAATATCAGGAAAGATTGTTGGCCCAAGCAGACTAGATTTTTTTGGAAATACCAGAGATACATAAGTAGCAGTTCCATAATTAGAGTACAAATCAATAAGAGTGGGTTGCAGTCCCATCTTCTATCATTGGTAATCCTAAACAATTCTGACAAAGGCATTGACTTTGATAGATAAGATTGGATGGAAGTATAATGCTCATGTGCAAGTGTTAATGTGAGAAGAAAGACGTTTTCAAAGTAAATACTTGATAGGCCAAACTGAATTGGGAATTGTAGGCACTGTAGTCAGTTTGGTGTGAAGGAATGAGCACATAATACCATAATAGACCTAAAACATTGCTACTATATATACAAGGTAGCAATGAAGTTGGCCAAGGAGTCAATTACTTCAGGATCTGGAGCTGGATATTGACCTGTTTTATTTTTATTCATATTACGGTTTGTTTACAATGAGTTTTACAAATTTTAACTTTATTTTCAAACATTCAAGCATTCTGATCAAAGTATTAGATTTGATTAAAAGCTCCATTAAGAGTCAATTTTGTTAAGCTTTAAATTATTCACTATGCATTGGATTTAACTTTTCTGATGTCAGCACAATATACCACTGAATAGGGAAGGGGGGTTGTTGGGGTGGTTTTAGATTGAAGAATGTTGAAAAGGTCACCAAAGAAGAAAAGACCAAAGTAGAGCCTGTGTACAAGACAGGCAGATTGGGGACAAGAAAACTATAGGACAAGTGTTGTCTTTAGAAAACAGACTCTGTGTTCTATTCTAAAATCTAATCTAAATGTTTAGTTAGCCATTAAAAGTCATGCAGCCCTTCAAATTCATGAACCATTATTTCACGTAGTCAGCAAACAGGCCTACCAGCCCTACAATATCTTACATTGTAGTCACAGTACAGGAGGCTGCCGTATGCACAGGAAAGTGTATTTCCCAAGGTGCAGGATCATAGTTTTAAAGGTAAACTCTCCTTTCTAAACTGACATTTAAGCTACACATCGCATTCTGATTATTTAAATGTCAATTCGGGGCCTTTTCTATAAATCTTTAGGTTGGTCACATTATGCGCAGGGTCCTTTAAACCTAACTGATGTGCAGGGTAATGCTGACGTCAGCTCCACTTTGCATAATGACACTGAGTGCAGGACACCATGGGGACTCAGGGGGAGGTCAACAATACCCAGTAATATTCAACAAGAAAGACTGAGGACATCTGGTGGCAAAAATGTATAACTGAAGGAGGACTGTGCTTGTGAAAACATATATATATATATATATATATTTATTTATTTTTTCTAAGAAAGGTTAGCAATCATTTTTTTATCATTTTATATTTACGTCACTGAAATACTAAGATGCATAAGAAGACAAAAGTAGAGGGATGATTTTATTTGTTTTCTGCTGCTGCTTCACAGTCGGATCATAGACTGGGGCCATCCGTGAACCTGTATTAATTTACTGACTGCTGTGCAGTCTTAACATATTTCGAAAACCTGGCAGAGTGGTCCAGCAAGGTTGCTTGCACTACCATGCTTGCTGAACAAAAATACAAGAAAAAAATAGACCTATGTACGTAACGTCTGCAACCCAACTGCAATGTTCCTGTCAATGAAGGCTTCAGTCACTTCCAAGTCTAACAATTCATTCACATTCTACATCCAACTGTTCTAGTTAAATAGGAAGGTTGAGTCACTTGCTGCAAGGAGACAAAGAGCAATCAGACTAGAACAACAGTATATATAATTGTTTTTAGAGCGAGGTCAACAGTAACGTGCAATCAGCATGTGTAAACGGTCTGATGACAGTTCATCTGTGCTGAGCACAAGCGTGGTCTTATCTTCTGTTCTGGTAGAACATAATACAGAAACACTACACCAAAATCACAGGAGCTTTAAATATAAATCAAATTGGAGACACGTGCTGACAAACAGACTTGTGGCTGGGGGCGACATGAACCCAAGTTATGTTGCTTTTGGCAAATCTGCAAGGAGCAGAATACAAAGTCATTTTTATTCACACTGATAAGAAGCAATAAGGCTTTCCAACATGGGAATACTGGCAAAAGAAGCACTTAACACTTTATAAAGACCTAGTCATCCTTAAAGCTTTAAATCTTTGCCGGCTCTTTGGGTAGTATAAGGGTTATCCCAAACGTCCGGATAATATTTTTTTCAGCAAATAAAAGATTCTAATTAAGTTGGAATATCCACAAGGATCTTAAGTCACCCTTTGAAAGATTAGACAAACCTCACAGAGGCAAGTGGAGATTTGTAATGACAAAATTCCCTGTTCCAATAATTCATTCTGCTCATGCTTAAAATATGTATTCGTGGCTTTATCACATTCTCATCAGCGGATAATATTAAACCTGAGCCGGAGCACAAGCAAACACCCTACTCCGAGCTTGGCTAGAGAAAGGTCATTGTATTCCACATAATTCATTCCTGACTCTGGTGACATTTACTGTATTCCTGGCAAATTAATCCCATCCTGGTGAAAAGGCTAAGCTTCTATATTCATGTCTATAGCAAAAGAAAAGCCTCTAGAGAGAAACCTAACTAGTAACTAGTTGGGATATGAATTTTGCAAGTCGTACTGCATTTTTAATAAGATGCACAAAAGAATAATATTGAAGTAAACAAGAAGCTTCAATCATTCAAGTCTTTTGTTTTTTTTCTTCAGAAAAGGTAAGGAAACATCCAAGCTGTTGAAATACCTTTGTGTGAATGGGCCAAACATACCCTTAGACACCTTTCCAAAATCTTGTGGAAAGCCTTCCCAGAAGAGTTTAGCTGTTTCAGAAGCATTGATATTTGAGTCGCAAAGCTGAAAATAAAACTATTCACAACCAATTCATGACTTGGGTTTGCAAAAGTGCCAAAAGTATTTGAGGGCCCTTTCAAACTATACATACCGTGTTGCATTTTTATGGTACTACAGTTACCTTATAGAAAACCAGTTGTACCTTCCACACTTAAGGCATTGCGTTTTCGAAAATTTAGAGCTAGCGCAATTTTTTGGATAACGCCCTGCTGCGTGCATATCTTTATGCACTGCAGATAGGGCTCATAAAAATGCAAACGCGTACAAAAATGCATATGCGCACTGTGCAGAATGCATACGTTTAAGCATATGTGTTCATGCATGTGTTTGGTTATCGCAAACTTTTAAAAAGCGCTTAGTGTGAAATAACCCTAAGGTGCCCATACAGGCATAGATGGGCGCTAGATCGATGGCTCAACCAATTGATCCTGCTCGAAGACAGGTCATTGAAGCAGGTATGGGACATGTCCGTAAATCCATCGTTCCTGCTCGATCTGCATGCAAGCACCTAAAGTGGTGAGCCTTGATTCCTGTCCAACCCACGGGTGCCTGAGGGTCATCTATTGAGTGTCCATGGTGACATGTATGGGTAGTTTTACAGTTGACATGAACTTAAAACATGAACTGCAGTACAGGGATCCTAGTGGTTTAGTCTGATTTATTCAATGGATATCTGTTACTGCTGCTACATTGGTATTGCGGAGGGTAACTCTTGCCAGGGGGCCTTTAGGAAACACCACACTTCGAGTCGGTCGCCCAAAAATGCTGAAAATGAGAAGACATTAGGCATCCCCTGGTGACTTTGCGGGTGTCTGCCTGATATCAGATACATGAGGGCAGCCTGGAAGGCGCATGCCAACTGTCAGCAGCACTAAAACTTGCCTTTTGCTCCCTGATGAGGAAGTAGACTTACACATTTTTAGAACCTACTATAATTGGTCAATATTCAGACTGTAAAATTGTTTTTAGTAGTCTTTTTAAACTACTGGAGTGAAAAGAAAATGCTGTCAATAGAATTTACAGAAACCTACAATTCTGGAATTCTTAATAGTCGCAATGTCCACAACTGGTATTTTAGCTATGCTTGCTGTAATTTATTCATCTTAAAATGCTGCTACAAGTCAGTATAGATTGAAATTGTTATGTGCGACCCTTTACCTAAAAAATTTACTTTTTGTACTACAAAGTTTCCTTTTAGGCAAATACCTTGGCTGAAAGCAAAATTCTAGCTAATTACACCCACAACCATATGTTTGTAACAAGCTTTTTAAGTAAAGTATACATTAAAAAAAAGAAAATATAGACATGGTGAGCAGATATTTTTTATGGACTAATAGTTGATACATCTTGTGTTTTGTGCAGTACTTCTTTAGATGACTAAAGCACATGAGGCCTGTCCTATTATTGCCTAGCTCTATAGACACTATACATCATGGTAAATGAAAGGACTCTGTACTGCCATCTAATGTTTACACATGGTATTGGATTACCTTTAAGAATTTATTAGTATCTTTATTGGCATGGTGGGGTTTTAAATCTGATCCCAGCATTCCAGTGTGACTCTCCTGTCAACCACAGAGACCCCAGTGTAAGTGTATTATAAACAATAAAACTCTCCTTTCCCACTAATAAGACCCTGAGCCGCCAACAACAAACATCCATATCATTAACATGCTTAGTTTATTAGTTGGCAAGTACTCACCGACATAGCTCCATGCTCATTGTTGTTACTCTGAAGGGAACGCAGCATAGGGGTTAAAATACAAAAGAGGAAAATGAAGATGTTATTGCAAATTAAATGTTAGTGGCAGATATTAGAGAGAAGCATGTAAGAAATAAATATAGTTGGTAAAGCACAGATGATGAGGGAAACAGGTAACAGCAATATGAAACATGAGCAACCAGTGCTTCAGAGTGGAACTAAACATATTTATGGTATATCGATTTGCATATTTATATTCTGCCATAAAATCTTCCCTCTTTCAATTAATTGTATACAAGTCAAAAGTGTCGCAAGGTGCAAAGACATTGCACACACCTGGAGAACCTGACAATTTGAGTTATGCTTTTAATGCTGAAGCCGGCCATAGACGGTGCAATGCATGGCCGATCCACTGAGCATAATTACGTCATCAGACACGGACAGACGTCCTGAGAATCGGCACACACCCTTTGTGTTCCGGCATATACTTATAAATTATGCGCTCAACCAAAGAATAACGGACATGTACGTTCTTTGGCCGATCGTTCTTTGGAGCTCCAGGTGGGTGGCTTCAATTGGTGGCCAAATTTTGCCCAATCAATTGGTTAAAGCGTGTACGGTGGTCGATCTGCTGCGGATTAAAGCGCCTATGGCCAGCTTAAGGAATAGCTTAAAATTCAGCCTAACCATAATGGGTACTCACTGGTGATTAGTGGCTTTTAGGCACAAGCTTACGAGTATAAAATAATAAAATATTTGTATACATTTAAAATTAGTACTATTAGTCTGTCTGCAATTGCTTGTGAAAAATAGCATTTGGAAATAACAGTGTGTTTCTGACATGAGAAGGCAAAGCCTTGCCTACAAAAATGTTGCCTTAGATTGATACACAGTATCAAGACAAGGTAAGTCAGCTACAGATTTAATACTGCTAAATAGCGTCCTGCTGGATGTATTATAAAGCTATTAGATGAGCACCTCACCAGCTACGGCTATGTTTTCACATCCGTTTGGACCCCCTCCGCTAAGCGCATTGCTTGGAGCACATTCACTTACCTGCTCGGTGAATGCTTTGTTCTCGCTGAGCCGTTCCGCCGATGCAGGGTTGAACCTATGCAAGTACGTTGCACCTCTGCATCGGCAGATGTCTGAACACAAGCATCCGCTGAGCAGGTAAAGTCTATAGCTAGTCATACACGCTGCCGATCGGGGGTGCCCACATGGGGCGACAGATCTCTGTCGCCCCACAGCTTGACCAGCCAGAGAACGGACATGT
This sequence comes from Ptychadena robeensis, assembly GCA_036250615.1. Taxonomy (NCBI): domain Eukaryota; kingdom Metazoa; phylum Chordata; class Amphibia; order Anura; family Ptychadenidae; genus Ptychadena; species Ptychadena robeensis. Next base: position 52,780,807 of record CM070037.1, on the reverse strand, counting down.
CCGATATTCTCTGGCCGATGCCGTTAACTTTAATGAAGACCG
>CM070037.1:52745962-52772296 GCA_036250615.1 Ptychadena robeensis | reverse complement strand
TCTCACGGGTTGGGTTGCCCATAACCTAAATAAACAGGTTATCTATGAAACAGGTTAACCTAACAGTATGGGTTTTGGCTAGAGGAAAAAAACCACCATATGTCTATTCATTTCTCTGTAAAATTTCATTTAAATCTACCACCAACAAAGTTCTCATTTTACACAGTTTTGGTAAAACTATATTCAAAGAAAAATTGTTACTCCCCCTTCCAACATAGTGTGCCGACATCCATAAATCTCTAAACTAGAGGTTTTCTCTGTTTTTGTTTCTTGGTAAAACTATAGTTGAATGAACAAAACTGTACAGTCAGAAAGTAAGGTGTATATTGACGTCTAGAGGACCATAGCAAAGCCTCAATGGCACTTTGCTGACCTAAAACCAATATGGTTTTCACTTCTTCTGATAAAGAAGATGCTAGTTCAACATGCCATATTCATTTTTTAAACGTCTGCATATTTCAAATACAAAATTAACAGTAAAAATAGCCCTCCTGGACATTGATTAGTTGATGCTATTAACACCTAGGTGATTACATTACAGGCTAATCCTGTTTGGTATTAACCCCCCCCCCCAAGTCTGTCCATTGACCATTCTCCCCCTCGCCCTGCTCTTCCCCCTTCCCATCCCGGCTCTGTCTGTGATGTTGGGGATGTGAGCACCCAGAGTACCTATATCAATGATAGCCCCCTCCTTGACACTGAGAAGGTGGATATTAGAAGGATCATTGAGGACACTGACACAGAGGGAGGCCGTAAGCTCACCTGGGACAGGTAGCTCTGGGTACCTCCAGGGAGGTTAACAGAAATGAGCAGGAGCCATAAAGAGATACAGGTTGTGCAAAATGGTGTTATTAACAGCCCACCTTTGAAGCTGAACCCCCACAATATAGTACATACACACATAAGTACAAATACCTAACTGCATTGTCTTCCTCCTAGACCTGCAGAGTTAAAACGGTATATAATATGAAAACAGATTTCTAGCAGGCACTATATAAGCATTTGCAGTCAAAGAAAGCTTACAGCTCATCAGGTTCAATCATTGGGACTATGAGTGACATTTCAAGCTCTGTTTACTACCACACTAATAAATGAGTTTTCTACTCCAAGTTTGCAAAGGTAAACTATTTAGTGAGGATTAAAGGAAAGCTATCTGAAAATAGAGGTGGTTAGTTCACCCTTGACGAGTATGACGAGAAATAAACTCACCTTGAAAGTAGACAGGCCATAAAGTCTTGTAGTGTGAACGGTTTCAGGTGAAATATTTGTAATATTGGTAATAAAGTCCTCCAGGTATTTACAGGCTTGCTCCAGGTGTGTGGTGTTTATGATGATCTGCACAAGCTACAAAACAGAAAAACATCCTGTAATAGACATGTACGACCCAGTTACACCTGATTTTATGCTAACGTACTAAGTACTGTCCTTCCTATACTGCCATAATACACAGTAATTACTGTAATACAGGATTCGACTATGCTATATACAGCCCAGAGCTGTGCTCAAAGAACTATACAGCTTCTTGATTGTGGGAAGAAACACCCAAACCTGGAAGTTAAGCAGGTTTATGTAAGCAATAGAAGTATTTTCAGTACAAACATAAAGACACTAATCTACATGAAAGTGTCCAATAATTGTTTTTCAAACAGCAACATGTATTTAGCTTTCTATCTATAGCATGGGGTGGGCTTTTTGACCTGTGGGCCACAATAGGTTTTCAAATTTGGCATTGGGGCTGGACAAAGAGCCCAGCATAGGTGTCCTAAGTCCTCATAGGGCGGTAAATTTAAAAAGAGAAAATCTATTAAAAATATAAGCTTTTAATCGACTACAGCTTCAAGGAAGAGACCCAAATAATTCCCCTTTAGGCATTATCTCCACTTTTTGCAGGGAATGAGCAGAGGGGAGAACAAATGTCCGAATTAGAAGACTAAACAAGCCGATTTTGGGCCTCGGGCTTTAGTTTGCCAACGATTGATCTATAGGCATAACATGAAGTAATATTTATTAAGTCAAATAGATTAAAGCATTACTTGACATCAATTTTGTACAACTGGCTTATGTGGTAAAGTTACCATAACATTTAACCCTTTTATTAGTGTTAGACGACATATACTACTAAACAACAGTTGTAAGTTTACTTCTGTAAAATAAAAAGTCACCCAATTGTTATATTTAAATACTATGACAATTTTAGACTTTAAAAATTGGTGTTTTCCTTGAAGACTTTCAATTGTCATCCAACTGGCCATTTAGTGTGAATGAGGAGCTTCATGGTATCATCAGGTAGCAAATTCACTATGTGGTCCTGCTGTCACTTCAACTGTTCTCCTGTTTTGTCACTGTTCAATTTATGTGGATTGACCCATATGTTGTATGCATTCTCTACCTTTCAAAATGGTAGCTTTCACCGTTTCTTTTGTGTGTGGTCACTTGTAATTTATCAGGTGTGATCCTTGTGCGCCACCTTTGTCACTTAAATGATGAGTGGGCAGATGGGGTGATAGAACAGAATATACATGGGAGTTATATACATGTATGATGGGAAAAGCTATATAGGTGTCTGTTATTTCACTAAAATGTACAGGTATCTTTTAGTTCAAAACCCATTATGTATAGTATCACAAACCAAAATGTGTAAGTGGTTCTTCTTTAAACCTGACCTCTGGGATAAGCAGATATTACTAAAGATACTACTAAAGAGTAATGCATATTTGTATTTCATGCAGAACTCTGAAGTTATCCAGAAGTAACTGATATGTAAAGTGAAAGATGAAAGTCAATTCATCTTTGATTAGATCGAATAATGCAATTTAAATATTGAATGCTTATTGAATGTCCATTGTTCATACTACCACACAGTGTACATGATACAAAACCACATACAATTTGATCAAAATACCTACAAAATCCATCAAATACTTGTACCATCAACTATATTATATCTTTTCCAATCTTATAAATTTCTGTTTGATTTCAGTCACTTTAAATGATAATCAGTTAAAAAAGAAGTGATTTTCAAACAATCAACTTAAACAATAACTTTTTAAAGAAGATTGAATGGAAACATTGATCCATGTTTGTCCACCTTAAGTGTTATGTTCTAAACTATTTACACAAGGACCAAATTGTGACAGCAACATGGGGAAGTTAGTGGTAGGTTGGATGGCAACAGACTCGCAAATGCCCAAGGCTCACCACCCAAAGCAACCACGATGGGCACCTGAGTATCAGAAGCTGGTAATCAGGAGCCTGGTAATCAATAACGTTTTCTTTTAGATCATGTGAATGTGTTCGAACCATTTACTTGTATAACTTCTAGAAGAACAAGTCCACCCTCTAGTAATACCACCTTGCAACTAATAAGACTTTAAAGATCTGAATCTAATGTCTTAGTGCCAGCTACCAGAGGTGAATTCCTTGTGGTTTGTCCGAACCAAGATCCAGTTAGGGGAGGAGGGAGGGCAGAGAACATCAGCAGAATACTGTGTATGGGCAAACCACTAGGGAGGTTAATGAGATGGGCACAAGGGAGACCTACACAATTTTAGAAAAGTGTTTTTAACATTGATTAGTGTAGAACTAACTTATTTTGCAGCTGTTACGGAGAAAAACTCTGGCCACTTACAGAGCAAATACACGTTCTGATTATCCCATTCGATTGATTTAGCAAACAATCGTTTTAAGAACGATTGAAAAACTATTCCTTTTTACCACCACATAATATAATAGATTCTAAACAGATTGACTGCATCATATACATATGCATCAAAGTACCGATACCTAGAAAACTTGTCAGGTACTTAAACGATTAACTGAAATTTACCAAAAATGATTGTCAATGGACCAGAAAAATGTTTGGTATAGAGCATATACAGAAAATAATTCTTACCTCAGTCAGGCCTATATGAGGCTTTTTGATAAGGTTTTGCAATCCACTGCTTAAGGTTCTTGTAAGAAGTAGGTTAGTGGATTTTCTAAGCATATCATCAATTTCTGTTGAGCTGGAAAAAGGTCAGGAAAACATATGTATTAAACAGCACGGAACACCTAGAATACATCCTAAAATATGAATGAGATAAAATGTCTACAAAATGTGCTTTGTCTGAGGCGGCTGGTAACCCCGCCATTTCTGGGTTTCTTTCCATTACAGGCGCCACCAGTAACAAACCTTTGACTCCTGCCTCAACTGGGAATTATTAAAACTCCACAATATGACTGTTTCTTTGTCTCCTGACTTATCTCTGAATCCATCAAGCAGCGAAAAACAAAACTAGATTTCTGCTTTACAAATACGTGAGAGAAAAATCTAAAAATAATCCTATGTAGATTAGCTTTTGTCCCTGTCTTAACCTGAAAAGCCCAGAACTGAAAAAAAACCATAAACATTGGATGAGATTCTTTAGAAGTGATGACAATTATATACTGAAGTCTAGTTGTCATCAGCACACCTCAGGGGAAGCCACAATATGACTTGAACAAATGATCTGTCTATGAAAGATCGTAGTGTGGTCAAACCTACCTAAAATATATATATATATATATATATAGATATATATATACACTTTAAAATATAACGCTGAAATTATATAACCGATATATGGAATGCATTTAAACACTACACAAATAGTAATTATTTAAATGAACAGTGAAATAATAAAATACAATTCTAAAACAAAATTATTGAAATTATGGCTTCGTCACATTAACATCCCCCCAAAATTACAGCATACACACTTTGGGCTCATTTACATGGTTAAAATCCAATTAGAGCAGACATCAGCAAATGAGACATGAGCCATTCCACCGGTGGTTTTTAGGCTTTCTGTCCAAAAGACCTTTCAATTGGGCAGGTGCTTTCAGACAGAAGTGCACAGTTGTTGCAGCCAACTAACAGAAGCCCGGAATATGACTGTGTAAATATACACTTAAGCTAACCACACATGGTTAGATTTTAGCGTTCAATCAACGTTTTTCAATGAAAATTTGATCAATTGAAAGAAAATCGTTTTTCTGCCCACATAGTACAATCAACAATTATTGATAGATTTTTGTCAAATTGCAAAATCTAATTTAACGTTGATTAAACACTAAAATTGAACCATGTGTGGCTAGCTTTAGACATCATTATGTCCTGTGTCCACAGATATCAAATAGAAAAGGGTATATTGTTGACAGGGGTAGAGAAAACAGTGATAATGGTAGTTTACTGGCATGTGGTAATATGCTCCTTCAATGTCTAATTCAGTGTTTTTCAACCTTTTTTGGGCAAAGGCACACTTGGGCAAAGGTCCCCGACGGAAGTACGTCATCAGCAGGTGCCCCGCTGGAACGCAGATGCGTACCAGCAGAGCAAAAGCACCGCCCCTGGTCTGTGGGGGCGGTGCTTTTGCTCTGCTGGTACGCATCTGCGTGTATAACACGGATCGGCTGTATAAGTCTTATACTATAAGACTAATACAGCAGATCCGTGTTATACACGGACCGGCTCTGTGAGGATGCGGTTGCTTAGCCCTCCTATCTAGCTGCCTCTTATAGTAAAAGACTTATACTATAAGAGGCAGCTAGATAGGAGGGCCGAGGGTGGGGTCAAAAACCCACGGCACACCAGGCAACATCCCGCGGCACACTGGTTGAAAAACACTGGTCTAATTAGACTGAATTAGAATGAGACTTTAGCTTGGAACATCAAACTCCAACAGTTATTTTTCTTTTGCAAACCACATCTTACTTTATTAACTGCCTTCTGCTACAGAAATAATAAAATGTGTTTGGATTTGGTTCCAGATTAATTATTCTAACCAGATGCCTTGAAATAAAGATACATGATCAATAAAAGGTTAGTCAGTCCCACCATCACAACCTACCGATCAAAGACAGAGGAGAGCCTTTTGAGTAAACTCTGTCTAAAGTGCATATTATCAATAAGTAGTTAGTGTACCCCGATGTTCTTTCGTTAAGGCGGATGCTTCTATTTGTCAACGTAAATTTATTATGGTATAGGCTTTTGAGTAATAAGTCAGGTTGGGTATCCGCAGTTGAACATACTTTTGTGCAGATACATGTTTACCTTCATGAATTACAATACAGAGACTGATTGAGAGAAAATATAGCAAATAAAGTCGATTCATGTATGGCTAGCTTAAGATAAAGGCATAATTGTCAGGAGAACACCAAAACGCAATAAAGAATCTGCTTATAAATACAGTTTACTTGTCAAAGGTCATTTAAATAAACACCACCACCAGGGGGTATTTGGTAAATAATGGCTTTTATAAGGTGAACATTTTTAATGAGGTTGAGAAACAAAGACTAATGCAAGCTCAAGTTGTCCAAAATTAAGCGAATAAATCAAAATGTCTTTAAAGGGCAGTAGAAGTTCCTGACTGCAGAGAAGTATACGTAAAATTGTAAAAAATTGTACACTAAACATACTAGATTGTAATCATATGATATGTTGAAAAGTGAGAGCCTGAATCCTTGCATATAGGCTATATTCTGTAAATGAAGTGTTATTGTACACATTTCAATTACACACACACACACACACACACATACACACATATATTTATATATATATATATATAATATTTCATATAAATACTTCACATTTATTTCCATCCAGAAGATGACACACTAGATTTTTTTTCATGTGCATATAAGGTCAATCCTAACTGCATTGCAGAAAAAGGCCTAGCATAGTAGCTGAGACGATATTTATTGTGTATTTTCCCACAAAACTAACAGTATAAATTGGTTCCATGGAATAACTTTACCTCGTACCCCTGAACTCTTAAATACACAGTTTCTGTCTTTGTTTAATTTAAGATGACACATCACATCAAGAAGGTGTAATGCGTACTTGTTGTGGGCACATGTCTGACAATTAGCTTGGTGACACTTAATAATTACTGTAGTGGGCAATTTCTTCACCTCTCACGAATTGTTTGGTTTTGACAAGCAGTTAGTCGGTGTATATTCTACCTGTGTTTTGTCAGTAAATATTTACAGGTTAGGTCAAAAGGTTACTCGTTACTATGTGTAAATTGTACCCTGGATCAATTAAGGATGTGTGAAGCTACGCTCATTTACATTCATTAACAGATAAGAAATGGGAGATAAGCTGGAAGGTGGCTTCTGGCTGCTGTGTTTTCAAGCGGAGCTTTCAAATGTTATTCTATCTGATTGAAAGCAGGCCAGGTAGAGAGAGGCAATTACAAAGAATGCGTATCACAATAGAACAGGTTAATGTGCTCAGACTAAACAAACAGCTCATTTTGTCAGTGCTCATATAAAGTGTAGTGGACACAGATAATGAGCAATATACGAGATGCTGGATATGTGGAGTACTTTCCTTATCCCTGCTCTGATGCTATTTTAGCTGGTGTATTAGGGGTTGGCCTACACCCGCACAGATATTTTTACATGGTGAGGATACTGCCTATACTGCAGTGTTCTCCCCAGAATTTTTTTTCAGCCGGGCGGCGCGATGACGTCATTGCGCCGCCTGCACTGGTCCGGCGGCCTCTCTGATAGGCTGCCAGCCAGCGGCAGCACACAAGTCCTCTGCGGCGAGCAGCCTGACAGGCGGCGCCTCCCCATTCTTCAGGAGCGCGCCGCAGCCACTGAAAGACTCCGGCCCGCGGCTCCGGTAGTGTGCCGTGGGCCGGAGTCTTTCAGTGGCTGTGGCGCGCTCCTGAAGAATGGGAGGCGCCGCCTGTCAGGCTGCTCGCCGCGGAGGACTTGTGTGCTGCCGCTGGACGGCAGTCTATCAGAGGTGAGCCGCGCCGAGGATGAAGAAGAGCCACATGCGGCTCTGGAGCCGGGGGTTGCCGACCCCTGGTATAGCGGGACGGAACTGCCGGGCGGGGACTAAAATCTCCCGGGCGGGCCGCCCGGCCAATCTGCTCTGGGGAGAACACTGTACTGATATACCTACTGATATCTTATGTCTCTCAAATAGCAAAAACTCTTCATGGAGGTTACAAATCTCATTTACAGTTCTATCTGCTTCATGTTGCTACTTATGGAATTTATTTTACACTTACCCTAAAGTGAAAAGACTGGGACTCCACTAACTGTACCTAAAGGATTCCAAACTATTACCATGGGAGTTATGGAAAGAGAAGAAATCACTAATGGATATAAAGCCCAAACTAATATAATAATCTGATTGGGCTTTATATTTTACACTCAATGTTAATGTAATTAAATTGCTTAAGAGATACCATCCTTTGTCAAGTTAATAAACACATTATTGTCTAAGCTCCATTGTTTTTTTGTTTTTTTTTACTTACAAGTTGGCAGTGTATATACCTCTTCTCTAACAGGGTTTTCCTGCAAACTGCACAGACATGTTAGACTGTCTTCTTACTATTTCTTGTTTTATAACAATATCTGAATTTAGAGTACAGAACTAAATCATCACATCAATAAGACTATAGGGGGACTTTGACCTCCCTAGCACACTGCTGAGGTCCAGATTTCTGTACCAAAAGTGCACCATAGACTTCAATGGTAAAATTTTCTTTATGTTGTAGGCCTGTAACTTCCCAAAATATGTCTGTACAAGGGTCTAATAGACATCCTGAATATAATAAAAATAAAATGTATTTTATAATAAAATGAATGAGAAAACACAGAAATCAGGGCAAAAAGATCAATTTAATCCAAGGTGTCATTTGAATGATATAACCTCTAATATACATCTTTTGTATGATACATTTTCTAGATTCCCAGATGTGTCCATTTGCAGTTAACCCTCTCTAACCTGGTGTGATGGATGTGGCAAAGTCACACCAGGGAAGAGAGGGTTACTGCAAATGGGCACATCTGGGGCACCAGAGACTTAATTTTGGCAAAATGTATTACATAGCAGCACATTGAAAGCAGTTTTCTATGTAGAAAACTGATTTCGTGCTATTCACTTTCAAGTTTCCCCCCGCCTCCCCAATTGGATGTCATCACGTCACTCGGAGGGGGGTGCTCCAGCAGCCAGCATGTCGCATCGGGTACACCGGGACAAAACTGTAAGTATGCGCTGTCAGTGCCCCGATCTTCACTGGACGGCACCATCTCGTCCAGTGCAATAGTGAGAGTAGCAGCTCTGGACAAAGATGGTGCCATCCCTAACGCTAGGGCGGTTAAACCTACATATCACAGAGCCATACAGTTCCAGAGGCTAAAGATTAAATTTTATGTTATTTAATTCTCACATATGTTTCGATTATAATTATACAAATGTGAAATGGAAATTTAAATAGGCCAGATTTATTAGGTGAAGCTCAATATTGTGTTGAATACAGTAACTTACAGTATCTCACAAAAGTGACCAGAGATTTAGAGATGTCTCTGTATTGGGTTATCACGATGGGATAGTAAATTTACATTGTTATACAAGCTGAACACTGACTACTTTACAGTGTACCAAAGTGTCATAACTTTAGTGTTGTCCCATGAAAAGGTATTGGAAACTATTTACCACAATGTGGTGTACTGAGTTTTGTAAGATATTGTATATTCACCATTTAAGGGATTAATGTTACCATTCACAATGTAAAAATAAAACATACGGTACTTACCTTCGATGGAGTGATTCAGAAAACTTAAGGCTTGCATAAATGAATTCTTTGACTTGCATATAAATCTGTGGAACTGACTGAGACATGGGGAGCTTCTTTGGAAATAAAAGCTAAAAAATAAAGATGTTGTCAGCTTTGTGTATGCATGAATATTCTTGGTAAACTTATATTACATGATAAATATCTTTTTCCCAAATTCTAGCAGTTACTTGACTTTCCTACAACCAAAAGCTACACACAGAGTGTTGTGTGAATAAAAATGTCTAAAGGATAAATGGTACTTGCTGTCCATAGCACTCACACAGACTACTTCACTTTATCCATATTTCTCCTAGATTTAGGATCTGTTCACACCTATCCTTTGCAGTGCATACATAAAAGGCCTTGTTGACATCTATGTAACACATTTTACATGCATGTTCATGCTATGTGCATTTGTAGATTTAAAAAAAAAAGACAAGCAATGCAATATGCAGATGTGAACTGGTTAATTGGATTAAATGTGGTGTGTTCTAGTACGCATTGCCAAGGTGGGAATGTGATCTTAACCTCCTGGGAGTTGATCGTGAATCAAACTGCGCCTGTGCCGGGATCGGGCACCTGCAGCATTTCTCCATAGCGTCATCTGTGACGTCGAAGGGGGCGGGGTGGGGGGCAGCGCCATAGACCTCCATGTTAATGGAGGGGGCGTCTCTTTTTTCCCCACACACCAACGGCGTCTAATTGACACCGGCGGTGTGTAGAGGGCTGGGGGGAGAAACGGCAATTATGGCGGATTGCCCGGGAAACGGCTTTTCACGCCATAGCACTAGGGAGGTTAAGGAAAATCTGACTAGATGCTTTGCAGACATTCCCATTCTCCCAACACATCTCTGTAAGTACTGCTTACCTTGTCACCTTCTGGATCTTGAAAAGGAAACTTGCAAACTACAGCTCTGTATTCCTCTTCATTAGCTACTGGGATAGGGCTGTAGTTATCTGCCTCAAAAATGTCCCTATGGTAACAAAAATAAGATAATGTTGCAGTAAAATATGTAAAGTTTCAAATTAGAGATGGCCAAATTGTTTTTCAAAAATTCGACGATTTCAAGTTAATTGCAAAGCCCCAGAACATGGTATCATCACCAAACTTGCTGAAGATGTAGAGAAAGGTTGGGAGTATCCTACAAAAAAGTATTGCTCTAACACAATTAGTTTTTGCACAAAATCAGAATTTCGATTTGAGCATAATTTATGCAAAAGATGTGCTAGAGAAAAACTTTTAAAAAAAATTTTCCCACAATCCTTCCACATCTCGAGAAATTTTGGTGATGATACAATTTTCAGAAGCTTTGCAATCAGCTCACAAAGTTACACACAGCTGACAATCCTTGGGAACATTGAACAGGCACTGTCTAAAAGACATAGCAGTGTCCCCATTAAATGAGCTAAGCCATCTGAGCTTCCAGTGCTGAAATTATGGGAACATGGCAGAATATGTTCCAAAAACCCCAAAAAATGGCCCCAAAAGAAAACAATGACAATATTGATACTCAAGTCCAAGTAAAGACATTTAAATATTTAAGCTTGATCCACAGCATATTGTGGCAAAACGGACAAAATTATTAAAGAGAGATTCGATAAAATGGTCTCTGTTAATTGCCATAAAATGATACCTGAATTTAGAAGTATAATGAGGAACCATGAATCTGTGCAATAATATGACATTAGAAATTTACAAAAGAGGCAGAGAGAAGTACACCTTGAAAGCTGAGAACAAATGCAATGTCTTTGTGACCCCTGTGGACACTGATTTGCCTGAGACTGGAAACTAAGAACTGTAAGAATTACTGGAATTTATTTCTAATATGCCCCTGACCAAGTTTGGGCCATGAAATGGCATACTCATGATATAAGTCTTCAGAGACTGCAAAACAAAGGCAGAGTTCATCTGCAGGTCTATAAAATGATACTGAACTGATAGCCGTGCCATATAGATGCAATAAAGGGGTACAAACAGTGCTTGCAAAATTCAAAGCTAAACAGAAATTAGGAAGAAAAAGTCCAGCAACACCAGAACTTAGGAATGCTGGGAGTAGAAGAGGTTTTTCTGGGTTGGCCTACATTTTTTGTTGCCCATGTTCAGTCCAGAAAAAACATATAGGAGAAGTATGTGTTTGCTCATAATTCTAATCAATATGACACAGATGTAAGATGTAGATAGAAGCTCAGTGTCTGATGTAATTATGAAAAATATATAAATATTCTGCTCTTTAAAATTAAAGTGATATAATAGTAGTATTCTGTTGACTTCCTGTCCAGTAAAAGTAAAATTATTGAAAATGTTACTTCTGGGGGCCTTAATGTACACATTTTTACTTATAAATGTTTATTGCTATCATGTGGTATTCTGCTTTTTGACTTTATAATTCTTATAAATGAAATTTATAGATACCTGAACACCCCAGCCCATTTTTTCAGTAGAGTTTCATTATATTTGTCTCTGACTTCATACAAAAGATCAAACAAACGATTCACAGGAAATCCATATCCCTGGAAAAAAGACATGTTTAAGTACAATATGACCACATATTTGTCATAAAAAAATCAACGAAAGTGAAACTACTTGTGTATAAAGCAGTGGTGTAACTTGTAAGTGTGACCATAGTCAGACAATACTATTGCTTTTCTATTAGACTGTTTTCCGTTATGTTTATAGAGCACTGCCTTTTTTTGTGTTTTTTACAATAATGTTTATTTATGAAAATCAACCCCAACACATTAACAAAACACTGATGTGTGCTTTATACAAGAGGTTTGCACTTAGCTGGACTCCCTATTATTTAAAATAAATAATGGATAAAAAGTGTGCATAGAGGAAGTAATCCTGCTACTAAGGGTCCCCATACCTGAGGCGGTTGTTCATTGATCAGAGAGGACCCTATCGTGGGTATGCTCGAAAGTTCATAGATCGAATGGCGAGTCATTGCACACCACTTTGCGCAACTTCCAACGGGATCGAAGAAACGGTGGCCACGATCTATCCTCGAACGATCAATCGCCACAAAACCACATGGTGATAAATTGTTTGGGTATCGAACGAAAAATCGATTCATGTATTGGGAGCTTTAGCCTTAATATGCTCAATGGTTAACATTTTCCTAGCTGTGTTCTTTTCAGCTCCATATTGAGATCACACAACATCTAAATAATTGAATATTGTATATAAAACATAAAATACAGACATTGAGCTATATTTCCAGGCCCAGATATATTTCAAGTGCCACCAGAGTTTAGGGGGAAGTCAAAATATGCTCCCCTGATAACTAGAAGGAAAAATATAATATATATATATATATATATATAATGTATTAAAAAAATTATATATATACACATATACACATATATAATATACTATATATACAATAATATAAATAATATTATATATATATAAGTAAGGTCCCTTGCTGAAAATCTGCACAAAAAATGAACAAGTAATGCAGTGCATCATGAGATTCAGCTGATGAACACAGCAGCAAAGCATATACGGTATTTAAATATTTAATAAACCTTGGGGCATAGGTGCATAACACTATGACAATTTCTGTGTAAAGCATACATTCTTATATCTGCAGTATGTATGATGCTAGGAGATTTACACACTGAGTTTTTTTCTCCTATTAGCACCAACAGTTATTTTGCAGAGAGCAGAAAATCTTAAGTTTATGTGTGAGGGAAGTAAGATTATACTGACCTGCAGAGTATCAGCGAACACCACAATCAGATTCTTCAGCTCCAAAACCAGATCGGGGTCAGTGCAGTAGGACTGCAATTAAAAGAGAGTATTGCTGATTATGGCACAACTTTAGCTTTGTATAGCAGTATATAGCAGGGCGAAGAAAGATGTGACACTGATTTATGACAACTGCACAATTATATTAAACAACAGAAAAGTCATTCAAACTTAACAACACTATTGATATGGACATCACTAAAGAGTTGTTTTACTCAAGAGTCACAAAAAGTACTAGCCTGGGGTCAAAAATGAGATCAGAGAAATGGGGCTTTGAAGAAGTAGGGTGATAAGTTTGTTTGACCCTCAACCCTTGTCCTAGAATGACTTCAGGATTTTAAGAGCAAAGTTGAAGAATCACTTCACCACAATATTGAACCTAAAGTATTTTTTTTGATGTTAAGATAATTGTAGCTTCTATAATGAATAGAGCAAAATTCAGCTGCAAAACTTTCTGTGCAGAGTTCAACTTTGAGTTTAAGGAAGGCTTTCTGTTCATCTACTTATCACTAAAGGTTTACAAATGGCTCAGCTACAAATAAAAAATACTAAATGTGCCCACAACTTATCAGTCATCCCAAGGCCTGTGAAACCTGATAACTTGGTCTTTGTCCTGCACTATTAAGGTGATCTTGGACCTTCCTGTAACCAAATGGCATAACTAAGGCCAAAATGCTGCTACGTTTTTCCCTGTGCTCTGCCAATGTGCCAGTCGTGGGGAAAAACATAGTCCAATAAAAATAATGGGGCTATGACGTACCTGTACATCAAGGCGCATCATAGTCTGCGTATGCACCACATTGCACAAAAGAAACAAACGTACACAGAAGATAATTATGTTGTCTTGGCTCCCCCTGCTGTCCACAAATATTTTGTTTTTCACACTTTTTTCCCATGGTTGCACATTTGTGCGCAGGCCTGAAAAAACGCCTATAAAATTCTCCATATTGCAGAATCTCTGAGTTTATTAAATATTTATATTGGATTGTTTAAAAAAGATGTAATGAAATCTCTCGATAATCCATAACTAAACACCTATTTGGTCTGCCAGGCCTAGAAAAGGTGGCCAAGAATAAGCGTAGCCCCCTTTTAGGTCAATCTCTGAGTTTATTAAATATTTATATTGGATTGTTTAAAAAAGATGTAATGAAATCTCTCGATAATCCATAACTAAACGCCCATTTGGTCTGCCAGGCCTAGGAAAGGTGGCCAAGAATGAGCGTAGCCTCCCTTTAGGTCATATCAGACCCCTTCTAGACAAAGAGCTTAGAAAGGGGGACCAATAAAAAGTTCCTAGAAATAACATGACATAGCCCTTTTATTGAAGTTGAAAATGTCCCACGCTGTAATCCTCTTTGAGCCGATATCCCACGTTGTAATTCTCTTCAATTGTGTCCTCTCGTCCCAACGATGAAGGAGCGGAATTAACTAAAGAGAAATTTAGGTAGACAACTACTCCTGTAAATCAAAACCTTACATCAGGAAAAAAGGTTATTAACCTTTTCATGATTACACTATTTTGCGTGTCCATTTGTTCTCATACCTTCAAAATCATTACAACAATAATCAATTATATTAGGGGCTTGTAGGATTTAACACAAAATGATTTTACAGAATTTATTAACAATAATAAAATTACAAATACACAGTATGTTTTGATGCTGTATTTGAGAAATCAAATCACTGATACTAACAATGGTACTGCCATGCAATCTGACACAACTCCAGTTTTAATTATGGCCCAATTAAAAGAGAATTTTCCTCTGATGTCTTTAATTAAGAGATTTAATTTAGAGAGCTAGTCCCATACTTTCATTTGATCAGAAATCAAACACCCTTGGCTTAGAAGTGCTCTTTAAATTATGCGACTGTTAATTCACAAACATTTGATAACTTGCAACAAGTCAGACCACTGTAAGACCCAAGTCTGACCCCAAAGTCTAGCTCTGTAATGAGATGACATACACATTTAAGGCCAGTACCAAAGCTTTGCTGGCTGAGTCTATCTTGAGGCCTGGCTATTTGGGATGATAATTAGGAACTATTTCCTGGTGGTGCTCCCAGTACTGAACTATTCAGTCTGTTCTAATGAAGAGGTCAGGTGAGACTAATGAGGACAGATTGCAATAATAACAGAAGATTAACTCTGCATATTCTAAAGTGCAGGACTCAGAGTGAGTTTTAAGGGCCCAGTCAGTTGTAAATCAGAAGAGGATTATGCAAATAGCCCATGGCTGTGGCTCACAGCCTGAGTCTTCTAAGAAAAAACAAAAGCCTGGCAGGTCTCCTCCTAAATCTGAGCAACATCTAATTAGAAAAAAGCACAATGATGGAAAGCCAATTTCTCACTTTTGACATCGCTCTGCTTTTCACCATACAGAAGACTTTTCTACAGAAATGGAGCTCAGAGTCAGTGCCACTTACTGAATGTGTGCGCAGGGCAGCTACGATCTTTGACTGTGCCATGGCCCACAGCTCTGTGGTATAGGTCCCCGTTACCAGCCCCTGAGTCACGTGCAAAATGTGATCTTCCACAACAAAAAACCTGCAACAAGAGAGGTTGAAAAAACTCCAGGGACACAGATGACAAAATCCTATAAAACTTTAAGTTAACTTTAAACTTTCATACTATCTCATGTTGGCTTACTTGCTCTAAGGTGTATGTATACCTAAAGTTTTTTTTAAAACGTTTGATTAGGAATATCTGTTACTTTTTTGGATCAAATTATTTATAAAAGGGCTGTTAAAAAATCACAGTTTAAATAGTTTAAACATATTTACCAGTGTATAATACTAAAATACTTATGATGGAGAAACTGAATTTTATACACTTTTTTATAGAGAATAACTGCCAATTGTCCCTTTTAGCCTTATACAGCATCTAAAAGAGCACAACAGAAACTCAAAATAAACATTAACTAATTAACTAATTTCAGCTGTGGCGCTGCATTTGTGGTGAAATATATTTCTCTGTTTTATACAATGGAACTTTGTGATTTCAAATGCGGGCATATGCCAACAGTAGATGCACTGGTGAAAGAACCAATTAGGAGGCACTTACTTACATCCTACTGTTCAATTATTGTTATTACTTTTGCAATCATTTAATATATACATATATACACACACACCACAAATATCTATAAACATAATGCTATATAACTTACCCAACAATTTGGCTGAAATACTTTCTGTAGCCCTCAACTGTCTCGTGCTAATCAAAAAAGCAAAACACAAAACAATTTACAAAAATCTCCATTTAACAACTTTCAGGAATGTTTTCCATAAAAGCTTTTAAACATTAATTCATACCATGTTTGACTGAGGCTGAAGAACTAATCGAGCTTGTTTTTTTCTTTGTTTTCTGTAGTAGTTCTCAAATACTTCTTTGTCCCCCTAGAATGGTACCAAACAGAGATTATTTTTCTTTTTCCATAATTACCTTTCTGGTTTAGAAAAATAAAATAACAATTTAAATAAATAAACCCTATATTGCAGGTCATTGGAAATCTTTAATTGTAGAAGTTCTGTTGAGTTGAGCACAGCACTGGCTGCCAAATGAGCCAGGTAATATATTATAAAAATAATAATAAAGTATAATTCCTTTTTACCTACCATAGGCAAGGAGGGTTGAAGGAATTCAGTTAAAATATTATGTTTTTATGGGTGACTGAAATGCAGATTTAATCAAGCCTTCAATGACCTCTGTAGAAGCAAACACTACAGAGTAATTTATCCTTAAGGTCCATGAGAGAAGAAATTAATTCCTCATAGGTAGGTCTCAGCATTTTCCTCTTTTCACATATGAAATGTGAGCATAACTCTACACTGCTGCAGCTACACTGGTCATTAAGGACTAGTACTGTTTTTTTATGTTATAATAATAAGACAAACGTGTAACATTTTTAAATAATATATATATATATATATATATATATATATATATATATATATATATATATATATATATATATATATATATATATATATATATATATATATATATATATATCTATAGAAGAAATAAGAAATTGATTACATCAGCACATCAGAAAGCAGAACACTATTAGGTTACTAGAGTAAACATCCTCCTGCACTCCTGTTGGGTGATGAAGGTCAGTTCCACCCTTCAACCAAGAACCAGAGGAAAGGTACACTTTCAAATGTCATGGAAATTAAGCTTTAGGGAAACATGACAAGCACTGCAATTTGTTAAACCAATACACTGCAACACTTGTCAAAATGTATGTTATGAAAGGGCTTAACTTTGTTAAATAATTCTATAAATATTGTCAATTTTACTGCTCCCTTTACTATACTATACAAGTGTAAGGGAGAAAACTGCAGGCAGCAGGGTGTTCACAGTAATATGCACCATTGTGCGTTACCTTAAACTCGAACACAGGTCTACTGTGAAAGGTACACAGGTTTCCTATGGATATCAGTGTACCTTGAGTTAACGCTAGCCATAGCTGAGTTATGTTATTGCCACACAAACATGTCCAGTGTGATAGAGCCCTAAATACTCTGTATTTGTTTCTAAATGTTTTCATATGGTATTTTTAAAAGCCAATAAAAACATAATTTACAAAATAAATATAATTCAGTAGATACCATTATTTCTAAATATAGAACCATAACAATGTGGGGAAATATAAATGACAATATGTAAATTCACAGAAATGTAAAATATTTGTAAACAATTTTCCCCACAAATCTTGGTTCCTGGTTCTCAAACAGGATATGTAATTTTGGTAATTCGTGTTTGCAGTTAATACAACATCCACCAAAGTATTCATATCTGTATGTTATTCTCTGCAAATGCTATGCAGCAAAAAAATGATGGTTTCTAGTGGTGGTCCTCCATCTGCAACTATGCAACCTTGAAGGTATTAAGTCAAATATATGTAATTGCACTAGTCCTTTTACAAAAAAATCCCAAAACCTAAGCTGCCTGTGATTTGACTGAACTTTACAGACTGCTTACTCCTGCACCTTGTCTATATTTTTTCGTGTAGCATACTACATTGGTTCCTAAGGGTTCTCTTCCCTAACCCAAGTCAGAATTTGTCTGTAGAATGAAAAACAAGATGCCAATATCAATACATTTAATAACTTCTTATTAAGTACTGTTTTTGATGTCTTTTTCACTGGCAGGACTCCAGGTTTAAGAACTGTTATTTATTTATTTTTATAATTTTACATTGATGTAAATGCATGGGCCTATGGGTCCAGAGTGATGAGTACTCTGTAATAACTTCATTTAACAAGTGCACATCACAAAATATATATTTATATTTATATTTTTAAGTGGACTATGTACCAAAAAGCAGGAGACAGAGGACAGTAAGTGAATAGATACATGAATAAACAAATGAAGAATACATGTAAAACATAAGGGGTATAAAAAATTATTTGGATGGTGAACTGCTGCTCTTTCAGATGGTCACATGAAATTATTAGAAACATCATAAATATGACTAAGGTCCAGATTTTCTATTCATAGACAGAAAAATCTCTATTACAGTTCAAGACAAAGAACACCCAAAAACAAGGTGCTATTTTTTGGAACATTCATGTGTGCAACGATATAGATTCAAAAAGTTTTCAGATATTTTTCTGTGGGTCACATGAAACTATGTACCTGCTCCAACACCTATGAATTTGCAAAAAGTTAATATACTATAGTACATGGTCTACTATGGTATGCATTCCAAATCTAAAACTAAGAGGAGGGTTATGAGAATCATACAATTCTTGGGACACAACAATATATTTTATATATTGCCATGAGGATTTTGTAGCTCTCTGCTGTTAGAGAAGCATTGAAGCTTCTGAAATTGTACCCGTCAATTCATACCAGTTCGTGTTTTGTCCTTAATTTGTAAACACATTCACATTCTATTCCTAATTCGGATCATGCTTTGACTCCTTTGTAAGGGCCTTGAGTGAAATCCTGGTGATCTCATTAAGAAGAACCTTTCAGAAAGAACCATCTGTGCGTTTGAAACCAGTGCACCACGAGCGCCTCATCTACCTACTGAATACAACATCATTTGTATGCAAGAAGAATAAAGCAGCTTAGCATTTTGATTTTTTTTAGGGGCACGAGGTTATCGCTGGGTCACAGTTACTTAACATTCCATTACTTGATACCAACATCCCCCCACCCCCTTCTGAGTTGGAGCACAGCTAGAGGCACGCAACAGAGGCAAAGGAGGACACAGAATAAACCAAACAACAGGCTTCACCACTGAGCTAAACACCCCATAGATTAGCCAACCTAACAAAGGGTCACAAGCACAGCTGAACAACAAAATGCATGAAAAAGCAATAAAAAAATTGCCTACAGAAGACAGGCCAACCCTACCAAGTAACTACCTTCAGAGACCTGAACTTTGGGTAAAACTCAAAATACATCAATAAATATAGAAACACAATTTATTCATCTCTAAAAAAAACAGTTTACTATTGAAAAAAAATGCTTCTATGATTTATAAAGGATTAGAGTGTAACTTTGAATGTGTCCAATAGCAATGGTGTATTTGGACTGGATTGGGAAAAAAATGTCAAAATCCACTGACAACATTTTTTTCCCCCAGGATTAAACCTATGTATAGCAAAATGTATTTCACCAAGATAGTAATGAATTAGGAGCTGGAACTTTAAAATACTAATGAAAGTCAACAGATTTGGTTCATTAACTCAGTGTACTTTCTAGGCTTTCAGGGGCCCTAAGCAAGAACTTGCTTAGGGCCCCTGAAAGCCTAGAAAGTACACTGAGTTAATGAACCAAATCTGTTGACTTTCATTAGTGAATCGGGGGGGGGGGGGGGGGGGGAGTGGTATTAGTGGAACTGCCAACGGGGGTGGGGGGGACTAAAGAGAAAAGAAACACGCACATACATGCTGCTTCTCCATCATCTTCTTCTCCTTCCACCTCCAGCAACCCGATCTGCAAGGGGAGCGAGGGTGCCGGATTTGCTTGCAAGGGAGGGTGCTGGGGGCCTCCCAGGGACTACTGAGGGCCTTATGTGCACGCATATTCAAGATAGTGGGAGAAAAAGACCTGCACTAACTACATAATAAATGCCGCCCAGTCAAAAACTTTGGAATGAATATGTTTCCATATCTGCCAAACAAGTTTAATTCAATGATCAGTGAACATTCTGCCAAAGTGTTTTCTTCAACATTTTGTCTAACCATTTGAAAATGGTTGACTTCTTTCTTGATGACCACTGTATCTTTATATAAAGAAAGTGGAAACCATGAAAACTATAAAAGCCTCATGAGCCTATCTTTCCAACTCTATGGGAAATCTGTTTAGAAGTTGTGTGTTACCTCATGAGATTTTGTCTCAACTCTTGGTCACCTACTATAACCAAAATAAAGCAAAAAAGTACCGGCTAGAGATCCACTCTAATGATTCTGGTTTACTTAGGGGCAACCTAGCTAAAAGCAGAGTAAAACAAAACTTTTACTTCACATAATTGGAAGTTTGATGCAACATAGGTCCACTTCTACACGTAAATCACCCCCACTACTGGGCTCGCCTGTGCTATATTTTTTCCTAGAAAATGACAAAACATCATGAGATTTACACTGTGTACATCTTCACTGAGACAGACGTGATTTGTACAATATCACCGCATTAACGTTCCCTTTCCCTTGCCACGATACAGTATATCAAACCAGTCAAAGTTGCAGGCTGTGCATTACAAATTCGCTTTTCTCTCCTAAACTCGGACTTCTACATCATTATGACACAACTATAAAATTTTTATTACCAGAAAACAGGTCTAAGAAGATTTACTGCACTTGGGAAGATCCTAGACTAATCACATGAGTCTGAACTGAGAAGCAAAGGTAGACTTTTAACAGGGGAAGCTAAAGTACTGAAGCCCAATAAAAAACATCTAAAGGTCAGTTTTGCTTTTTATAGTGAAACAGGAGCAAAGTAATTACATTCAAAGGAGTCAATTATAGGTGAAAGAAACAAATTGGAATCAATAGCTAGTCATTCCACAAGCATACACATATATACAGCACAATCATGCCATCTTGGTTCCATGACCAGTTATTAACAACTTAAAAGTTAACAGAATGAGGAAAACAGAAGTTAGTGAGGAAAATTTTAAATTGCTTTTAACTGTGATTTAAGATACCTTTAGCTGCATATTTCTGGGCCCCTGCATGATTACATGCAGACTTTATCCTCCAAGATGGGGAATTATGTAGTAACTGTCCAAAGAAATCAACTGCTTTGCTTTTGCTGAACATTGGTTTACTAAAGTAATCATTTGTGTAATGTTCAAGCCAACAATTTTATTAACATTTCTTACAACTATCAGACACTCAAATTTATATTGCAGTTGACCAATAGTCATAGATGTCTTCATACTGCCTCTGGTACTTAGTAAAAAGTCCAAACCACATTTTTTGTTTTGTATATATTTAGGGAATTAGGGCTTAGTAAAACATTACACAAATCATTTGTTTTGGGACCGAAAAACTGCATTTTGTGGGTTCGAGGAATTATTGAGTTAACACTTACCAAAACTGAATAGATGTGAAGACATCGATATACTGGTGTGAAGTCAACCAAATCTTGAACACTTAGACACTGCTGAAAACATAACAGGTATGTAAGATATGGAAAAGTAGAACATTTGTTAACACAGCATCGCATGGTTATACAAACCAAGGTCTTAATTCTACTTCGTGCAAACTTGAGAATTATACTCTCCATAACATTAAAGCCTTGATGTTAACTTTCTTCACAATTAAAGCAAATAAAAGGGCACTAATGTCATATAAATTATGTCTACTAATTACCATAAACAGCCAGAAAAATAGGATACAACTTGTCTTGCTTAGGACATCAGTTGATCAAAACATCAAACCGTTTATGCCAGCATGTAGTGTTGTAGATGGGTTATTTGGTATCAAAAAAAATTAACTAAAGATCATGGGTATTTCAACTTGCCAGGTCACTTAGGTCAAGGTAAAGTAAATCTTAAGTCCAACATTTGGGGTTATAATTAGATTGAAAACTTGCATTGAAACGTCGCTTGCCATAGCTGCGTTAACTATATCAGCATGTATTCATGAAAACTAATATGGCCACTTATACATGAGAAGGGATAGTAGCACTGTACAGCTGTGTTCAAAATTATTTAACCCCCACTGAAATTGAGTGTTTTGGCCATTTTGACATTGATTTGATCATTTCAGTCATCTTGTTTACAATGAAATCAGCGAGACACAGAGTCAGATAAATGTAACATCACATTAATAATGAAATAACCACAAATGTCTTTTCTGTACTCACATCATTATCAGTTTTATTCAACCCCCAAGGGACATTCATTCTTACAACATCCTTTTCCAGTTATAACAGCTTTTAAACGTGAAGCATAGCTTGACACAAGTGTCTTGCAGCGATCTACAGGTATCTTAGCCCAGTCTTCATGGGCAAAAGCCTCCAGTTCAGTCACATTCTTAGGCTTGCATGCTGCAACTGCTTTCTTCAAGTCCCACCAGAGGTTCTGAATCGGATTTAAGTCTGGTGACTGCAATGTTCCAGCCTTTAATCTGCAACCATGCTCTAGTGGACTTGGAGGTATGCTTGGGATCATTGTCCTGTTGAAAGGTCCAACGTCTCCCATGCCTCAGGTTTGTGACAGACTGCATCACATTTCCTTCCAATATCTCCTGGAACTGAAGAGAATTCATGGTACCTTGCACACGCTGAAGCTTCCCTGTACCTGCAGAAGGAAAACAGCCCCAAAGCATGATTGACCCCCCGCCATGCTTCACAGTAGGCAAGGTTACTGAAATGATCCAAATCAATGTCAAAATGGCCAAAACACTCAATTTCAGTGGGGGTTGAATAATTTTGAACACAACTGTACATCTAGTCATTGGCTATGGACCTTTTCATACATTTTCAGTCATGTGATTGATTTGGTGTTTCTATCATAGATGTGACAAAACAAAACAGCACCAACATATTCTCCCATACGCACTAGCAGTCTTCATTGCACTGCTTTCGAAGTAAATGACTAAGGGGCCTGGGAAAGATGCTGTTTTTTCTTTTAGCGAATAATGTAAAAGGACGTTTTTCCAGATGAAGAGAGGCAGTCAGAATATTAAATTATTGCCATATGAAACACATAAACACAAGTTGCTGATGTAAGTCTAGGTCTGCTTAAAGACTCTACCAACAAGCATGTAACTTTTAGTTAGTCAAAATGCTTATACCCTAGGTGTACTAACTATATTCCCTTAAGTATCTTTCCACAATACCTCTTCTTCTGTTTCTTCATCTTCCAACATCTGGCTTTGTGATTTCAGTCCATTTTCATCTCCAGCGCCATGGCCATTAATAATATACATAGGCTTTTTGTAAGAGACATTGGTTTGTCTGTGTAGGGCAGCATGGAATGTTTTCTGCTGTTGTGCCTGGGTTTAATAGACAAAAGACACAAACAGGAGGAGTTCAAAACACTATACCAGAATTATTCTCATAAATGGTAATATGAAAATGTGAAAGTTTTAATAAGTGTCAGGAACAGATGTCAGCAGAGCCATTGTTAGTGAAATGCCTATGGGTAGTAAGAGCAAAGAAAGTGACTCAAGTATAAATAAACCATCAATAACCATCAACAGACAAAAACTGTTTCAGGTTTATCAGTGCATTGCAAAAATATATCGTATTTTTCACACCATAAGACACATACCCCCAAAGGATTGAAATTCCATGGGTGGTCGCACCTTTGCTCTTCATCTGCGGAGGAGCTGTCAAGATGGAAGCTCAAGTTGGCAGCTTAAGTCCAACTCACATACTGTAGCACATGCAGAAGAAAGAGCCCAGCTCACATGCAGAAGCTGCAGGTCAGAAACAGTTTCCCTACCTTCTTAATCCCTTTGGTGCCATTCGGAGCACAGAGCTTCAGACACTCCACTGTATAGGGTGAGTCCTAAACAATGGAGCATCTAATGGTCTGAACAGTATGGTAGTTCTTACTGGTATTGTTTAGTTAGCCCCTTTATGTATCATTTCATCAGCACATCATGTAAGGTAAAGCAACTCATATTAAACCTCCCTAGCGTGCTTACAAGGTCAAGATTTCTGTACCAAAAGCGCACCATAGACTTAAATGGTTTTTTTTTATGTTGTAAGCCTGTAATTTCCCAAAATATGTCCGTACAAGGGTCGAATAGACATCTGGAATATAATCATGTTTAAAACACACAATGATTTAAAGAAATTACATTTAAATATCATTTGAATGATAACATCTCTCAAATACTTCTTTTGTATGATAGATTTCAAAACAGTATGTATTCATATATATATATATATTTTGTTTTAATAAAATTTTTATTGCAATTGGAAATGTGTTTTGTGTATCCAGTACATTTCCCTTTGGCACCCTCTCTCCTCAGAGGGTACATGTGGGGCACATGTGGGCACATGTGGGGAATCACACTGGGAACAGTTTCGGCGGACGGCACCATCTCGTCCAGGGCTGTACTGACAGGACAGTGCTGGACAAGATGGTGCCGTCAGAACCGCTGGGGGGGGGGGGGGGGGGTTAATCTAATAAACCCTAACAAAGTTCATTTACCCACTATTACCTGAGTTAACCTCCCTAGCGCACTGCTGAGGTCCAGATTTCTGTGCCAAAAGCGCACCATAGACTTCAATGGAATTATTTTATGTTGTAGGCCTGTAACTTCCCAAAATATGTCAGTGCAAGGGTCTAGTAGATATCCTGACTATAATAATGTTTGAAACACAATTAAGTTATGAAATTTTATGTATCTTTAATTTTAAACTTTTTGTTTTACGTCACTTCCGGTACCTGGAACACACAGTTATCAGTTTCTCTATCCGGACGTGACACTACTTTCTGCTCCTGATCCGGCCAGTGGAAGAATAGTCACCTTCTTCCCGCCTGTGAACAGGGTGGGTCGAACACCCAAACTGTTCGCTGGGGGAATAACAGCAAACATGTTATGTTTGCGTCCGAACTGTCCGCCTTGCGGACAGTTCGGCCGTCACTAGTAATTAGTAGAGATGGTAGAATTGTTTTGACTTGCTGATTTGAGAGTTATTTGCAAAGCCCCTAAACATTGTACCATCACCAAAATTGCTGGAGATGTAGAGAAGGGTTTTGGGAAACACTACAAAAAAAAGCATTGTTCTAGCATGTTTAGTTTTTGCATAAATTTAATTAAAATGTAAGTGGAAAATGAAACTCAAACTTTTTTACATGACTTAAAATTTTATTTATAAATAAACTACAAGCGCTAAAGCAAAACTTTCTTTGTGTAATATTCTTCCATCCCTTCTCTGCATCTCCAGAAATTTGGGGGTTAATACCATGTTCAGAAAATCATGTATTTTAACCTCCCTAGTGCACTGCTGAGGTACAGATTTCTGTACCAAAAGTGCACCATAGACTTTAATGGATTTTTTTTTTTTGTAAAAAATAAATGTACATTAAAAAAAAGTTATTTAAAGTATAATTTGAATTTTGTTTGTTGTATATAATAAAAATTCTATTTAAATGTAAATGTGTGTTGTGTTTTTTACTTTAAATTGTACTGGGTACAGTAATCACTGTACCCAGTACAATTCCCCTTTAAATTTAAGTCACCAGGTCCTCACACCGGGAGGGAGAGGACCAAACAAGGTTATTTTGAAATCGCACTGGATACAGCTTTCTAGGGAGAAAGCTGTATCGAGAACGATTTGAAATTCCCGCCCTGCGGTCTGAATTCAAAGATCCCGCTGCCTCCAGGTGTGACGGATGGCGGCGGGATTTTTCAATTCAAACCGCATGGTGGTTTCCCGGACACTATCGGGGCGATCGGCACCCCCTTCTTGGTGGGGATGCAGGGGATGCGATCTGAGCTATCTACAGCAGCCGGTGTTCCTGCTGCAGGAACATCGGCTGCTCTAGATAGCTC
>CM070037.1:52734403-52745862 GCA_036250615.1 Ptychadena robeensis | reverse complement strand
GACGCTTGGACAGGTGAGTGAGCGCCGCAGGGCTCCGATCAGCGCTGGACGAGTCCAGCACATCCAGTGCACTTTTAGCAAGTCAGCACTGGACGATAAATTTAACATTTAAAATGATAAGACTAAGAAAATTAGCACTTCATCCACAAGATGGCAGTGCGATTTACCAGTCTCCATAGGAATGCATTGTAGTACATTGAAGTCAATGTACTGCATGCATTTTCCCTTTAAACTTGGAGTTCCCGCCCCAGTGTGATGTCACCAGCACTCCGGAGAATCAGGAAGCACACAGAGGAGAAGAGAAGATCGGGCACAGCATGGTTAACGGCTTCTTTATTCAGGTGAGTATTTAACATTGACTCATACTGAATAGCATTTTCAATGCAGAAAACGCTATTCAGTATGATTTGTACTGAAAATTCCTGCCAGCACCCGATGTGACGTCATCATGTACGTGACAGGGGGGGCTGGGGGAAGGCAGGAAGCATCAGGGAGCTGATCACAGCAGTTGCAGACGCTGGGGACAGTAAGTGAGAGCAGCGGGGCAGCGATCAGCGGTGGAGTCCAGCTCGTCCAGTGCACTTTCAGCAAGTCAGCACTGGACGAGCTGGACTCGTCACAACCGCTAGGGAGGTTAATATTCAATTTTAATTTATGTTTTTATTCTTTACATTTTAGCATGTTTATATATTTCATATTAAATTTATATTAAACATATATTTTATATTTTAAGATTCACTGAATTATTTATATTTTTTATAAAACACAAAACTAATTCTGTCAATGTTGTTTCCAAATAAAAAAAACAAAGTAATATAATCATAGTTAAAATGTAAAAATTCTTTCAGGCCACTTGAGATATACATGCATGGCAGCCAAAGCATAAATCCACCACTGTACCAATGACATGGTAATTTTTTATTTCTGCACATGCTGTTATGGTAATGATATTTCAATAACTACAATACCATATCACAGTAGAGGACATATCACAACATTTCTACTATGGCTAAAGTTTTAACTGTTTCAAAATTGTCAAAGTAGAATTGTCAAAACACTATTGTTTGTGGGTGAAAGATGTTAAATGTGTGCACCCCATTATTTGGGATAGTTGTTCCAATGTGACATAGATTTTACCTTTCATGACTCTTGCAATGTGCTCAAAAAAACTCACCACATTTATGAGGAATGGGAATGTCTTATAGTTAAATCTTTGTATATGTAGCATTTGGATGTATATGTATATATCCATATTTTCGTAGAGGACGGGACTGACTTGCAGAAGCACTCGCTACTGTGGCCCCCATAAAATGGGGTGTTTGACAGCGAAGAACCTGAAGTACATTAGGTGAGTTTAGGTGCACAAAAAAAAGCTCTAAAACGATGTTTCTTGTTGTAATTTTAGCCTGGTGGTCAAATGAATACTTACAGTTACAACTGTAACCAAAAAAACTAAATCTATGTAAATTTATTTACTATGATATCAGAAATTTCCAGCTAAATAAATGATACATTTAAATTTTAAGATAAATGAGAACCTTTGCAACCAGAGCCAATTCAACTTAATACATACATTTTAAAAGCTGGACATCTGTATAAATCCGATTTTTATGTTAAGAGCCAGTAAGGAAAATTAATAAAGGGGTAAATCTTAAACCCAGATAAAAAAGGCTCTAAAAGGCGCCCGTAGTCATGAAATATCAATTTATTGAACATCAACCTGTTTCGTGGTACCAGACCACTTCTTCCCTGTATAGAACCTAAAACCCTCTTATTATGTTCATTTTTTGTGTCCAAAAAACCCACTGGGCCGTTTTTGAAGGATCCGTGAGCAGGACAACCACCTCAGTAAGGGACAAGTCACTGTTATGGCGTGTTAAGTTGTATGTTTACATTTCATGTGGAGCTACTGAGGTTTGTAAACAATTGGCTTTTGTTAAGAGGCTGTAAAGAGATAAAAGAAGAGCGAAAGACAGAAAGGAAGGAAGGAAAATGTGTATACATAAACATAAGTCAACAGCCGACACAAGATTCCTACTTGCTTCATGGCAGTCTCTCCTATTTTGTCGGAGTGCTTTCTGATACTTTCTAGGAAGTCTTTTAGACCAGACATGGAGATGTCCTTGATTTCTTCTCGTAATTTGGGAAGATTCTCAGCCATAATCTGGCAAAATCGATACTGGGAAACGTTTGGAAGATAAACGTGTTCTAGCTGGTCCATTGTCTTCAGGGCGGAATAATACCTGTGAATAAAAAAATTTACTTGAAGACTGTATCAATCTATAATATATGTCTGTAGTCACACATTGTCTGCAAATGCATTATACAAATAAAGTTCTTTATATAGTCTTTACTGGTAATTCACTACCTGCCAATAGTATTCATTCGCAATTTTTACATCTCCGTGTGCAGAACACATTATGCGAAACATGTCATTTTTTGTTAGATTGGTATAAGAAATACCTATGTTTCTTTAATATAAATAACATCAGAAACAAATAATGTAAGAACAGTTTTTATTAGCACGGTGAGAAAAAATTGGTTATTCTAATAAAAATATTTTTTACATTAAATAACGAGGACCCTAAAGCGTGTATGAGAGATGTGCATTTCTCTTTAACAGTTGTCCTCATATTACTTTTCAGCATCATATTAAAAAACTCCCGACATGCAGATTTCACTATGTTTGTTATTTTGCTTCGCACAGAGCTGTGGCTGCGTTTAATAGGATCACACTGGCAAGACATTAAAATAAATAACATGGTCAGCGAAGGAGTGAATTGTGTAGGATGGCGTAAGCTGTAAATTAGAATGCTACAGATGAGTTTCAGGACTTCTTTTATCCAATTTCTAAAAGAGCAGCTTCACATGGCGTGACCTCTCGGGAGATAATTCCATAACGGCATTAAAATCATATAAACGGTTTTATTCAAATTATATAAATCAGCTTATCACAACACTGTTGGTTCATCTGGAAGGTTTTCCAATGCAGTTACTGAAATCAGAATTAGCATAATCCAACTTAAACCCATTCTTGAGCCCCTTGCTAATTATATATATCTCCAGCTCAAGGCCTTGCCCTTTCAACATCTGCTCAGATGGGAGCTTTGGGACTTTTTTAATATGTAGGTCATTTACAGGTCAGGATTTACATTGTATTCCTTGCATTTAATTCCCACAGAAAACTGTCGCGTAGTGCTATGATAGTCCTAGGTTCTAAATGTAAAGTAAAAAGATGCTGATCTTATGGAAATGTGCAGAAAGAAGAGAGCAGAAGATAAAGAATCCATGGTAATTATTAATAGTAGAGAGCTGTACCATGTAAAGCTGGGAACAGATGGTACGATTTACCGTCTATTCCTTATCAGATTGTTTGCACTAGGAGCGGCGTGATGACGTCATCGCTAGTGCCATCGGACTGCACTCTTAATGTGCAGCTCATTACTTCGGCTGGGGGCAGCCGTCCCCAGCTGAACTAATGGGATCGGGCTAAAATTTACCATCCTGTCGGATAACTGTGCGATCTGACAGGACGGCTGATTTCAGTCCAATCCCCGTCAGTTGCTGCATCCAATTCCTGCACAACCCGATCCTTAAGGGATGCAGGAGCGCACAAGGCATCAGATCGGGGATCGGATCGTGCAGGAATTGGTACGTGTATGTTTAGGGCATCAATGAATACAGAAAGTTTGGCATTTAAGTGATACAATTTAGCAAGAGACACAAGCCTTGGCATATAGTTAAACTCTGCGTACAAGGTTTGGATTGAGCCAGAGTTCTATACAGATACAAACTGTTAGCTTCACCTTAAACATGAATAGCTCACAGAGTGGTGAGCACAGAGCATAAAGCACTAAGACAGCTGATTTTTTGGGGGGCACACTTCTACTGCTCAACTTTTTTTAGATTAGAGCTGCTGTCATAAGGTGCTCCTGTCTATATGCATACACTCCAGACTCAGATGAACTTCTCTTTGATGGAATGCCTTCCTGATACATCTACACATTGAACCATTTGTAAAGAAGGTTAAGTATTAATAGTAAGTGGAGGAATATGGTAAAATGTCACAATAAGGGTCAGTGTAATGAAAAGGTATTACAATAAACCTTACATATCTTATATTTATTGTCTGTACCCAATGAACACATGCTTGTCAAAGGAAGTTCATAACTGCATAGGACCCAACATACTTCTTTAGATTTACTGGGCAGACCCACTTTGTTTTGTGGTAACTTTACAACCAAACATAAATTTATCTATTATCCTACAATGTAGTGGTGTGGTGGATGTAGTGGTGTAGTGGAGAGCAAAGAATCACTGGCTAATACAACATAATTAGGCCCTTTCATGGTAGCAATAGATTTCTACTGAGTAACTGCACCAAAATATGGTGCAAAAATACAGGTGGGCATAGTGAAATGTTGGTATTTCGAACAAATAAGGTTTCCTTGCAACTCACCATTACCTTCCAGTTTGTTTTGTATTAGTTTATACATATCAGAGCCTTGAGGTAAAAAGGAAGAAATACCCACAAATACCCACATTGGGAAGTTCTTATTTCCACTTTATCTAATAAGATTGTAAGCTTGATCGGACAGGGTCCTCTACTCCTCTTGTGTCATAATCTGTACCTGTGTGTATTATATTGTGTTGTATCTCCACTCTAATGTATTGTACAGCGCTGTGTAATATGTTGGCACTATATAAATAAATGATGACAATAATAATAACAAAAGTGATGCGCGGGACACACAAATGACCACTAGAGAGAGTTGCAATATATGATATGTAATATAAACCACAACTAAAATATTTCCTTGACTTACAATGAAACGTAAAAATGCGTACTGACTGAAAACACACTCCAGAGGGATATTTTAACAAATTCAGTCAAATAGCCAAAGGTGTATCATTTTATGATACAACAAAAGTTTTTTCTTCTTTTTTGCAGCACCCACCTAACATTTGTGGCATTACACTACCTCCTCACCTCCACACATTTACCTTCGAATCTATATAGTGCACTCTGTGTGCACACCAATTGGTTTTTGTTGGCTAGAATGCTTACAAAAATATGCTTCTCTGCGCCATACTAATACCAAGCCAATCCTTGCAGCTACCATTGCTGCACCCCGTGCTGGATATCTGGCCATATTCCATTTTCTTTAGAGTTTAAAATAAGCTAACTTCAATCAACGGAGCTGTCTTATATGAATTTTAAATAGCCAGTTACGCTCCCATACACCTTACGATCTTACCATACAATTTCTGTACAATCAACTTTTGTTCTACCCAATCCATGTATTATGAGGAGCTTTGTAATACAAAAAAAACCTGACCACATGTTTAATTCTTCCCCACAGTATATATAATGAAGAAAGCTTTGGCATTAGTTTCTTTTTAAACCATGTAATGTAATCATACACATGTACTGGATGCCTAAAGTTTTTAGTTAACTTTAAAATGTCTGTGTCACATCTTAATGAACAAACCTATAAATATCCAATTTAACCAGAGTTTGAAATGAAAACCCTTTATAATCAAATAGATGATACTAATTATCAAAGAAATAGGTACCACTCTGCTAACAGCAGCTAGCTGTACAAAGGACATAGTCAAGGTCGATTGTCTTCAAGTTTAAATGGTAAATTCATTTATGATGTGTTATGATAGATTAAGTAGATATTAATGAACAAGGAAGAGATCATTATTCCTCTGTTCCAACTGTGCTCCCCAAGGATCTCATTTATTGCTGCTCCTTAAATTGTTTTAGATGAAGTAAAATATTAATGGATAATATTCAGTCTCCTATGATTATATTTTCATTACATTTCATGCTGTTTAACTAAAAATTGTTTCTTTTCTGAACCCTTCATTACACTTTTGACAAATTGCTCCATTTCTATGGAACATCTGGCTGTTGTCAAAACTAGATACATGAGACAAGAGTTTGACTTCTACTACTTTCTAAGAGCTTGCCATGCGGACAATGTGTAAAATAAAGAGCTTACTTTATTTCACTTTCTATACCTACCGGGATCTACCCTCGTAGATACCCAGTTTTAGGAAACTGTTCTGACACTAGGCCAGTAGTAAGCATTCAATATGTAGTCAAAGTAAACCCCTCATTGACCACTAAGCGTAGAACAAGGTCCTAAAGAAAGAATATATGAATCAAAGCATATCTATGATAGCAAAAATGTCTTTGGATCTTGAATTTAAAAACATTTTACAGGTACGGGTTCAACATCTAAAAAAAAAAGTAGAAGATGGAATGAGGGCATCAAATTTCCAAAATGTTTAAGGCTTTAATTGGCCACTCCATAGTCTTAAGGTACGCAGCAATTCACCGTTCAGTGCGTTCGAGCGCAGCATGGTAACGTCACGATGGAGTCACCACGCCCCGTTCGATGGGGGGTTGACCCATGTATGGCACCCTTAGTCTATTCCTATTGATAGAGAGAACATAAGTAACTATGGTGGAGTATTTTGCTTGACTATGCTTTGCTTCTAATAGTATTAGTAGCAGTAGTAGTACAAAGTACTAGTAGTAGTACAAGTACCCACCTTTAGATGTTCTGTCTAACTTTTTTTTACTTACCAAATTCAGCCACATCCATTTATGTGATAAGGATATCATGAGGCCCACTTGGCGAGCCACTCTTTCTGATGACCCAATAGGCTTTCTTAGCACTACTGAATGCACCATTACATTACATGTCATGTAATGACATTACACCACTGGTTTCTCTGCATACAAACTGAACTGCCTCACACCTAGTCTTTCTTTAACGCAGATCTTTCAAGGCCTGTAAATTGTAAATAAAATTGTAAATAAAAATGTGTTTATCAGGCACATTCCACAGACTGAGATGGGATAGTTTTGCAGTCAACAACTGGGACTATTTATGTTTATATTTTTTGAACAATTGGTGACCTGTGTAAGGGTCCATTATCCTGTATGGGATCTTCAACAATTTTTAGGCAAAACAAATATCCCCATAAGAATTTCAGTCTATACAAACAAAAGATGTTTAAAATATTACTTTTCTGATACTACATTTTAAACAACATAAAAATACACAAAAGGGATCCCTCTGGGATATGTTAAGAGCCTATTTTATTAGTCAAGGAAAATCACAATAAATGATCTTAGTATTGCAGGTTACCTGGTGTCACCCAGGTCCTGTGTGTAAGACCCAAAATATAAAAAAATGTGTAATATAGCATATCGACATTCACAACATGTGATACAGAGTTATGACATGCTACTACAACATACACAATGTCTAAAAAAGCATATACAATACACATAAGCAGTGGAGTAGACCGTCCACGATGGTTTGGATGTGGTGCATGAGGGGCTACATGTTTCGCCAATGAGGCTTCATCAGGCCAGTGCATCTTGCAATGTGTGTAGATATGCTTAGTGTTATTAGACTTGCGCCTCTCCTAAGAATGGGGAGAGGTTTATCTCTGAGTCAGGAGGCACGGTTGTCTTCCCTAGCAAACTGTGGGGTCAATCCCGACCAAGCAGCATCAAGGCTCTCCACCATTGGTGGTGGGAGCTCTGGTGGGTGTACAACGGTTCAGACCACCTCCAGTGCGGTCTCGGTGTTGGAGATGCCGTTTTGACCCAATATAAGTGCCGAATCCTAGAGGCTGCTATGCGGTCCAGGTACTGAATCCCAGTCTGGGGGCCTCCGAGTGCAGCTGTAGCCACAATGGTCTCCTGCACTATGTGTATTGTATATGCTTTTTTAGACATTGTCTATGTTGTAGTAGCATGTCATAACTCTGTATCACATGTTGTGAATGTCGATATGCTATATTACACACTTTTTTTTATATTTTGGGTCTTACACACAGGACCTGGGTGACACCAGGTAACCTGCAATACTAAGATCATTTATTGTGATTTTCCTTGACTAATAAAATAGGCTCTTAACATATCCCTGTGACTGCAACATTGTATCACTGTTCCAATTAGAGTCCCCAGAGGGATCCCTTTTGTGTATTTTTATAGTGTCCTAGGGATGGGAACAGTGGTTAAAATTACCCTCCAATCTTACCCCATTCTTTCTACATTTTAAACAACATACACTCACAAACAAGCACCCTAGGCCATAGATTTTGGTCTTGCCCAACCTTATGCTCTTCTTAGCACAGGGATAATATTTTAATTGTGAAAGTCCTAGAATAAAATATTCCTCTAGATATCTCCACACATCAACTGGAAATACCACCTAAACATCTTGTGTACCCTACCTACAAATTGATGGCTCATACTAACAACAGTAAGTTGACTTATTGCTCTTAAGTGTAAACAAACCAATCCTACTGCTGCTCAAGACTAGAGCCCCCTTACACCTTACAATCTTACCATACAATTTCTGTACAATCCACTTTTCTTCTACCAAAACCATGTAATATGAGGAACTTTCTTATCCTTCCAATCACTATGTATTCTATCAGGGAGGTCACTATACTACATAGTTGTTGATAGATCTAATGACAATTGTATGGAGTGATCTAAAGGTGTATGGGGGGCTTTACACACTAGAATATTGTGATGGGAAATTTTACAGCTCAGATGGCACCATACCACACTTCGAATAGACCAGGGCTTTGTGGGATGCTTTATGCATCTTGTCGAACCTGATGTTGACAAATACAACTCTTAAGCCGGCCATAGACGTCACTCCGCTGTGAGGAGTCGGCTACAGAACGGACAGGAATCCTGTGTGTTCCACTAACACACACGATACCTGTATGACTGTAGCCAATTAACCTGGAGGGGGAGGAGACTTCCCCTCCGAGTTAACAGACTGCAGCGCAGGATCGGAGGATCGGGCAGAAAAAGAACCAGCAGGACGGATCCATGTGCGATCCGACCTGCTGGCTTTTTTTGTCAGATCCTCAAGGTGGGCTCCCTTATAGTTGCGGTTAACCAACCTTTATGTGCTCGGCGGGAGCGAGCACGCCGGTTGGTCGGCTGCAACTATGGCCGGCAATCGGCCTATCTATGGGGGGCTTAACATTCCTATATATTTGTATATATGAAACTTTGGGACAACATTTATCAGCACACTCACATGTTGAGGTAGTAGAAACCAATTATACTAATCACCTGAGAATCTCTGTTATGAAGAACTGGTACCACTACATTATGCCACTGTGCTTTTTGTTGCCAGTTCTTTTCATAATTTAATGGTTTCTAATAAAAGCTCTCTTAGGAAGGTGGGAAGAATTGGGAATTTCCAAACTCCAGAAACAGATAATTAATCTGCCAGACAAGAGATTACATAGTCTTCAAATTCAGTCAACTTCACAATGATATGTTCAACCTGTACCTCAACAGGAGGACATTAGACAGAAGGATGCTCAATTATCATTCAACACCTCAGAGTCAGGGTACTGTGGAGTTTAATGATCTGAAGAGAAGTCAAGATTGTTTAGCAAATCCACTGGTGGTAAAACATTGTAACTCACATAAAAGGGTTTCAGAATTTACTTTCAAAGTATACTAAAAGGTTTGAGTTCATCAATGGCTAAAGGCCCCCATACACCATACAATCTTACCATGCAATTTCTGTACAATCAACTTTTCTTCTACCGAAACCATGTAATATGAGGACCTTTCTGATCCTTCCAATCATTATGTGTTCTATCAGGGAGGACCTGGAACTACAAAGCTGTTGGTAGATCTAAACGTAATGGAATGGAGTGATCTAAAGGTGTATGGGGGGCTAAATTGATAAAATATCTGGACCAAAAGAAGGACGTTGCTCAAAAGAGCCTGAACCTACTATGTTCCTAATAGGAGATCACCTGAGTATAGCACAATTCGAAGTTTGTTTTGTATGAAAATGGAAACACCAATTTTCATTTCAAAGAAAACATACCTCACTCAATTTATCTAAAAGGGCATGTCAATAAAAGCATTGCACTTACCTTTTCCCACTTATCTGTTCCTTTAGCTTGCTGTACATTTCTAAAGCTAAAACAGACATAACACATAATGAGTCTAAAAGGTATTTTGTCATCACAGATTTTAAAATAACAATGTCTGTAAAGGTAGCCATACACAGGTCGATTTTCCACTAGATTTTTGACAGATGAACGGTGAACAATCAGGTTCTGTCCACCCTGAACGATCGACCAAACAAAATCAGAATCGACTAAAAACCGGATCGGACATTAAACTGGACCCATAGCTCAATATGCAGCAGCCTTTCCGATTGATGGATTTTGTGGAATCAGCTGTTTTGGAGATTGGCTCATGTACAAATCAGCCACAAATCGGATTCCCAAGGTGGTGTTGCATCGTTTCCCGATCCGATCAATTGCCGATTCCCGATCGCCTGAAATGATCGGATCAGGAATCGATCGGAAACAAATCGGCCCCTGTATGACTACCTTTATTGTCTGCAGTTCTTTCTATTCTAGTAGTAGAAGTAGAGAATACCTGGTGATTCTTCCAGGATATATGTTTTTTCTTTGCAAGTTTTGATATGAGCTAGTTCTTCCCGCATAAATGTACAGTGCGTCTTTTAGATGAGGAACCAAAGTCATGAAGTTACATTCAGGGTTATGCCCAGCTCTATTATATTTTCGCCTTAGATAATGGAAGGCAGGGAGGCCTTAGCCAAACAATCTAGGAGGCGCCTGACGCTTCTTTTAACAAAGCGTTGACTGTTAATTTTTTCTCCCTTAATTAACACATGCCTCTTCTGGGCCTCTAACACACAATGCAAGCTGTGCACCCTGGGGTACTCAGTTCATGCGAGACTGGTCATCAGTTGAAAAAGATTTATCAGTAATTATTGTTGGTGAATTCATATTTACACTATTATCCATCTTTGTATCTATTAAAACATTGAATTATCACTTGTTCATAGTAGCAGCAATCCAGTCTTCCAAAATGGGCCCTGTACTGGCTTGTAAGTCTAGTTTAGGAGATCAGCCTGAAATAATTAGGAGGCATCATCAGCTTCCACCTAACTCTTGATAGTACACGGTGAAACATTTTTATCTTTCTGGAAGCATAAGAGGCCGACTCCTAAAGTAATTTTGCTGAACAATACTTTATTTTATACTCTAAAATGGCTTCATACCTTTATATAACTACACAAAAACTACTACCGTTTCTGTAGAAAATATGTGTTTTTACAATAGGGTCCCCTTGCCTTTACACATACGCAAGAGTAAAAGGATCTGTGGATAGCACAGATATTATTAAAATTAACTATCTACAATGAAACTATTCTGGCTTTACATTAAATCAATCCTATCTTATAAGAGCACTGACCTGGTTTTAAAACAGCTTTAATAAGATGACAGTGTTTGGGCTTAGGGCTGTACTGCTGAAGACAAGGCATCATTATTTTTACTGCAACTCTTTAAAGCTAGCCACACATGGTTCAATTGACTGTACAATCAATGTAATTCGATCAATT
>CM070037.1:52720416-52732718 GCA_036250615.1 Ptychadena robeensis | reverse complement strand
TGGTGCGCTTTTGGTACAGAAATCTGTACCTATGCAGTGCGCTAGGGAGGTTAAAAAAAAACAAAAAGCAATTGCCTGTAAATTGAGAACACTGTAACTGATGTTTGACTGGGGATCGATTTTTTTATTGCATACCTCAACAAAGGGGAGGCCCCTAGTTGAGAGTCTTAATATAAAGACTTAAAATAATTTTTTAAATGTTTTTTCTAGGTAACTTTGATCTCACCATGTGTGAGAGGTCCTCTGTGCTCTATCATTCGTTGGGAGTGGGGATCATCTTGCTAAAGAGGATGCCTGAATGCTCAATGAGCCCCCCATAATAATACAATACAACACCAGGCCTTCTAATGGGGATGAGGCCTACCTTAAAGTTGAGGTATGGCATGGTGCCTGATTTGGCTTGGGGTTGCACGCTCGTCGTTCATGGGTAAAAGAGTTTTGCAGGTAAAAATAGCCTCTCAGAACCCTAAAAGTGTGCTCCCACACTCCAGTCAAGAGAGTGTGGAGACATCCTTTCAGCCAGATGCCCGCTGGGCAAAAAATTACGACACAATATGGCTCAATGCCAAGTCATTTTTTTAAGAGCCTAAGTGCTAGAGAAACACCTGCAAACTTTTTTAAAGTGCTCTTGCTGTAGTAGTAATTGTCTGATTATATATGAAATGCAAACTGTTATTCATCAGTGCAGATCTCTGTAAATCTTAATCAACTAAACATGCTGCAATTTTGCCACAGTGCATCATTCTAAACAAATAAGGTTGGATTGCAGCATTTAACTTTTTATGCGTATAAATAATTTTATAAAACATGTGTTTAACAGCTCTTCTCAGAGCTTGCAGTAATATTTGCAAGCACCCAATCAAATGTCCAATGGGAGACTAGACAATGAAGCCTCTAGAAAATAACACAGATAAAAAAGGTCCCTGCCAGAAAAAATATATAGCTGTGATTGCGTCTAAATCTTATGGTAAGGAATAAAGCATAGGACAATAACACCAAAAATGCTAAAATGACAAACACCGTGGTAAAATGTCAAGTTTTTGTGCTGTACAAAGAACAGCCCCAAAGGAACACCATACATACGTCACCAAAAGAACACCATGCCCACAGTGAAGCATGGTGGTGGCAGATTCATGCTTTGGGGGTGTTTTTTCTTCAGCTGGAACTGGGGCCTTAGTTAAGATAGAGGGAATTATGAACAGTTCAAAATACCTGCCAATATTGCACAAAACCTTCAGGCATCTGCTAGAAAACTGAACATGAAGAGGAACTTTTTTTTGAGCATGACAATGACCCAAAGCATACATCCAATTCAACAAAGAACTGGCTTCATCAAAAGAAGGTTAAAGTTTTGGAATGGCCCAGCCAGAGCCCAAACCTGAATCCAATTGAAAAACTGTGGGGTGATTTGAAGAGGGCTGTGCACAGGAGATGCCCTCGCAATCTGACAGATTTTGAATGTTTCTGCAAAGAAGAGCGGGCAAATCTTGCTCATACCCAAAATGTGCCATGCTGATAGACTCATACCCAAAATGTGCCATGCTGATAGACTCATACCCAAAATGTGCCATGCCGATAGACTCATACAAAAAAGGGGCCATGCTGATAGACTCATATACAAAAACACTGAGTGCTGAAATAACATCAAAACAAAGTATTGTTTTTCAATTGAGTGATAACGTTTATAGGCCACATAAAGGTGGAAACAGTTCTGAAATGATTTATCTTTGCCTCTTTTTTGTACAGCATAGGAACCTGACATTTTACCAGGGGTGTGTAGACTTGTCATGTCCACTGTATGCTTGCCTGGGAGAGCATAACTGGATTTAGGCCTTGTATTTTTAATGCTATATCCTCTGTGTGTGTGTGTGTGTGTGTGTGTGTGTGTGTGTGTGTGTGTGTGTGTGTATATATATATATATATATATATATATATATGAATTAATAACTGTATTTCTTACCTCTTTTCCGGCATCCTGAAATCTTCGGTTGGTATCAGTAACCTGGACCTTTAAAAAACAAGATTTTTCCTTGGTTAGAGAAATAAGCAAACAGTGCTCTAATGTAACTGCTCACCCTTGTAATCAGATCATGATTCATGAGGAACTTAGAACAAAGCTGGGCAAATTCAAATTAACTCTACAGTTTGAACTTGAACTTTTAACCACAAAGCCCTTTTGTTGCCTTTAATTACTTATGACAGTTCGGACTAACAGATTCTGTGGCAAACTTCTCAAATTTACTTGGGATTTTTGAACTCTCCTTGTTCCTGTGGGTCTGTCAAACAATTCAAATCATTGACCCAATTGGCCACTGGTCCCTTTTTGATAACCTCAATGAGGTCTATGCTCCATTCATTGTCCGGGAGAAATGGCAATGGCATTTTTCTTGTAATTAAACATTCATACTTAGCTGAATGCAAACATTGGGTGGCTGATTCACATCAAAAGTGAAAATCTACAAACCCCAGCAAGATTTTTTCATGCCGCAGGTGCAGCCAGAGCTCGACCTCATATTTTCCCACATATTGAGTGACCCATTAGGTCATCATAATAAGGAAGCGCATTCGGATGGATTCAAAATCTCATTAATTTCTGAACAATGATGTTCAATGACCTCATTGATGCCGCGTTTTGTCCCCTGTTATCTGAATATCATTTAGATAATGTTTTGCCAATCACAGGCTCTGCTGAACTGCGCTCGACTTGTCTGCTGCCCACATTTGTATCCTACAGAAGTGTAAAAGGAGCTAAAAGGGTTGGTACAGTGTGACCTCTGCTGAAGCTCCTAACACTTCTCTGGAAGACGGAGCATAATCTTTTCCCAAAGCTGAAACGCTAAGCACAATTACCAGCGATATCCCATACGTAATTGAAAATCCTAGCTGACTCCCAAGGGGTACAAATGTAATTTGGCATGGGCTGCTGGAAGGAAATGAAAAGGGGAAAAAAACAATGTTTGGTGTGTTTTGCTAAAACTTGACAGCAACATTGACGCACCTGCAGCACAAAACTCCCATCTGCATAAATACGGAGGCTACTGGCTATTGATGTGCAGGTGCTGACCTAAACACAATTGTAACTCATGTCATTGACGCAGGAGTCGACTCAATGTACGTGCAAAGACATTGTGTGGTTTTGGCACAATGGAAAAGATAGTGAGCTAATGAGGACTTTTATTATTACTGGGCAAGGACAGCGAAAAGAGGGTTTCCACTTGTTCCAGTACACATTACTGCAGTGCAGTCAGGAGGCCACTGGCCAGAAAATGTCCTCTAAGGCCATCAGCTTTTATGAAGATTCTACTTCTTGGTCCGAATTTTATAGCCAAACAGTAATCAGGCATTTTAAGTAAGCGAAAGGCAAAGTCCATATAAAAACAAAATGATCTAAAAAATGTGGAAGCATTCAGTACCTTGACAATAGTATTTGTCCACTGCTTCACAGTCCAATATTTTGTTGATCGTAGAGTGGGCAGACATTTTAGGGAATTTCAATTCATCACCATTAGCAAAAACAAAATACAAAAGAATATATATGGCTTTTGTATTTTGTCCAATTTTTGAGCCCGACTTTACTAACAAAACTCACCCTAACATCATGCATACTCTTCTGTCCAGTCTGGGTTTTACTTTGAACCCCAAGTGGCCATAACATTTTGAAAAACCCCATTTGGAAATAAATCTTGCAAAAGCTACTTACCCCCTTTGCAGTGTCAGCACCAGAAGTGCCAATAACCAGGCAAACTAGGGCACAAAAAGAAGGAAGAAGCTCCCTTCATGTAGTCTCTGTTCTGCCCCATGAGTCTGTGATACACACTGGAGGAGTGGGTGGACACTGGAAGAAGTTCCCTTCATGAAGTCTCTGCTCTGCCCCATGAGTCTGTGATAGAGACTAAAGGAGCGGGGTGGGGACTGGAAGAAGTTCCCTTCGTGTAGTCTCTGCTCTGCCCCATGAGTCTGTGATAGACACTGGAGGAGTTGTGGAGACTGGTAGAAGTTCCCTTCATGTAGTGCCTGCTCTGCCCCATGAGTCTGTGATAGACACTGAAGGAGCGGTGTGGAGAGACTGGAAGAAGTTACCTTCATGTAGTCTCCGCTCCACCCCTTGAGTCTGTGATGGACACTGAAGGAGCGGGATGGAGAATGTAAAGCTGGGCATACATGTGTAGACTCCTGGGTCAATCGACGCGAATCAATGTGCAGCTTGTAGGCTATGTGCTGTGCGGGGGAAGGCCAGCCATACCCATCCAAAGCAATGGTCATTTATGGTCATGTCCGATATCTCTGTTTTTGAGCGGGATAGATTGATCCTGCTCGAAAACAGGAATAGCCGTATACGATATGCCCCAGATAGATGGCCATGAGCATGCACGGCGTTGAAGTGGCCATCGATCTAGCCCATATCTATGCGTGTACCTTAGGAGGTTCCCCATATGTAGTCTCCGCTCTGCCCCTTGAGTCTGTGATAGACACTGGAGGAGCGGGGTGGAGACTGGAGAATTAAATGCAGTAACCATATCGGCACTGGAAGAGAGGTGAAGGTAAGTATGTAGTTTTCAGACCAAGACAGTGGACATGTACGTAAGGTGTATTTTTTGTTTTTAAGGCTGTTTTTAGGGTTGTTTTTTTTTTTACTTTTCTTTAAATCATACAATGAAAAATTAGAAAATATATTTAGTAACAAACTTATTTTTAATGATGTAATTGTATATTATAATTACAGTATTTAACAGTGTCACACTGCCATCTTTAGGTGACTGTGCTATCTGCAGGATGAAAGCTCAATTTTGGTAAATGAACCTCTAGCCAGCTATGATATAAAAATGTTAGTATAAAATGATCTTAGAATGAAAGCTATGTTCAGTGTCAATTGCTTGATGTAAAGTCTGCAGCAGCCACCTAATAACACGCACAGTTTGGACAATTTCCAGATTTATCATATCAAACAGGGAAAATAAAAGAAAGCTTACCTTGAGTTTTTCAGCATCAGCCCTTACTTTTAAAAGCTCATTAATTGCATCTACAAATCCCTGATGGTGAAAATTGCACATTTTTTCAATTTCCCGGTCATGATTGCGAATCCGTGTATCCAGTTTTTCCATAAATCTTTGGTGGGCATTTGGCTGGTCATCATAGACAGAGCTGCAGAGACAAAAGATGTGCGACATGGTTACTAACATGATAGAAGTGAGTAAATAAAATGATTATGCACAATAATATTCCACGGCGCCATGTTTTCCAAACCTGTCCTAAAATGTAAGTACTCCAATAGATCAGCTTGGTATAGTCTATTGTGCTAATGTGTTATAAATGATAACATATGTAATATGTACATATTGTGGGGGTTTAGTCTCAAAGGAGGACTCTGATCATAATAGTCCACACAAAACATATTTTAAGGGCTCCTGCCCGTTTTTTATTTACAGCAAACAGTCCAAATACTATTACCCTCACAGGGGTTAATATAAAAAAAACATAAGGTCCTTCAAAAATGCCAAGCCTCCTGGCTTGCAAACACTCAAACAATGGGTCTTCCTGTTTAACTTCAGGAACATCTAGAAGTCACAGGTCTGGCCCACACACTCTTTGTGTGCCATAAATATCCTTGTGTGCCCTCAATATCTGCTGCTCCAGCAGAATCATGTCTCCAAACTCATCAGAAGCCCCAACTGAGTGGCCTCAGCTCCTTTTGAGAAGACACACAAGGCTCCCTTGCAGACTTTACAGCAGTTGCAAACTATGGGATGGGAAGTCCCACCCAGTTCCTTCCACAGTTCGGACCCTATAAGCAAACTAAACATGCTCAGCAACCTACCGTTGCGGTTTAACAGTCTGAACATCACAGGACTCTTTAATTGCTGACTGTGGTACATGTACACAGTGACAGATAAACAGTCTGTGACAATATTATGTCATTGCATATGCAGACTTTACTACTGTTCTTCACAATGGTGCTGCATTAGTGCTCCTTCTAGCAATGAAAGTTTACAGGTCAGCTTAAAGTCCCCATACACCTAGCGAGCCGCGGATGATTTTTAGGCCAACCAATGCCTGCAAAATCTCCCGCGGGCCAATGGCATTAGTTTGAATGGGGACTAGAGTCTGAAACACAAAGGGTGCCCATTAATACTCTTAGCAATGGAGTGCATCATCACGTTGTACTCCGACGCTTGTATATCGCCCAGACTCATCCGGTGTATGGGGGGCCTTTAGTGAAAACAATGCACTGCCACCCTCTGTATAATGTATCAGCAGTTGTTAATAAGGTAATTAAAGTAATTATAGTAATAAACCAAGAAAAGTTAGGCACTATAAACATTAGTAATGAAAGTGCATTGTGTAAAAAAAACCACAAACTTTATCCTACATTGAAGTCACTATGTCTATGCTCTGTTCCTGGCACAGTCAGTGTGCGCCATCTTCTGGTAACATGAACAACTGAACGCGCTGATAGTTTTCACACACAGAATAATGAATAAAGCACCCCATACACGCTTAGAT
Organism: Ptychadena robeensis; assembly: GCA_036250615.1. NCBI lineage: Eukaryota > Metazoa > Chordata > Amphibia > Anura > Ptychadenidae > Ptychadena > Ptychadena robeensis. The sequence goes on along the minus strand of CM070037.1, from coordinate 52,726,216 downwards.
TTGCACCCTTTTCCGGCTGAAAAATCGGGTTGAAAGCTAAAGCTTAGAGGGCCGAAATTGTCCGTCAAATAGATCTAAGCCATTACGGATATGTCTGTAATTCTTAGATCAGTTTAAAGAACTTGGATGGGGACCAGCTTCCCCTTCTGAACTCGCCCCCCCCCCCATTCCTTTTGCAGTGGAGAACACAGAGCCTGCCTGCAGCAGCGGCTCTCCCTCCAAAGTTCCCCTGATGGCGATCTGAGCAGCTAGAGTGATGGGCATACTCTAAGTGCTGGTACACAAAGGGATTATGGCCATATTATTACCATATTTCTTGAATATACACAGGTTGTAGCTGCAGAGAACAACAGGAATGAGATGCACAAAAGGATATTCAACTGAATATTTTAGCAAACTAGATGTCATTCGGTTAGGTGTTGCATTACTATACACCTACACTTTTACAAACATAATTGTAACTAACGTGGGTCATACATCATTATGGCATGTCCATTGATTATTGATGGATGCGTCATCCGTCAAGCCTCCATTGCGTTAACGTGGCGGAAGCACGGACCAATGGATCGGGCACTCTGATGGGCTGTGGAGACAGCCATGTCATAGCCCCATTGCCATCAATGGGTGGGTTCTGCACTGCGTAAAAATCCCTGTGTTCGGCGCAGGGTTTTAACACATAGTGGAGTCATGCTTCCATGGTGGTGTTTCCATGGTGTTCATGAGTCCGCCAAGGCCCCTCTGTCTATCTCATCTATGACGCGTTAGGACATCAGTGTGTATCCTGTAAGGCATGCGTTACGGACGGAGAATGTTTCTGCCACGTCTTCTTCTCCTGAAAATGACTCTTGAAGGCCTGGAAGTAATGATGGTGAAAGACCGGAAGTGATGTTGGGTAAGTCCGTTTTTTATTTCTTTTTTTTAAGGGAAAACAGTTCGTTACCAGCAAATACATACTGTTTCCCCTTAAATTATGCAATCAACGCATTGTCTATGGGTGTGTCAGCGCACCCATAACTGCATTGGGCTCTGTTGTGTTATTTGAACGCAGGGCTCTACGCTGACATAAACGCAAGGAAGCACAACACATTAATGCATGTGGGAACAGGGTCATTGAATGGAGTAGAATGCGTCAACATGCATTTTAAAGCCATGGAAACATAGCAGAAAGGATATGTAGATAATAGAGCTCACCCATGCCCTGGAATCTGTAGCCCCCCCTAGAAACTGGCCGAACAAGGGTAGCTTTGGATTCAGCTTACTAACTCAGAATGTTTTCTGAGACCAGTGAATACATAATGGGAGCTTTGAGGGACAATAGATGAGTATTGGTTGGCTTTAGCTTTGTCCTCCCCATAAGAAAGTAATTCTGGGAGGCAATCAAGAAGACACAAGGAAGGTACAAATCAGGTAGAAACTCTACAAAAAGTGACCATTTGTGGCACAAATCTCACTTTACTTTGTGGTAAGGATGTTCTTGTGTTATAGCTGCCAAATCAGGTCGTTTACCTGGCCCGTGGTAATAACCCTGCAAAACTGCCTATTGTTTAACTAGGCTACATCTCATCTTAACATCATCCTGAGTATGAACATAAGCTGCTGTGTACCAACAATAAACAAGGCCAATATAAGCAATAAACCTCCCTATTTCACGTTGTATTCATTGCCACAGGAAGTTTTGATCCTGTCACAAGAAACAATAGATGATATAGTTCAGATGTACTCACTGACAAAACAACCAGTAAATGGGTCATTAGGTAAACAGTAGAGCATGTGCTGGCTGTTGTATGTGGCAAACACACAGACCCGAGACCATTTATTGTGTCAGCCATCGATGACTATCTTCCAATGTTATTAAAGCAATAAACCTCATACAATTTCATTAACCACAAAACCCGAAGATAAGGTTTCAGTAAACATACTGCATAGTAGTGAGGTGTCATAAAGATTAAATTTAAAAAAAATTATATTTGGTCAAACAGTTCAGCAGTAACAAAAAGGTGGTGCCTTGCTAGTACCAGGTTGGACCTTTCAGATCTGAACAGGCGTCCATCAGATCCGCCATAATTCTTTATGTCATTCATGTTCAATAAGGTACTGGAAATATAAAATAAAAGTAAAATTTGGTCCATATTAGGAAATTAGAACCGAGCAGTTGGCGTTGTGGAAGAATTGTGGGCCCTCATATCTATAATCTCCTTTTTTATCGCTAACCAAATATGTTTGAGATTATCTGAGCTTTGTGACAAGGGGTGTTAAGCCCCCCCCCCCCTTACACACCGTGATGCTCCCTCAATCCTGGAGGTACCAACTGCAGCATCATGACATCATCATGAGGCGCCCAGAGGATCAGCAGGCATTACTTTGGAAGTGTTTAGTGTGATCGATCAGAGAAAAACAGACATGTCCGTTTCCTGGCGGATCTAGACTTTTGCCCACATAGATCGGTCCCTCCATGTGCGCACCCGCAATCCAATTTTGCGGTCAATCGATTGCCACAAACAGGCACACCGGTCGAATGCAAAATCATCTGCGTATCACAGCATGTATACAAGCATGTATACAAGCATAAGGGGCCTGAAAATGCCCCAACCACTAAAAGGCAGCATAAAACACTACTATTTGATGCCATATCCAAAGCTGGGCATACGCAGTATGATTTTCTTTTTTATGGACTTAAAATACAATCATATTAAAGACGATCCCATTACATTTGGACGATCCCATTACATTAGTTTTTAAACAACATAATGTGATTGATTTAAAACAGACCAATCTCTTTAAGCCCCCCCCCCCATACACCTTTAGATCACTCCATACAATTTTCTTTAGATCTACCAACAACTATGTAGTGCCGGGTCCTCCCTGATAGAATACATAGTGATTAGAAGGTTTTAGAAAGGTCCTTATATTACATGGTTTTGCTAGAAAAAAAGTTGATTGTACAGAAATTGGATAGTAAGGTGTATGGGAGCCCTGTATGCCTGCTCCATATTACCATTGCATACAAAACAATTGAAAACCTTAAGAAATTTACTAGCATGTCCAATTCCTGCTCGATCCATTTTATGTTTAATTTCAATCCAAAATTTGGATTCGATTTTGAAAGGAATACATTTTCAAACTTAACACGATCATTTTTTTAATCGATCGAATGGGAAAAATGAAGCGGATATGCCCAGTTTAAATGTTGTAGCATACATACAGACTCATTAGACCAGTCAGCATTTACACATATTCCCTTGTCCAATTTGATGAGTGTTGTGAACTGTAGCCTTGTCGATCGCTCTTCGCTGATGATACCAGGTATGGATTCCTGCTGCTGTAGCCAATGTTATGTGAAGAGAAGTTTCTCTGTATACCTCAGTTGTAACAAGTGGTTATTTGAGATTCTGTTGTTTCTTTAAAGGATAATTCCCTTTTTCATACCATTCTGTACTTTTAGAGATGGCTGGGCATCAAATTCCTGAATCAATAGTTTGCGAAGTACCCATACGGCACTGACAAACCATCTGCCACAGATGAACGTGGTGAATTCAAAGTCACTTAACATAGTCCACATGCCTTGAAAATGTCTACAGGCCCTTATTTACTAAAAAAAGGACAACCTACAGAAACACATAGAGGCATGTAACTTACAAACAGAACAGTAAAGGCACACACACACCGAGTGGGGGCCGTCAGAGCTGGTGCAATCAACCTTTGTCTGTCGGATGTTACCTTCAATGAAGACGCCGCTTTTCATTGAAGTTAACGGCATTGTTAAGGGCCAGAGGGTACCGGACATGTCCGTTCTCTGGCCGGCCGAGCTGTGGGGCGACAGGGATCTGTCGCCCCCTTGTGGGCACCCCCGATCGGCGGCCGATTTTGCCACCGCCCGATGGCCGTGAGCGCACACGCCCATCGGTCGGCGGCAAAATCGGCTGCCGCTCGGTGGGTGTATGTCAGGCTTTAGTTCTAGGCTCCACTGTCCAATAAAACCCCTGCGTTAAACTCAGGGATTTTAATGTAGTGCACGAGCCGGGCATTAACAGCAATGGGGCTATAACAGGCCCTAGATCTGCTGGCCCTGCCTTTGTCAGGCTAATGTCGAAGCAGCCTATCTGCGCCCATAGTAACGTGATGGAGGCTTGCGTGGGCATCAGCGGATGCCAGTGCTTAGTGGCGCCTGGGGCTTTTGGTAAATTCAAGGCTAAGAATGAAAGACTATTGTACAAATGTAAGTATGTTTGAGAAGGATATAAATAATCCTAAATTATGTTTACATAATTCTGCTAAACATAAGGTACAATTCACATTCAGTAGTAAATCTAGAGTAGTAATTTCTAGAAATATTTTATATTTGTAAATTTATATATATATATTGTGTTTGCTGTCTCACAAGTAAGGTTGCGCTATTCACAATTGACAGCAAATTCCTCTAAATTCTTTATATATTTTATGCAGCAATGATAACATTAAAGTTTTTCATAGTGATGTGAGTTTGGAGTTTAAAAGATACCGTCATTAGAGAAGGAAGCTTTCAAAAGTTTGCTTCTCAAATGACTTCAGTTAGCCAATAAAATATATCACTCCAAACTCTCAATATTTATCAATGGCTAACACAGTACAACATTCTACTATTGCACAGTGATGTGAGAAGGAATTATAAATAACCAATGTAGATTTTAACAGAACTAACCAATGGATCAACCACTAGATGGCAGCCTAACACCATACACCACACATGATATTGCCAGACCCTGCAGGGTACCATTAGATTCACCCTCCATCTATCCAGGTCATCAGTGCCAACTAAGCAGAAAGTGAGGGAAATCTACACTGTTCAATAGATAATAAATCTTTACAATGTAATAATGAAAAAAAATAAGAATGTACATGCTTTACAAAGTACTGTGTATCTTCCTCTCACTTATCTGTCTGCTTTCTGTTTTAACCTCGTACATTTCCTGTAAAAAGATAAAAGAGATTGGGCAACCTAAATGTCATGCTAAAATTGTTAAACCTAATGCTGGCCATACACCTTCAGATTTCTCTGTCAGATTTCCTTCAGATCAGATCTACCAACAACCATGTAGTATAGTGTCCTCCTTGATAGAATACATAGTGATTGGAAGGTGTAGAAAGGTCCTCATATTACATGGTTTTGGTAAAACAAAATCTGATCTGAAGGAAATCTGACAGAGAAATCTGAAGGTGTATGGCCAGCTTTAGGAGGTCATATCACTATATCACACATGTATAAATGTCACTCCCCCGTGTTCCTAATGTTGCACTACCACAGAGAATTGAGTTACTTTAACTTTTATTATGTGGTTTATTGGCATGATTTACAGCATAAGAACATAGGGGCTTTTGTATGAGAGTCAGACCTTCTGACCACTGCTATGGCCCTAGTCTAACATTGAGATGTATGATAAGTCATAGGACTCTTCATACACATGAACTTCCTCTTACACTAGCTCTTATCTGTCATACATCAGTAGCAATCAGGAGACAGTCATATACAGTATATACTGAAAAGCTGGGTCATTATATGGGTCACTATATGATAGAGGTAGAGCAGTTCAGACTGATCCACTTCTATGTGTTATGTGATCATTGGAGGCAGTGCCTTTAAAGCCCACAGCTTGTTTAGGCCTCATTGTATTGACCACTACAATATACAGGGAGTGCAGAATTATTAGGTAAATTAGTATTTTGACCACATCATCCTCTTTATGCATGTTGTCTTACTTACTTACTTAAGCTGTATAGGCTCGAAAGCCTACTACCAATTAAGCATATTAGGTGATGTGCATCT
>CM070037.1:52700174-52718375 GCA_036250615.1 Ptychadena robeensis | reverse complement strand
TATTGGCAGCCTGATGCTAATAGTGCAAAGTGACCTACAACGTGGTAGGTCCGCTTTAAGCCAGGTCAAACTATGGTCCGTGGGCCTAATCCAGCCAGTTTAGTCTATTAATCCGGCCCTTTTTGCTCATTCCCTGCAATAATTGGAGATGATTCTTAGAGGATAATTATTATGGATTCCTTCTAGAGGCCATAGTTTGCCCATGTCTGCAATAGAATGTTTAAGTGTACATCCAAAGCCTAGTTTTTAATATATGTATTATTATTTTTTCTTTCTTTCTTTTAACCTCAATTTCAGTATGATTTTTAATGTAATGTAGTCTGTAAAGATTTCCCACCCAGACTGGATGGACTTGGGACTGGACCACCGTAGTCTGGCCTCTGTCAAAAACCTATTGTGACCAAAAAGTTTGCCCACCCCTGGCCTAAGTATAATGGTTCAATTATTGTGAAGGGTATTTAAGGAAAACATTTTAGTGGAATCCATTTTTCAAATGTAAAGTATATCTTAAACAGTTTGAACTATTTTTCCAACTTACGTAAAGCTATAAAAGTAAAACATTCTTTCTCATTTTGAATATACTATGGAGGTGGTAAAATCCCTATCAGTTTTTTCTTTACATGTTTGTCTCAATGGAGAGATCTCCTTTTACTTCCTGTTTCAGAGATATAATAAGAAGTGAATGAGGGGGAATTCGTTATTATAGTCACCAATTTAACAACCATCTTCATTTGCTTATTTCTCCCCTTTTCCAATTCCAGTGGCAACTCAGCAGATGGACCCTTGACTTATAAACTTAATTGGCTCCCAAGAGTTGGTTGTAAGTCAAGACTGTTTTTCCCATAAGAAATAATGACATTACTCAGAATCTGTTATGAACTTTTTAACCTTTTCATAATAAAAAAAATTTTTTTTAAATATGTAATTTACCCAAAACACCAATTATTTTCCTGGTGTACTCACTAAAAATTTGAAATGAGCCTAGCTTACCAGAAACAAAAATTGTCATTCTACTTGACATGTTTGGTTTTCAGTAAGAGAGGATAAAATGGAAGGTGGTTATTGTTTGGAAGGGGAATCTGGCCTTGTAGCCTAGTGTAAATTGTTGAGAGTGTCCATTTTGATGAGCTGTACTTATTAGTGACATAATTTTAAGTAAAATCTTTGGTTGTAAGATAATACAAAAAATTTGGTTGTAACTCATGTTGGTCTTAAGTCAAGCCGTTTGTAACTCAAGGGACCACTGTATACATTTTCTGTGCCACAAAACAAGCAGGAAATAAGATGCTAAAGAATTTTTAAATTATTAATACAATTTCAAGAAATCCCTTAACCATTATGTATTGCCATCTAATGACTAGGACTAGAGATAGAAGCTGCTGAGGGTTGATGGGACAGCAGATTTACTATGTTTACTATGTACTATGTTTTTGCAGTATAAGTTCGGTTTAAGTAAATCTTTTAACCTGAATCCCCTAGACAAGGCAGTGTACTTTGTCATCTCTTTCCTCACTCCAGGGCTCTTCACGCAGCCGGTGTCATTATTGACAGCAGCTGCGTGAGTCGGAAAGCCAGAGCTCCTCCAGAGCTTAATATGAAGGTCTATGGCTCCTCCAGAGCTTAATATGAAGGTCTATGGCGATCTGAGGAGAGCAGTAGAGATCTCTCAAAGCTCTCCTCAGATGTTCCTCAAAGAGTCCCTCAAATCGGCCGGGCTCCCTTTGTGTGCCAGCCATTACTTTGAATACACGGAGCAATTCAACATGTGGCAGATTCATGGTCGATCTTGCCAGATGGGCTCACCTGATTTTTGACCGTCCGCGGGTGGATTGACAGGAACGTGCATAGCAGTCATTAGTCTGAAAAATCTATGCCCAGCTTTTATGTTTTCACACATAGAAAGTACAAAAGCAGAATTATTTGGATGTTTAATTGCACAACTAATGTTCACATTAGTGTCGCCTAGACAGGTTCATGGGCTCCATACACAGGTTCTTCCACAAGCTAATGAAAGCCTGCAATCCAAGAGCCGCTAATTTTACTCCCACTCTTCTATCTTTTTTTTAGAATATCCAGCAATGAGACTAAAGGGTAAATTTACACTGTCAACACATTTTAAGCTTCCCAGATGCCCTCCGCTGGCAGAAAGTGTTAATTACGCTTTAAAGCAAAGAAGTTTCCACACAATGTACTCTAGCTGTAAAGCCTGAAAAACGACCGGGGGGGGCGTTCAAGCAGCCACAGGAGGGACTACAAAGGTCACCTGACCCTGCAGGATAGCCACTCCCAGATAATTTTTTTAAAAACAAAAAAAATAAGCTCTGCTATGTGCTGAAGTCGCTTTCAGAGCTTCACCATTTAAGTCATTGGGGTAGTTTAATGACCAAACGACCCTCTAAAAATGAACAGCACACTTTCTGCTTGATTAACGACAATACATTTTCTATTATTTAAACAACCTCATTGACTTCCATTTTAAACTTAAAGCAAGGTCGTTTTCTGGTCACTAAAAAGACCAGAAAACGACCTTGCAAACGACAGTGTAAATTTAGCTGGACATACTTTGCCTTTTCCTTTAATTGGATTGTTTGAAAATAGATCCTTGTGAATTCTGAGTACTTTTTTTAATATGCACTACTGCAGGCATTTTGCTTGCTCTTCCAAGAAATGTAATTGGAAACACAATAGTGAAATGTATAGCAAATGGACCCCCCAATGCTTTTAGTATGTGTCTAAAGCCCCCCATAGACAGGCCGATTCCCGGCCATAGTTGCAGCCAACCAACCGGCGTGCTCGCTCCCGCCAAGCACATAAAGGTTGGTCGGCCGCAACTATGAGGGAGCCCACCTTGAGTTTTGTAGAAAAAAAGCCGGCAGGTTGGATCGCACACGGATCCGTCCTGCTGGTTCTGTTTCTGCCCGACTGTGCTGCAGGCTGTTAACTCGGAGGGGGAGTCTCCTCCCCCTCCGAGTTAATTGGCTACAGTCTGACCAGAATCGCGTGTTAGTGGAACACACGGGATTCCTGTCCACTCTGTAGCCGACTGCTCACAGCATGGTGACATCACCACGCTGTCAAGAGTCTGCTAAAAGTCGACCATACATTGGGACGTCTATGGCCGGCTTAATATGGGTTTTCACCTTCTTTAATTGTAAGACTGAAAATGTCAAGACTGCAAGACTGCAAGAAAAGCAATAGAAAAGTCATTAGCCATTAAGGCCCCCATACACCTTTAGATCATACAATTTCCATTAGATCTACAACAACTATGTAGTGCCGGTCCCTGATAGAATACATAGTGATTGGAAGGATTAGGGTGGGTTTACACGTCAAGATTTTTGTTTCGTTCAACTTCAGATTAATTTTTTTTTTTGATTTTTTTATCGGATTTCGTTCGTCCATTTATCGAAGGTAATAAGATTTTTTTTTTTTGTACAACCGATGCAAATATCAAATGAAAATAATCGTTGGAAACACGAATGAAAAATCTTTCAGATTTTTTTTTTTTAGGAAGTGATAGGAAAAAAATATCGAGTGAAATAAGGACGTTCGTTTTTTACACAAAAAAATTAACGACAGATGAAAGTTTTCCAACATGTCCGATCATCTTGTGGACGATTTTTTTGTCAGATATCTGAAAAAAAAAATCCATCGGAGCAAATCGCTGTTTCAGATTTTTGTACAACGAACCAAAATATCGTTCATCGTCCATCTGTCGGCCGAAAAAATCTTGACGTGTAAACCCACCTTTAGAAAGGTCCTCATATTACAAGGTTTTGGTAGTACAGAAATTGTATGGTGTATGGGTAGCCTTTTTATGAGTTCTAGTGATGGGTCTTAGTACAAATCAGCAAGAGCACCAATAACTGACATTAAGGGCTTGTTTCCATTGTATGCCGGGACCCGTACGCTAAGCGTATACGCTAGCAGGGGTCCCGGCGTATCTCCGACGTATCTCACAGACCTTTGCCTGCCGGCGGATGGTCTGTTTACACATCCGCCGGTGTAAAGGCTGAACGTACTCGACTACGTTCAGCCTGACACCGGCGGATGAGCTCAGCGCAATGAAGACAGACCGTCCGCCGGCAGGCAAAGGTCTGTGAGATACGTCGGAGATACGTCGGGACCCCTGCTAGCGTATACGCTTAGCGTACGGGTCCCGGCGTACAATGGAAACAAAGCCTTACATTTAACATTTTAGAGATAGTTCTTTCATAGGAGCTGGATAGTATCAATGGCTAATGGTCCAGAGTGCGCCATCTCAGAAAATACACGTTTATTTATTTTACTTAAACTCTTCAGTTGACGTTTTCTCACATGTGCTTTTAAATCCAGGCTCGATTCCTCGCTGCCTTTTTCTTTTTTTTCGGCCCATGCCCAGGTGCTTCCTGAGATTGAGCTGCATATTCTCCAGCAAACACTATTGTTAATATGGAACAGCAGCGGAGAAAGAGCAGCCAGCAGGAGACACTAGAATCTGCCACTGTGGAAAATTACTCACAGATGAACAATGTTCATCACAAGTCTGGGTCACAACAGTACAATAGTTAATAAATACATACAACACACTCTCATCACAAACATTTAGCAAAGAGGTGAAAAGCTTTTTTCAGTAACACATCTAGTGTTGAATTACAGGTAGTAAGCCTACACACTGTACATACAGCATTTCACAAAAGTGAGTACAACCCTAAAACAGTATATAATAGTTTATAATATCTTTTCATGTGACAACATTGAGGGTCCCTTTCACAATACTGTATTTTTGTAAACGCAAGCTTTTTTACAGTACTGCATTTTCTCATAGAAAACCAATGTAACCATTCACTCTGCATGCATTCCGCTTTTAAAAACACAGAATAAGCGCATGCATTTTTTATATCGCCCTCGCACGCATTTTTCAGGGGCCTTTCACACTATACATGCTGCGTTTTTTTTACTTTTACAGTCCTGCGTTTTCTCATTGAAGACTAATGTTACAATTGCATTAAAAAAAAAAGCAACATTGTAATATGCGTTTTTTGTAATGCCCTGCTGCCCGCATTTTTAATTGCTTTGTTCAAAAACGCAAGTGCAAACGAGAATGTGTAATGTGCAAATGCTTGCGTTTTTGTATATGCGCTAAGGCATACCTTTAAAAAACGCATATAGTGCAAAAGGGCCCTGATTCATTGTAGGTCAGTGTACACACCTATGGAGCAAATGATTGAAAACCGGCCAGCGAACGCCTCTTGTCATACTCCCTGGGTGGTTGCGCTAGTAGTTCATTTACCTCATCAAAAGTGAGTACACCCCTAAGTGAAAAATTGCCAAATTATGCCCTGTTTAGTATTACAAAGCCTTGGGTGTAAATAGGGAGCCGGTGTGTTGGATTTGGTGTTGTTGCTCTCACACTCTAGTCACACTGGCCACTGGAGGTTCAGCATGGCACCTCTTGCCAAAGAACTACCAAAGAAACCACTTTTGTGTATTGTATAGAAGGGAGTGGCAGCTTTTATGGTCACATCATAATGTTTAAGGTCTTCTACCAACCCTCTTGTTATGAGATAATTTGATCTGTTTATTTTACTGCTGAGATGACACTTCTCAACCACAAGAATCACACAACGAAAGGCAGCTAAATGCATACTTCAAGGTACAATCATTTATTTCACAAGCTAAATATTGGTTAACAAGTACAGGCCCCCATACACCTTACAAAATTCTAGTAAACACACAAAACACAACCCTATAGTGGTAAACAGAGACATGATTTACCTTGGAAGAAAAATTTTGCCTGAATGACTGAATAGACGGTTGATTTGCGGCAGATCAACTGCTGTGCACGCTCGCGGTGATCGAAAGCCACAAATCAAATGCGCCCACTATAAATCTGCCCATAAAACGATCGGCCAAGGAACGGACATGTCCATCTTTTTTTGGCTGATCTCATTTCTTTGGATGGGGACCAGCCAAATTGTGTGTGGCCGATTCTCAGAACGACCGGCCATGCATGATAATCATGCGTGGTTGATCTGCCAAGAAATCGGCAGCGAAACTAAATGTCTATGCCCAGCTTGAGGCTTGGAGAGGGGCAAGCAGTGTGATTACAAAGAGGAGATATAGCCCTGCAGATCTTTCCATTATGCTAATCAAATGACTACCAAGACTGACTTACAGTCACAGAGCAGAAACAAAAAAGCTGCTCATATTACATGGTTTTGGTAGAAGAAAAGCTGATTGTACAGAAATTGTATGGTAAGATTATAGGTGTATTGGGGACTGAACAATGAATCCATTAGCATTTTAGAAGGAAATCTCCAAGACAGCCTGGGTACATTTCTTTCTTTATAATACATAATCACTTCAGTCTAGACGTAGATCTTGATGGAAGTGCTGACTTAAGCTAGGCATAAACGTGCCGATTCCTGCATGACCCGACAGCCGATCGGTTGCCGCGCGCCTTACTGCATCCGTTTGGGATTGGGTCATGCAGGAATTGGGTGAACCAACTAGCAAGATTGGGCTAAAATAAGACGTCATGTCGGATCACACATTGATCTGACATGACAGATAATTTTGCTCAGATCCCATTAGTTCGGCTGGGGATGTCATCACGCCCGCCCCAAGTGCCAAAATCGGGTCAGGAGTCGACAGGAAATCATCCTGTCTATTCCCAGCTTTAAAGCTTGAAATACCTACTGATCCCTTAACAACTTGTTAACTTGTGGAACGCTTATACCAGCAGTGCTCTAAATACGTGAAACTAATAGTCTAATGAGACTAAACAAATATTGCATTAGAGGTGCTATGTAAACCAATTGAACGTTCTAACTTTAGCACAGCTGCAGTGTTTCCTGGATTGCTTTAGCAGTTTAATGATTGTTACTCAAGACAGTTCTGCACATAAAAGTTCACAGCGTTACAATTAACCTATTTACTTTATATATGACACACCCTTAAGTCATTGTTTCTTCCTCCAATCCAGGAAGTTAGCAGCATTTTAAGGCAGAGATAGAGATAAACTGTGTAATGAGAAATATGGATAGTGCGGTAAAAACAACAAACATACAGACTGGTGACTGTGGCACATAAAAAATGTCTGTTATTCTTTTGGGAATGTGAGCTTTGAAATCTCCTGGCCCAATTCCCTTAAATGTACTTTATTTTTACTTGTGTGTGTTTTTTTCTCCTAATAGCATCCTGTTTCTGTGTGCAGGAAGGGCTAGAGCACAGTGAGCCTGTTAACATTGCTTCCTATAGCCAGGGTCAGTGCTCTGGACCATCTCTAGCAGAGGAGATATTGTGAAGTAGGCGGCCTGTGATGAATGCCTGCTAACGGACAAGCACAACTCAAAGCTTGCTGCTGATAATCTATAGCTCCAGATTTTCAATTGACTTCCTTTTTCCTGTGCATTGTGCTGGCCCGAGATATGCACCTTTCCTTTATCTTTGGCAGTAGGCTGTTGAAATAACATAACAATAAAATAAACACAGTTTTAATTTCTCTACTTGTTTAGAAAAAAAAGGGGGGAGCTAATAATGTAATTTGTACATGAACAGTTTCCTGTGGAACTTTAAAAAGAAGACAGACAATTACCTCTGTAGTCCCTTCACTAAAGCTGGCCATACACAGGGCGATTCCCGTGCAATCGACCCATTCAAAGTAATGGTGATCGATCAGGAATTTACCAACATGTCACATACCTGTTCGACCTACATTTTCTTGGAGCGGGAGAGGCCCTCCAGGAGGGCAGCATTCCATTTCGGAACGATCGCTGCAAATGTGGAATCGAACTCTAAATCAACTTGTGTATGGCCAGCTTTAGCTGCTAAGAGAAAGCTCAAACCTCATTGCCTATTCTGATATGCACACCTATTAAAAAAGTACTATATATACACTCCCCGGCCACTTTATTAGGCACACCTGTCCAACTGCTCATTGACGCAAATTACTGATCAGCCAATCACACAACTCAATGCATTTATGCATGTTGACATGGTCAAGACGAACTGCTGCAGTTCAAACCAAGCTTCAGAATGCGGAAGAAAAGTGATTTTAAGTGACTTAAGCTGGGCATACATGTCACAATTTTTAGTTCAATTTTAGTGCGATCGTTTATCAAAATCGATCGCGCGATCGGATTGAATAAAAATTGAAGCATGCCAAAAGTGTCCGATCGATTGATTTTGTCAGAAATGGGACAGAAAAATGATCGTTCACGGATCCGTTCTGATGGATAATTGTATTAAAAAGCAAAGGAATCGAGTGCTGCTAGTTGTCTCATGCGATCGTTTTAAGCGATCCATCTATGATTTCTGTGCGAAATACCTTGTTTGTGTGCTTTTTTTGGAATGGTCAGTTAAACATTCATACATCTTTGGTCAACCAACATCCAATAATCAATATCTAATAAGAGCCTAGAGCACCGGGTCCTTGGCCAACCATTTTTCTTACCGAAGTAAGGAACGGGGGGGACTTTAACGGTTTGATCTCAGATGTGTATCCCACTATACAGTTATTGTACATAATAGTTCAATCACAGTAATTATATAAAGAAAAATTGTTGTTAAAAGTCCATATTGTATTTTTTGTCCAAGTGACCATTAAAGTAATTCCAATACAGGGTAGGAAAAGCATGGAACTGTCCTTGTCACTTGCGATGGAGATGGATGGGCATCAGACATGGTAGGCGTATAGGCATATAAGAGTGAAGGAGACCTCGCATATGTTTCGGAAAAACATTATTCCTTCTTCAGGAGGTCGTGCCCAGATGATTTTAAAGTGCCACCAGCCGATCAGATGGAGGCCCGCTAGACCGTCCGATGCGTCCCTCCCCCCAAGAGAATCAAAGGGAAGAGCAAGCCCGAGCTGAGGAGGAACGGAGGGCCAACGCCCAAAGGGCCGCCGCAATGTCTTGGGTCAAAGTGTTTTGAACTTAGTAATTAAATTGTATATGGTAGGGTAGTTCGGTGAGTAGTTATTGTTCAAACTGTGCGGTGACTCTCCAAAAGCTCTCAGGTGTCCTGCGGCCATGCCGCAGGACACCTGAGAGCTTTTGGAGAGTCACCGCACCAGTTTTGAACCAAATAACTACTCACCGAACTACCCTACCATATACATTTAATTACTAAGTTCAAAACACTTTGACCCAAGACATTGCGGCGGCCCTTTGGGTTGGCCCTCCTCCTCTCCTCTCAGCTCTGGCTTGCCTCTTCCCTTGATTCTCTGGGGGAGGGACGCATCGGACGGTCTAGCGGGCATCCATCTGATCGGCTGGTGGGGCACTTTAAAATCATTCGGGCACGACCTCCTGAAAGGAATAATGTTTTCCGAACATATGTGAGGTCTCCTATATGCCCTACGTACACCAGTCTGATGCCCATCCATGCCCATCGCAGAGTGACAAGGACAGTTCCATGCTTTTCCTACCCTGTATTGGGAAATACTTAATGGTCACTGGACAATTAAAATACACTATGGACTTTTAACAACAATTTTTTCTTTATATAAAATTACTGTGATGAACTATTATGTACAATAACTGTATATGTGGGATACACATCTGAGATCAACCGTGTTAAAGTCCCCCGTTCCTTACTTCGGTAAGAAAATTGTGGCCAAGGACCCAGGTCTCTAGGCTCTTATAGATTTTGTTTGTGTGCTGTTGGTCACTGGCCAGTTCTTCTTCAGCTAACACCCCTCCAAACCCCATAAATGTGTGCGTGCAGACATATTGAGACTTTCAGGATAGATCGCCCAGAAATTGAATGCATGGTATGTTGCAGTTTGCGATTGTTTTCGCAATTAAAATAGATTCCGGGATGGGTGATCGGATTAAAAAACGATCACAGGAAAATTGTGACGTGTATGCCCAGCTTTAGAACGTGGCATGGTTGTTGGTGCCAGACGATCTGGTCTGAGTATTTCAGAAACTGCTGATCTTCTGGGATTAGCACGTACAATCATCTCTAGGGTTTACAGAGAATGGTCCGAAAAAGGTAAAACATCCAGTGAGCAGGAGTTCTGTGGGCGCAAATGCCTTGTTGATGTCAGAGGTCAGAGGAGAATGGCCAGAGTGGTTCAAGCTGATAGAAAAACAGTAACTGAAAAAACCACTCGTTACAACCAAGGTATGCAGAAGACCATTTCTGAATGCACAACACGTTGAACCTTGAGGCAGATGGGCTACAGCAGCAGAAGACCACACCGGGTGCCACTCCTGTCAGCTAAGAATAGGAAACTGAGGCTACAATTGGCACAGGCTCACCAAAATTGCACAATAGAGGATTGGAAAAACGTTGCCTGGTCTGATAAATCTCGGTTTCTGCTGCGACATTCGGATGGTAGGGTCAGAATTTGGCATCAACAACATGAAAGCATGGAACCATCCTGCCATGTATCAACGGTGGGGACATTTGGCACACTTTGGGACCCTTAGTAGTAATTGATCATCGTTGCAACGCTTCAGCTTACCTGAGTATTGTTGCTGACCATGCTGACCCTTTATGACCACAGTATACCCATCTTCTGATGGTGCCTTCCAGCAGGATAATGCACAAAGTCATAAAGCTCAAATCATCTCAGACTGGTTTCTTGAACATGACAATGAGTTTACTGTACTCAAATGGCCTCCACAGTCACCAGATCTCGATCCAATAGAGCACCTTTGGGATGTGGATGAAATGCTATCATGTCAATATGGACCAATGTCTCTGAGGAATATTTCCCGTGCCTTGTTTAATCTATGCCAAGAAGGATGAAGGAGGTTCTGAAGGCAAAAGGGGGTCCAACCCAATACTAGCAAGGCGTTCCTAATAAAGTGGTCAGTGAGTGTAAGTACTTTAAGTTTAAGCTGACCCAAATAGAGGCCGATGTGCCTAATTAAAAAACAAATAGAATGTAACCCTAGGGTGGGGAATGCAGCTGTTAAGGGCGATATTTAGGGGGGCACCTTGCCCCCTGTGACCCCCGGTCCTTGAGCTGGTAATCAGCACTTTACAGCAATTACACAGTGTTGTTAAGTTAATTTAATAAATATTGGGTTTTATTTTTTTATATTATTTTATCTATTGAGCTTTGTATAGAATGGTGATCCTCTACCACCAGCCACTGCCATCACAGATCACTTCCACATTAGAGGAGTTGATCAGTTTGATAAGAGTGTAAAGGTAGAAATACATGTATAGATTTTTGTCTATATCGAATGTATAAACTATATTTTCGTTCGACCGAGTGAAATTTTATTTGACTTTCTTGAATTCAATTTCGTTTGATTTTTAACAAGAAATAGCTTCAATCAAATTTATTAGATCGAACAAAAATTATCGAATGAAACGATGGTACGTTCGATTTACATTCGTTTTTTACAAGATCGATGAAAATTAACCAACATGTCCGATCAGCTTTCAACAGATTTTTTGTTCGAGATCGTTCACTTTTGTTCAATGTTGGTCAAACGAAACCTTTGTTCGGTTTTAGATTTTTGTTCCAACAATTAAAGATCTATCTTTCTGAATCTATCGAATGAAAAAATCTACCATCGGATTCCCACCTTTAGAAAATATCTCCTAAATACTGTCTATTACAAAACAGTATATCTATCGCCTTGCTTGCACAAGTCTCGCAATATATGACCAGTAACCCCATAATATGTCACTATCTCTCATATGCACATCTCAACAGTTTCCTATTGCAGTCTTTCAGTTAAGATTAACCGTGTGTTAGTGAATAACTTTCTAACTAAATCAAGGTTGCACATAGAACACATGGTATCCAGACAGGTTGAACATTAATCCATAAAAAATCACTCCAATACTACAGGAGGCTAGGCAATTCAATCATACAGTAAATACCAATGTGTTATATTATGTATACAGCATCATATGTGTATGATTGTATGGAAGTACATTAGAAACAATCTTATGCCAAATAAATCACGATTTGTGTGTTTAGATAAAACAAATGTGAGTCACATCAAATAAAACTGTGGGAATGGTAAACTATAGTACTAAAAATAAACACTCTGCTCTGGGAGCTGTGGGAAATGAGATGTATTAATATGCTTCCCATGAAGAGAGCAGAGAAATATAGAACAGTTAGACCAGTGGTGGGCAACTGAGTGGATATGGAAGACCACCAGTGCAGCCCTCAGCATCACAAAAGGGCCGCACATAGCATTTATCTATACTGACTTGTATAAGCATTTATTAATGTGGAAATGACAGCAGGCAAAGCTAGAAGACAATATTTTTCATTTTTAAATAACAAAACTTATTTTAAATAATACTTTAAGCACTGGGTAACACTGTAGTATGGTGATGTACATTTTGATATAGAGGTTATAATGTGATACAATATGAGTTCCTATGCCCTATGCATGAACAGTAAGGTTTCGGGGGCTGCAAGTGGAGGACTGAGGAGGGCCGCTGAAGAATGCCCAAAGGGCCGCAGGTTGGGCACCTAGGCGTTAGAGGATGTCTACTCCTTTAACTTACATGTCTACAGAGGTCGAGAAAACTGAATCAGTGTCAAATGATGGACATATATTGTACAGTGGTAATACTTCAAATCATTGGAGTAAACTTATTGAACGGTTACTGATAATAGGTTTTTACAGTACATAGCTGGTAGTGGACTGATTGATAGTTTTTAGGTTGCTGCCTACTGTTGCCCAAAAGTGCTTGTTTATGGGCGCCCTGCGGGTTCCAGGGGATTGGGATCACATTGTTTACATAAATCGTTCATCCACTGACAGGTGTATGAGAAGTCCATCATTGTACATAATACAGAATCTTCTAGCTTTCTTTATAACAGCAGATATCACCAGGTACCTAAATGTGCTTCCTGCCTTTCTGTAGAGCTCCCAAACTACTATTATACCTTCTAAGTAGTCTTGAGCATGAAAATCCAAAGAGAAGTGCATGGTTAAGTTGAAAAATGTAAGTCAATTGTACAAGTATCTGCACACACATATTTATTAAAGATATTGAATTGGTTTTGCTGTGATTACACTGTGCAGTAGTACCAATCATCGAAAATTATCAATAGCCAATATTTATAATAAACAAAATGAACAAATCGAAATTCAATTGTACAAAAAGGATATAAAGGACATACTGTAGGCAAGAAGATTTGCCAGGGAGTTGGAGGAGCTGTCAGATGAGAGATCCGCCCATGGCCAGATCTGTACTGTATTGTTTATATCAGCAGAGCCCTGCTGATATAAGCAATACAGCAGAGAGATATAGATGAAAGATGCCAGCCAGCAGCTTCCATCTATGTCTGCCTGTGTGTCTGCTCACACACAGCCTAGATGGAAGGCATGTAATCAAATTTTTTTCTGGATTTGCTGCTCTAAAAACTGGCTGGGTTTTATGGTCAGGTGCATCTTATAGTCCGAAAAATATGATATATTTATTATTCAAACTTAACGTCCCTTATGTCCAGACCCTGCATTACAAGGGTTAAATTACTATTGTCCCACCTTGCACTGCGGTGAAGAAACTGGAACCCTACTTACAGTTGGGTAAATAGGTCAGGGTACAGTTACAGTTGGGTAAATCACGATCTGTATATAAGTCCATTTGATCAGAGTAATTTGTAGTTTGTCTTGTGAATTCTCATAGCAGAGAAGTCGTTCATTATGACTGTTTGTTAATTGCGACATTTGAAGTTAATTTTTTTCTATTTTTAAAAAAAATTTAAAATTAAAATTTAGTAGGAGTCGGAGTGAACCCCCACAATGCTAAAAAATATATACTTACCTGCAGTTCTCTGGACCCATATGAGATTCCATGTGGAGTCGGAGTCGGTCCATTTTTTGCCGACTCCAGGTCTCCGACTCCTCGACTCCGACTCCACAGCCCTGCTTGTGATAATGATCTAAAAAGAGTGTACACTGTATATGGCTTCAGCCAACCACTAACCACAAGTGATAGAAAAGGGTATGTAAACAACTGTAGCACAACTGTATGTGTTTCCTATTGAAAACCATTATCTGCCACTTGTGATACTGCAGTTAATCAACCCAAGAAGACTGGCAGCTAAATATGGAATCTCTCATATGGGTCCAGAGAACTGCAGGTAAGTATATATTTTTAGCATTGTGGGGGTTCACCACCGTTAAAATAAATAAATAAATAAATATATAAAAAAAAAAATATATATATATATATATATATATATATAAATGTTATTTTGTACACATTGGCTTTAAAGCATATATCATTATTAATTTTCACATGAGAAAGCACAGCATGTAATGAAACCCACAGCCAGAATCACCCCAGTTACATTTTACCAGAAGTTAAAGCCAAGTTTTTTAATGTTTAAACATTCGGCACAAAGACTGCTCACACAATGGGCAGATTGCAAAAAAGGTAAAAGTCACACTCAGCAGTCAAAGGGTACATTCCTCTTTAATAGATAATCTATGGGTTAAACATATTTTCGAGAGATGTGTATGTATGTGTATATATATATATATATATATATATATATACATACATATATATACTGCTCATAAACCTAATGTTAAAAAGTTAAAGATCTAAGTATAGATATTTTCATAGCGCATGTATATGAAATAACGAAAGTATATTTTGCATCAAGTGATATATTCCTAAGTTTTTCAAAAAATAAAGAAATAAATGAATTTATAAACAAATACATAAGTCTGATAGATGATGTCCTTCTCAATTGCACCTAAGGGCTTTAATGGGAATCTGTCCAGATCTCATATTAACTCTAGTTATACAATCAGCCAGGTTAAAGTACAGTCTGTTAAGGTGTCACTACAGTGACATAGGACATAAGAAAGTGGAGTTTGTTGAAAACAGAGGGAACTGCAAATCAATGTTATAATTCTGTTAATCTAGGACTTCTGTAGTTTCAGCAGGAAACTAAAGTATATGCATACCTAGTCCATGTCCATTTTATGTTTGTCGATCTCATTATAAAGACCCCATCCAAAGTAAATGCTGGCACAGAAAGGGTGAGCAGCCGATTCTTGGAACGACTGGCCACGCATGATAACGCCGTTATGCGCTGCCGATCGTCCATGTAATAGGCATGGCTTCGCGCCATCTATGGGCGGCTTAAGGTTGGCAAGTTTACAATTACCAGGGTCCAGATAAGGGCTGTGGAGTCAGAGTCGAGGAGTCGGAGACATTTTTGGGTACCTGGAGTCAGAGTCGGCAAAAAATGGACCGACTCCGACTCCTACAAAATTTTAATGGGAAATACAATTTTTTAATTTTTTTTAAAAATAGAAAAAAATTAACTTCAAATGTCGCAATTAACAAACAAACAGTCATAATAAACGACTTCTCTGCTATAAGAATAAATGCATGCAGTGTATAACATTACAGCACCCACTGTGACCTTAGCCTAAAGGCCCCGACACACATTTAGAGTGGGGGCCGACAGATCAGCTCAGGTGAGCTCCAGACTGCAGCGTGATGACGTCATCACTCTGCTCTCCAGAGCTGACAGCATCGGCCGGCACCCTTTGTGTGCTGGCCGTTCGTGTCAGTGGAGACCGGCGTCTTCATTGAAACTAACAGCATCAGCCAGAGATTATCGGACATGTCCGTTCTCTGGCCGGCTGAGCTGTGGGGCGTCAGCGATCTGTCGCCCCATGTGGGCACCCCTGATCGGCTAGTGTGCACGCCCATCGGTCGGCGGCAAAATCGGCCGCCGCTTGGTGCATGTATGGCAGCCTTAACTCTCGCTGATAATGAAGTAAATGTTTTTAGCCGGACTAGAGACGCTTGTATAAGGGAAAGGAATGGATGGGAATAGTTCAAGACTGAAGCTGTAAAGCATTTGGAAAACCACTGTAATTGTAACAGTAACAGCTGAGGCGACAAATACTTAGATTGTTAGCTTCAACTTTACACATGACTATGGAGTTCAAGGGAAATCATGAATCATGTTTGAAGTGCCCCTTCACCCTGCCTCTTCTTGGAGCCTTCCACTGCCCTATCTTCAGCAGAAGATCAGAACACTAAAGCCGGGCACACACGGGAAGATCTATTAAAATATTTGAGTACAATCATTCAACGTAGGCGCTCACGGTGATTGTACTCTAATCTGTTTACAAACCTACCCATGATCAATAGAGCCCGTCTGAAGGAACTTGACTGAACGGGCTTCCAACATGTTCAATCTCCAATACTTTCCATGGAGACATGAGTCTTAATGAAAAGTATTGAAACAGCTGCGGCTTCTGCCTCCTCCACAGCCGTCAGCTGTCAGTGTGAAGGGGCGGAGCCAGCACTCCTCACTCGGAAGTTGTGTGAGTGAGGCAGCTGTATGAGACAGGCTGCTTCTCCCAAGCTTGTGGCGTGTTGTAAATCACACACTGCAAGCTGGGGAGAAGGGGTCCCCATTGAACAGGAATCGATGTGCCCATGTGGTGCACATTGATTTCCGTTCAATTGATCCCCGATCAATCACAGCATGGTGCCTAGCTTAAGGAAAAAGCAGCAGCATCTTCTGCCTAACTCCTGCTTTAATTGGCCATTACAGTACAGTGTTGGTTTCCTGGCCAGCAGTTCTGTGGTTAGTGTATGTCGCCTTCCTTTCCTTCAATGGATGGATACAATACATTAGCATATTACATACAGAGGAGTCGGAGTCGGAAGAATCTGAAACTGAGGAGTCGGAGTCGGGAAATTTATCGACCGACTCCACAGCCCTGGTCCAGATAGGACACCCCGAATAGAAAACTATGATGACATAAAAGGGATATAAGGCAAAACACTAACTTTATGCACAATAATCATCACAAAAATCCATCACACAGGATGAAGGCAGTCAGTGGACAATTAGTGAATAATTTTTAAATGAATACTCCAATGCATATAGGGAGTCTGTTCTTAGTTCCCAAATGCCATATACTGGATATTTCTTTACAACTTCATAGTCATTCTAGATAAAACTAGAGATCTTGCCCTACCATTACATTCTTATTCTTATATTCTCACCATAATAAAATTGACACAGGAATTAATGATGACATACACACATGTTTTTCCAGGAAGTGACATCACAATGATCCCATCCTGGGGTATTGCACACAACCCCTCTTTATATCACCAGTAAGTGAGGGATGATACCATGTTCAGGGGCTTTCTATTTAACTTACAAAGTCAGATTATGACATTATCAAAATGCCCACAAGATGGTGCTGCTGCTTGTTTTCATTTCACCCATTCACTCCAGATCTGGATTAGCAATTATACTTTCAGTTTACAGAGAGAGTGGAGGGAAGCACAGAGCTGAGCCTAGAGCCTCTCTCTGAAGGACACAGGGTGTCACCCCCCCTCCGATGCCACTGATGGTGTGTGTGTGTCCCTGATCTCTAGAAGTTGTATTCATTTTTTTATAAATTTTTGTTTGAACTTTAATGAATTAGACAAAATAGATTTATCGTAGTTGACCACCTGACACCGCAAAATGCAATTCTTTGGCACCCGGACCCAACATCATATTATCAGCACTTGGTTACCACTTCCTCCTTTTAACACAGGTCTGTAAAAGTCCGTCCGTGGGACACATGTGGCCTGTGTTTGCATTTACAGTGCTGCCTCAGTAAAGCCACAGTCTGATTGGCCTGACAGCTTCCACTGTTACAGGTAACCGCAGCAGTCTTCCAATACCCCTCTCTACCCCACTACTAAAAATATTACAGCTGAGACCTTGAAGCTTGTTCTGAGATGAAGTAATAGTATTGTGTGAACAATGATTTTCCTCGGCCACCAGCTCCTCTGAAAGGGGCTGCTCGTGATGTCCTAGCAGCAGCACGGGTGTCAGTTTGAAAAAGTGCTGCTGTTTCTCTGCAGCACTACCTGTGATTTTTAGGAAGCCAGCACGTAAGCCCCAGGGACTTGTGTAGAGGGGAGGAGGGAATGCCAACCGGGTCCCAAACATTTAAGGGCAGGGGGCTGAGGCACTGGGAAAGTCTGCCAAACAATGTTACCACCCGTGCCCCCCATCCATCCCCCACCCTGGTCCATGCAGGGTTCCCCAGGAGAGAAAATCAGGGCTTCTTTCCACCATACAAATTGCATTGTGTACCGGCAATGCAACGTGCCTATTGCACAGTACACACTACATGCGACTGCATGGGCAGCATTATTGCTTCGGGACACACTTGCATTGCAAACACAAATTACCGTATTTTTCGGACCATAAGACACTTGGGGGGGGGGGGG
>CM070037.1:52684522-52700074 GCA_036250615.1 Ptychadena robeensis | reverse complement strand
CATTCATTGAATTCATTGCATTAACCCAATTGATGTGAAAATTTATTAAATCTTTTTTTTTTCTGCCCTAAAAACCGTCTTATGATATGGTACGGTATGTACAATAGAGTGGCATTTTATTAGCGCACCATGAGCGTTTTGCATGGCAATAACGCAGCACATTGCAATAACAGGATGTTTTGTGTAATGGCAACAAGTGTTGTCAGTATGCAACACAGCTAGTGTTATAAACATACCGTTAAACGTTAACGCATAATGAATCACCTGCGAGTATACAGTAATGTACCTAATCTGGCCCTCTTTCCAAAAAGTTTGGAGACCACTGCCCAGGTCACAAAGGTATTCCAATCTGCTTAAAGATTTCCGTGTGACTACAAGATGTTTTTAAAGTGTCTCAGATCAGGTCAATGGAGATGTATTTGGTTTGTATAAAGCCACCCTACACAAAATCAATTCCTTGTAAGACACCAGGACCCCCGATCATGCTGTCACCACTTGGTTACCACTTCCTCCTTTTATGTCAGTGGCGATAAGGACCAGTCACCATAACACAGGTACTCTAACCCGCTTGAAGTAATCTGTGTGACAACAAGATGTTTTTAATTAGCAGGTAAATGGAGAGGTAATTCGTTTGTACACGGCCACCGTACCCAAAACCTTTGCAGTTTTGCTTTACTGAGGAAGAAGGGAATCTGCTGCAAAGCTAATTTCTAGTGTCTCTAATGTGATGTTCAACCTATTCAATACATTAGTGAAAACATCACAAATGCCATTCTTGACAGCTTCTAACCAACGTGACACTTGTACCATACAGCACTATCCATGTGGAACATTTTCAGTTAAATTAATGAACGGCTATTGGGTGTTAAGCCCCTGCTAATTCCACTGAGTACCATTCCTTGAGGCACTCAAATACCTCATTAAAACAATAGCAAAAACACATTCTGGCAATATGATTTATGAAGTGTTAAATAAAAGAACATATAAAGTCTCTGTAAGTTATTGAGCGGGTCTAGTCTAGATGACTAAATGGTGTTGATTCTCTAGGGTGGGAAACAGGTGTTTCCAAATCCTGAAACTGAAAGCTTTATTCGTAGCCAAGCTGAAGGACATTGTGCCAGAATTTGAAAATCAATCCTACATCCAAACATATTACCAAAAGGATTGCCTGACTAATCATTAGGAATCTGTCATAATTATTATAATAAACTGCTAAAGTACGTTTAACAGATCCAAAAAAAAGAGAATGATAATATGTTAAAAAAACAGATACAAATCTAACACATTACATCCTAATCATGGTACACCCCCCGCCCATTCATCTGAACAAAATAACACTGCTAATATAAATTTGCACACTGAATTTCATGAAAGATTTTATAGTTCATTTATCAGAAATAAAGTGTATTCTGTGAGATATAATGCAAGCAAACAATAGCTTTAGCAATACACAAATAAAAGACCTCCTCTCTATATATTAGCCACCTATACAAAAATATTAGAAAGTTATTTTTGGTGACTGAAGACTCTATGGAAACTCCCACATCACCCCTCTTCAATGTAGAATCACTTCTAGACTGAGACGAGAGAAGAAGTCCGGTCTGGCATTCCTGTGATGATGTCACCATTAGCTAAATGGGAAGGAATAAATCCAAGAGACCATATAATTCACAGTGGGACCGCCACGTTGTCAGCCTACCCCAGGAAATGAGGATATATGGGGGTGGCTGCCTAGATCAATAGGTACATAGTTGTAGATAATTACAAATTAAAGGTACCAGATTTAGGACTGTAATATTGAAGGATTTTTCCTTGTTCAAGGCAACATTAAAAATGGTAGTAATGACACTCATAGACCAGATAAGGTGTTTCAACCTTAGTTAGCCCCTTCTAATAAATTGGTTCCTCTAATGCAGCATACGATAAATGTTTCCTGCATTTAAGGTGTGCTGTAAATCACTTTATAATTTTGTCTGGGCTGCACTGAAATCCTAAACAATCATGGATCTTTAAAGAGGAGCAGCATAGGGTGACAATGCTGTACTGTATAGATCGGACATGGGCAAACTATGTTAAATCTATTAACCTATCTAGCGGAACTCTGCCATGATTCTCCACCCTTCCATCTACACATTGTTGATGCCTGGTAATGTGGGCCGGTAAAGCCACGCCCCTCCAATACCATGGTGCCACCGTTGACGCTGAAGACATGCCGCCTGAAGAGATCACTGGGCACACAGCAATGCAGAATTGCTCCGTGCTTGCTGATGGTAGGGTTCGGGCATACCGCCAAGGAGGTTAATCCGGCCCTTTGTCACCTTGGTGTCAAGATGCTCAGGCTTCCCTTTGCTTGTTCCCTGCAATAAGTTGAGATAATGCCTAGAAGATGATTGTTATGGTCTCCTTCTAGGGGCCCTAGTCTACTCATGTCTGTCTGTATGTTTTTCTTTTCTGAACCTCCCTGGCAATGTGATTTTGTTTCTTTTAAGTGGTACAGAAAATGTATCAATTTATGTGTATAATAATCTTATACTAAGCTGTTTAAATTTCCCACCCAGACTTGAGACTGGGCACCCTTTACAGGTTCCTTTGTGGCCCACGAGTCAAAAAGTTTGCCCACCCCTGGTATCGATGAAGTAAGATGTTTCATCTATACAGTACAGTGGGTGAAAATTGTCATACTGGTGTCACATGATGTTCTGTTTCACCAGTATTAGTATTCAGAAGAGATAATTAATTAGCATTAGTAATACAGAGTATTACACTGCTGGAATTCCATGGCCCTCTCCCTACCACCTTTTTTTGTTTCTGGCCTACTGTTGTGATGGGAAAGACTCTTGCCATCAAAGACTCATCCCCCAAAGAAGAGGGAAAACCAGAGTCACCATTATTAAAGCATTACAAAATAACCCAGGTTTGGGGTACTGAGAAATATAGGTAGGGGATTGAACATAGGCAAACGGACAGCTACAGATATATACTGATTATATATATATTATATATAAGAACACGCATCCTATGGCAGTAAAGAGTGATTTATAGAGATGGTTGTACAGTGTTATCTCTAGTAGAATGCACTCGGCCGTGTTCTGTGGTTTGTGCACTTTACAAAACCTTATGATGGGGGCAATCACTTCACTGTTATAATCTGAGGCAACATCACTTCCTTAGGAAGAATTTGGTAACATTGCGAAGTGTTGTCTTATCTTGTAACTGACTTCCTAAGTAAGATCTGATCTGCCTGCAAATTGTTTGTGCTGTAACAGTAACAGGAGACATAGTGCGCATCTTATCAATTAAAGAAGATTACACATATATGCCTATGTATAGATAACATCATACTTAACTCAGGTCCTGTGAAAAGATCTAGATCTCATGCTCTGCCACATATAAAAAGGGCGTTGGGAATCAGTCAGTGGTCAAATGGAACTCATTAAGATAGAAGCAGGAAATCCCTCCTGACAAACTTCTCACTTTCTGTACAAGGCGGTGTGCGTCAACAAACACTGAACATGGCGAGCAACTAAACTCAACCGCAAGAGTTTTCACCAGGCCTCATGCACTGGAGGGTCACTGAGAAAACTAGGTACTTTGTAATGACTATTAGGGTAAGAGTCAAACACATAAATATTATTCTCCTCTAATCTGGGAACCAGAAAGTGTCCCACATTCTCTAAAAGTACATGATCCCCCTCCTAGATATCTATTCTCCCGCTTTCCTCAAAGGTCTATATACTGCTACACATTGACCTGCAAGAAGCCCTTGCAACCAAAAATGAATTATAAGTAAGATCATTTCTACTTATCTGCTGCATCAGGTATCCAATGAGATAAAAGTTTATATTGGAGAAAAAGTTCATTTTTGGTAGGTCACAAGAGAAAATATATTTTTCTGATCATCCCAGTGAACTCCCTCTCTAAAGGTGCCCATACCCGGCGCAACGGGCACTCAATCGATGACCTGTTCAAGCGCAGTGTGGTGACATCACGATACCATCACCTCGTTGCGCCTTTCAGGAATCAAGAAGCACCACTTTAGGTGTCTGATCAGGATTTACAGACATGTCCGTTACCTGTTTCACAGACCTGTCTGATTGCTTGATCCAGCTCAAAGACCAGGGTGGACACATGAGATGGGCGCTAGGTAGATAACCGTGAACATGCAGGGCGCTCACTGAGGCCATCAATCTAGCGCATATCTATGTGTGTATGGGCACCGTAAGTTCCAGTTTATGGACAGTCCCTTGGCATGTTTCCTGTACAAAGCAGCACCCTAAGCACAGTAGAGGATGACATCACAGCCTCACACCTCGGCTTACAACGTTCTGAAGAGGCTTTAGAACCTGGACCTCGGTGGGGGACATTAACAAAGCAAAACTGGTCTTCAAAGTGTGGGCTTGGGTAAATATATTAAATAAAAAGTTGCCTCTAGGTAACAAGGGGCCTGCAAACCATATGCATTTTTTAAAGGAATGCATTATTGCACGCATTTTGTACATTGCACATCGTGTTTGCCTTTTCGCGTGCTTAGCCCAGAAGTTATCTTATGGTGAGTTTCTTTGCTCATAAAACTAACCCTGAGATAACTACAGGCAAATTCACCTATCCACCAAAATCCCCGGCGATTCCCTGTATGGGCATACACACTAATCGTTCTGGGTCCGCCCCGATGACGTCATATATGAGGACGCAGGGGTAGGCAGCGCCATTGACCTCCATGTAATAGAGAAGGCATTGCTATTTTAAAGCACGCCTCCAGCATCAATGGGGACTTCAGGGATGTGTTCCGGGTCTCCTGGAGGGCAGGAAACCGCAACGCCCAAAAAGGTGTGCAGCAGAGAGTTATAAGAAAACACAACACATGCAGTGTGAATGGTAACATTGGTTTTCTATAAGAAAACACAATACTATAAAAACGTGTTTTAAAAACGTGACGCAGTGCATATAGTGGAAAACAGGCCTCGATCAGCTACAAAAAAGGTTCCAGCATATGAAACCATTTGATTTAGGTACATGCTACTGTCTTTAAAACACAGGTTTGATAAAAACAGTTCATGCCACATAAAGCTGATTTACATTCACTAATTAGATGGTACATATTGTCAAGCATTATTATGAAAGAGCACAGAAGAGTATAATGATGGGTATTACATATGGACATGTTAGAACTACTTCTACACCCACACAGTGTGCATCGCAAAACAACAGATGCAGGCCAAATATAGTGATGTGCTATGTCTGTGTTCGAGGATGATCTTCTGCAAGAAGATCTTAAAGCATTACCCTATTTTTCTCAATATAAGACATACCCGACCATAAGATGCACCCCAAAGTTTTTGAGAGAAAATTAGGAAAAAGAAAAAAAACCAGAGACATAGTCACTCAGATATCAAGTGAATATACAGAATGTTCCAGCAAACTAGGCAGGATTGGACCATGCAGTATTCACTCTATATTCCTCGAGCCAAAAGGCCAGTGCCAGGAGGGAGGTCTTGGCTGCAGCAGAGTGTGCAGGGGTGAAACATTACAATGTTTTTATACATTAGCAGTACCCATTCTCTGAAAACTCTGATCAACTTATCAAGAGACATATTTTACAATTTGGCACTAACAACTTACCCATGAGCAGCTATTCACATACGAGATATGAGTCTGTGTCACAAAATGTATTTATTGCAATGCAGAATGTTAATGTAAATACACAACCCCTCCTATCTAATTGTAAAATGTTTCTGTCCATAAGTTGGTCAGTGTGTTCAGAAAATGGGTACTGATAGTGCTAATGCAGATAACATATACTTCATGGCAGTGGCTTTTTTAGTTTGGCTGGAGGGAGACTCCAGGGATGCAGATCTATTGCTCCCAAGATGGTTGGGACTAAAAAGAAATACATTTTCCTTTTCCATATTCAGACCATAAGACGCAGGGACATTTTCCAACTGATTTTAATGGTAAAAAAAAGTGTGTCATATAGTTCAGAAAATACAGTAAATGATGACTGAACATTAGTTTAAAAATGAGACATCATTTTATCCAACACAGAAGATCTAACTCATCCGCTATGATCAAATTAGCCAGTCACTGCCTACAGAAGTCACAGAATGTCTACCAGTACTTCCTGATCTGATCACAATCGGCTTTATTAGGTAATGTCGCAGCTACAAAATACCAAAAGAATGGATAGACTGAAGCTAGGTATGCATAAGAGGCACAATATCTGTTACATATTTATTGCTGAGTGTGCAGGGATAAAAGCATGCAAACAGCAACATGTAAGGTCCCGATTAATTTTTATCTTGTATCATACATTGAATTATGGGGTTTCAAATGGTTCCTGTACTGGACTGACAAAATTATAGGGTTGTGTAGCAATGGATTGTTCAGATTCCAGCTAAGCACACCTTTCTTCTATTTCCCATATAGAACTTTTCTAGAACATCGAAATACCTAGAAGTCCCGCCAGATACTTGAAATCTAGTGAAATTGACCAACATTTCCCATCACTCCTCGATCTACACACCAGACATGTCACCCATTGAGCATTTTTGGCACGCTGAATTGGTGCTGGATGCTGGATTGGTGCATATAGCAGCGTGCTCCAGTTCCAGCCAATATTCAGCCACTTCGCACAGCTTTTGAAGAGGAGTGGACCAACATTTCATAGGCCACAATCAACAACATGGTCAATGCTATCCAAGAGAGGCAAATGGTGGCCACACCAGATACTGACAGGTTTTCGGACCCCCCCCCCCCCTTCAGTAAGGCAAAACTGTGCACATTTCAGAGTGTCCTTTTATGGTGGGCAGTCTAAGGCACACCTGTGCAATATTCATGCTGTCTAATCAGCACCTTGATATGCCACACCTGTGAGGTGGGAAGGATTATTTCAGCAAAGGAGAAGTGCTCACTGACACAGATTGGTGAACAATATTTGAGTGGATGTAGAAAATGTATCAGATCTTTGAGTTGGAAACAAAACCGGAAGTGTAGTGTTTATATTATACAAAATCAAAAGGTAGATTGGAAGGTAAATGTGGTCACTGTTCCCATCCCTGGACTGTGGATGCAAAAGAACAGTGTTTATATTATATTATACTCAAATT
This sequence comes from Ptychadena robeensis, assembly GCA_036250615.1. Classification (NCBI taxonomy): domain Eukaryota; kingdom Metazoa; phylum Chordata; class Amphibia; order Anura; family Ptychadenidae; genus Ptychadena; species Ptychadena robeensis. The sequence continues at coordinate 52,692,971 of CM070037.1, read as the reverse complement.
CAATCACATTTGGTAGAAAAAAAGGAAGAAAAAGGAATAGATTTTCGGCTTAATACAATGATTTACACCTTCCAATCACTATGTATTCTATCAGGGAGACCACTATGCTACATAGTTGTTGGTAGATCTAATGGAGATTGTATGGAGTGATCTAAAGGTGTATGGGGGCCTTAAGACTGGGTTAACACCTGTCCGATGCAATTCTTTGTTGAGTATTGTGCATTGTTCATGTGTGTTGGTTTGATATTCCAGCCAATGAATTTTGTTACATGCATAGGCCATCACACATAAAAAGACATACATGTAAACAGAACGTAACAGATGTTTCTAAAAAGCGAAGAAACAGACCCTGTATCTTCTAAACAGACAATATAACCTTCCTGTTTTAATGACCCAAAATACTAGTTGTGAATGAACAAAACTGTGTGTGTTCTCTGTAAGTGTTATTCTCCAGTAATCATCTGCCGGCAGTTGTTGTATCTAAGATAATGATCACAACGTAGAGAGGAGAGCTGAATAAAGACGTGAATTGTCCAAGACTAGAGGCCTGAGGGAACACATACAGTATGTCAGATGAGCACATATTATTGGTGACACAATGCTCTGTGTTCATGGGTCTTCCCATCACCCAATATACTACAGAGATCCTACACTGTGTGTACGCACTGCAAACACAGGGGAGCGCTTTGTTCATCTTCTGACATGATTCAAATACAGTACGAAGATGGTCACAGCGTATTACTGGATAGACCATGAAGAAACCACACTATCCAGGAATGCCTGGTATACACTGATACACTTTGTGTTACCTCAATTATCTGTCGTCCACGGCCTTGCCTTTACAGCTCTAAGCAATAACATATGGCTTGTGGGAAATAATATAAATAAATGATTTATTCCATTCAAGATCATAATACTGCATGGTATCTATGACTGGAGAAGGCTTGCAGCTTCACATGGTGGGCATTCACACGGGCATCAGCTGTCAGACATGCTCATAGGTGTATTATCAGATGTCAGGTGTGTTTATAGGTATCTATCAAATGCTGGACATTCTCATATGTATCTATCAAATGCTGGACATCATCATATGTATCTATCAAATGCTGGACATTCTCATATGTCACTATCAAATGCTGGACATCATCATATGTATCTATCAAATGCTGGACATGCTGATATGTATCTATCAAATGCTGGACATGCTCATATGTGCCTATTAAATGCTGGACATTCTCATATGTATCTAACAATTGCTGGACATGCTGATATGTATCTATCAAATGCTGGACATGCTCATATGTGCCTATCAAATGCTGGACATTCTCATATGTATCTAACAATTGCTGGACATGCTCATAAGTGCCTATCAAATGCTGGACATTCTCATATGTATCTAACAATTGCTGGACATTCTCATATGTATCTATCAAATGCTGGAATCGGACACAAGTCTAACGCTACCACCTTAAATTGGGCCATAAATCAGCCCAGAAATCAATCTGCAAAATTACTGACATGTCCGTAATTTATAGGTAGATCTTATTATTTAGGGTTGGGGATGCTGGTCCCCATGTAAAGTAATGCGATCGACTAAAAACCCAAAGTAATTGACCCAAAGTAAATGTCGGCACACAAAGGGTGCGCAGCTGATTCTCAGCACAACTGGCCGTGAGTGATGACAGATGACCAAGTATTCAACAGAAAAACGAGACGTCTATGGAAAGCTTTGGTCATAGGTATATATCCACTACCAGGTATGTTTATAGGTATCTATCAACTGTCAGACATGCTCGTAAGTGTTTATCAACTGCCAGATATGCTCATACATGTCATCAACATCTATGTCTATGGGTTCCCATACACCTTTAAGCTGGCCACACACAGGTAGATTCCCGTGCAATCGATCGGCGATCAATTACAGAGTGGTGATGTCCCCAGCCTGAGAAGCAGCCAGCCTGCAGCCAGCCCCCTCCTCTTCTGACACAGCTGGGTCCATGCTGGCTACGCCCACTTCACACACACAGAGCAGCTAGCTGATCACACAGCCTGTCAGCCCATCCATTACATTGGATGGGGAAAGCGCTGTCCCCATTCAATGTAATGGATTTCGACCAATGTTTTCCAACATGTTGGAAACCTGTTTGGTTGAGTACCGTGGATGGCTCAGATGAAGAAACAGAAAAGAGGAACACCAGGAGCCGTGAGTTTGCATGGCGCCCGAGATTCCTCTAATCTGTTACTTCATTGAGCGGTGTGTGGCTAGCTTTAGATTTCTCTGTCAGATTTCCTTTAGATCTCCTTTTGTTTTACCAAAACCATGTAATATGAGGGACTTACAATCACAGAGGCCCATATACTACAAAGTGGTTGGTAGATCTAAAGGATATCTGACAGATCTGACATCATGTAAAGCTAGCCACACACAGTTCGATTTTGGTTCAATCGATGCTCGATTAGATGAATTTTTTCATCGTTTGAATGAAAATCGAGAAATGCCCACATGGTACGATCGACGATAATTGTTCGATGAAGGCAGAAAAATTTATCGAATTTTGATCGGACATGTTGGAAAATCATTGTCGATTGTGCCAAAATTGTTTTATAATAGTTGATGTTTGTGGTGTTTCTCCTGGATAGATTAGATTCGATATAATAAGAAAGACCACTTCAATCTGAACTTCAATCGTTTCCATACTAAAATCGACGATTTTAGTAATATTTTGGAATCGAAATCTCAACACAATCGCAAACTCAATGTGGGGTGTATGTTGATGCGATTAAGATCGATTTTCGATTAGACGATTGAATTCCTCGATCTAATCGAGCATCGATTGAACCAAGATTGAACCGTGTGTGGCTAGCTTTAAGGTGTATGGCCAGCTTATCAGACATGCTTATGGGTGTCTGTAAGACGTGAGACATGCACATTCTGATTCAGTCAATTACTTTCCATCAGCAGGCATAAACTGACAAATAAACAAATAGGCAGTAATATATAAATATTTGTCAATGGTAACATATTCGCAACCAACAATTCTCCAATACAAATTCTGGATGTTATTAATTAAATGGAGAATAAACATGGACAGGGTCCAAATTGATCAACAACGTTTGTTCATTTTCCCCAAAATATGAAGCCTGATTGGGCAACAATGCTCACTCACTCAGTTCCTATTTTCTCTTCCCTAGTTTTATTTATAAACAGCAACTGGAGAACTGATGACACCGTAGTACATGGGTTCCTGTACTTTGCATTGCCTTATATGTTTTATATCTTAGTATAAAAATGACCTGTTTGTAAGCTGCAACACGTTCATTTGACCTTTCCACTGACTTGTATCAGTAAAAGCAATTCTTTATAAATGTGATTGTCTGTAAGACTGTAAGTCGGTGCTGATCCAAGCCTTTCACGTCATCCCACTATTCTTAGTAACTTTTTACAAATTAGTGAATGTACATGAAATCGACTAATGACATAACAACATTATATTTTCTTTATGCATTCCTGAATAACTATTGTAACATCATTAAAGGAGAAAATTATATATGAGTGACAATGATATGTATTATGTAATAATAACACTCTAACACAATAATTTCATCTAGTTAATAAATATGCTGTGATGGGTAAATAGGAACACAATTGTTTTACCCTAGATAGAAAACAAATGTGCGGCTAGTTTTTGCACTGATTTTAGATTTGGGACACATTAACACCAGGTCACGTTCTAACCATACCTGCACTGCACATACACGATCACAACTGGATTTCTTACCCATGTTATCATATGACAATACTGTGTGTACAATAAATATCATTATCATATATATCATCACTCAATACATAAATGAACATAATGATAAAGCATCACTGAAATGTTTTCTATGTCCTCTGGGCAGGGCCATTTCTAGCATTCAGGGGGCCCTATGAAACACTTTTACCTGGGGCCCCAAGTTGTTGAGGGGGGGATGAGGGATGCTACCAGAAAACTTGTTGAGTGGGTAGTGGGAGCTACCATAAAAAAATTTGACACCTCAGGGGAGTGTAAATAACACTACAATGGCGAGCTCTGGGGTGGGGAAGGACACATTAAGTGTACCACAAATATCTCAGATGCTCACATGCAACCTTACCACATTCCATACTATTTTATTCTTTCTATTTTGTACTTATTTCAAAAGATGACTAATTTAGAAGAGTCATTCTCTAGCACTATGGAGTCACTCCCTCCTTATACATCCCAGTACACTACTTCTGTGCTGGCCCAGCTCCTCCGCCCTTCCCCTTACTAACCCTTTATTTTAAAGGGACAGAAAGAAAATTGTATAGCTCTAATATGAGTGCTTAGATTATATTTACATATTTATAAAAAGCGACCATAGTCTCATTAGTGCTGCTGGCATGTCATCCAAGATGGCGGCCCCCAGCAGCAGTGTCATGCCTTCTGAATGTATACATTGGAGAGGATTTTACAGGTAAAGGACTTGTATGTAAAGGTAATACATATTTTGGAAATGAATAGTTTGGTGACAGGGCCTCTTTAATATTCCAGTAAGGATGCTGCTGTCACCCTGGACCACAGAGCTTACAGCCTCAGGTAACAGATGCAGCCTGTCATGTCCCAGCATCCTCTGATACCCTTCTTCAATAAAAGAAGATAACATACAACACACACCATGACTCTGCTATGTCACTCTGCTATGTCATCCCTGCCATGTCACGCTCAGGAGGTACGTGGCTTCTGTGGAACTACAAGTCACAGCAGAGCTCGCCCGTGGCTGGCAGTGCCTATTAGTTTCAGCAGCAGACTTCGGCCAGTTCTGGCCTACTATACGATAATAGGAAGGACAGGGCGCTGCTGGCTGGAGCACCTCTTCGGTGACAATAGACGCTCCCGGTGTCACCAGGATCCCCATCAGGGCCGAAGTGGGAGGGGGACACAGGGACAAAGGAGGAAATACGATAGGCAGTCCACCTGACAAGCCTCCCTCCCGGCATCTTACCGCAGCGTAGGCCCCACACAGGCCGTGTCCGTGCTCTCTATCTCCTGCAGGATCCTCTCATGCTCGGTCACGGTCTCCAGGCTCTCGCCCTCCGCCATCTTGCGGAGATTAGGTGGCCCAGGCGACCCGCCGGTGACAGGCTGCTGGTGCTGCTACACAGGGAAGGTAGGGCGATGCGGGGCGGCGGCCACTAGAGGACGCTCCAAGGAGAGTCAGCTGTCTCCAATGCAGGAGGGCCGGGCACAGGTAGCGCGGCGCTGGGTTTAGCAATCACCTCGGGGCAGCAAAAGCTGGGCACAGGTAGTGCATCGCTAGGTATAGCGGTCACCATGGGGCAACAGAGATTGGCACAGGTAGTGCTGTGCTTGGTAAATCCCGGAGCAGCAAGACCTGGGCACAGGTAGAGGAGTGGTGGTTACAATAGTCACCCAGGGGCCGTAGTGCCAGGCACAGGTAGTGCAGTGCTGGGTATAGTAGTCACCGAGGGGCAGGAGGCACAGGCAGTGCTGGGTATAATAGTCACCCGGGGGCAGGAGGGACAGGCATAGGTAGTGCAGTGCTGGGTAAAGTATTCACCCAGGGGCAGGAGGACCAGGCACATGTAGTGCAGTGCTGGGTATAGTAGTCACCCAGGGGCAGCAGTGCCAGGCACAGGCAGTGTAGTGCTTAGTATAGTGGTCACCCATGGGCAGGAGGGACAGGCAAAGGTAGTGCAGTGCTGGGTATAGTATTCACCCAGGGGCAGTAATGCTAGGCACAGGTAATGCAGTGCTGAGTATAGTGGTCACCCAGGGGCAGGAAGACCAGGCACAGGTAGTGCAGTGCTGGATATAATAGTCACCCAGGGGCAGGAGGGACAGGCACAGGTAGTGCAGTGCTGGGTATAATAGTCACCCAGAGGCAGTAGTGCTAGGCACAGGTAATGCAGTGCTGAGTATAGTAGTCACCCAGGGGCAGGAGTGCCCTCAGCAGTGGTGAGTATATTGGTGCCCTCCTCACCACATGTGAAACCATGAGTCAGGTTGCCCCTTGTCTTTATTTCAGGTACAAAACCCATTTTCCATTTGTCTTTTTACATCACATTTCTTGGTGACATGGGCAAGTGCTGTGCAGATAACCCTGGTGTACACTATCTATAATTGAATAGTTTTGGTACACTTGGCTAAATCCATAGGGATCAACATGGAGTGATGCCACAACAGCTACACACTTCTGTGCACATTTATCCAGACAAACATTTGCCATGTCAGATGCTTATATTGGAGCAGAAGACCTGTCATTAAATCTTCTAGTTCATTTCAAATGGGCTTGATGTAAGGGCTCTATGCAGGCCACACTCATTCCACCATATCTTTACAGACTTTGATTTGAGAATGCAGCGCACTGACACTGGAACAAAAGAAAAAGACATTCCCCATATTGCACCCACAAAACTGGAGCTATAGAATAATTGTCCAAAATATCATATTCTAAAGCATAAAGGTGTCCTTTCACTGGAACTAAGGAGCAAAACCCTTGAAAAACAATCCAGAAAACACTGTCCTTCTTTGACTAAACTTTAAAGGTGGCACAATATACTGAGGCCCTCTCCATCGAACGCTTGGCATCCACCTTAAAAGTGTAAAGCTTGCATGCGCCTGCCCGGCCATGGAAGCCTATTTTATGATGCTCTCTGTGCACAGTTGTTTTTCTGAGATTAATGTTCAGAAGATAGTTTAAACTCTTGCGTGATTGTATACACCTGTGTCAATGTATTGAATGAAACGCCTGAATTCAGTGATCAAGGGTGTGTACCAATAATTTTACCAACTCTACCACAATATACATACCATACTTTGTTTTATGTCAGAATGTATCCATGGTGTCAATAGTAATAATAATGCCTTGATCATCGTGTAAAGTTAAACTGTATAAAAACCTTCTTTAGTTTTGGGTGAGTAGGGATGGAGGAGACCCTCTTTTAGGGTTGTCTCCAGAACAAATTTAGCGGATACCCTCTAATGTGGACACGTGTGAACCCTTCCTTAAGGCCGCCACACGTACCGAGCAGGGGCCGACAGACAAGACATCACGCTGCACTCCGCCTCTCAAAATATCGGCAGGCATCCTTTGTGTGCCAGCTATTAGTTTAAACAGGGACACCAGTCCCCATTCAAATTAATGGCATCGGCCAAAGTTTACGGACATGTCCGTGCTCTGGCCGACTTAGCTTTGGGGCGACAGTGATCTGTCGCCCCATGAGGGCAACCGCGATCCGCGGCCGTTGCCAAAATCAGCCGCAGATCGCGGTTGCCCACATGAGGCCCACACGCACATCGGTCGGCAGCAAAATCGTCCGCAGCTCACAACGTGTTACTCTGCCTAAATCTATAAAACATAAGTGTTGACTCGGCATACACTATATTCTAAAGCATTTAGTATGTTTTGGTTCTGTTGATAGTTCAAGTTCTCAGAAATCGACTTTATGTCTTATTCTGGTAAAACATTTGATGAGCAGCCTTCAAATAAAAATATAAACATAATCACATGTTCTGTAATGTGACATATTTTTGTGTGGGCTCTGCAATGCAGATATTATAGTCTTGCCCAATATCAAGTGTTTCCTAATTAGATCACTTTGCAGATGGATCACAGTGGGTGTGATGGTTGCTATATATTATTTATCTAATTACTTTTACGTGATGTTCACTGCAAACTGTGACAGATATAACCTGCTCTTATTTCAATGGTCTTGCCTTTTCCTCCCGACTGACTGTCCCAGTTCTACCTTTTTCATTCAATAGATTTCAGTTCTTGCAAACTTGGAGACTCATATCCCCTCAAAACTTTGTCTAGTGAGTTAAATATCGGTTCTTTTTCCTAACACCTCTGCGCCCTCCTGGAATACCTTCAGGCCCCCCAGTTTGGGAACCACTGTTCTAAAAAAAAGATTTTATTTATGTATTGGCATGTTGACGAAGAACTGGGAAGAACTAAGCCAGAGCACCAATTCTTTGACCAAGAATTCCAATCACCTTTACTCTAAGGCCTAGGCGCCCAACCCTTTGGGCGTTCTTTAGCAGCCCCCCTCAGTCCTCCACTTGCGGCCCCCAAAACCTGACTGTTGATGCATAGGGCATAGGAACTCATATTGCATCAGATAACCTCTGAATCAAAATGTGCATCACCATACTACAGTGTTACCCAATGCTTGAAGCATAATTTTAAATAAGTTTTGTTATTTAAAAATGAAAAAATAATGTCTTCTAGCTATGTCTGTTGTTTATTCAACATTAAAAATGGCTATACAGCCGATCTACTTCAAACACATCGTAAATTTACAAAAACTTGGTCCCCGTGGATTCTGTTCAAGGATACCTAGATAGGACCTCCTATCCAAATACCTGAATTAAGAGCTTAATTGTCGGCCTCCTTCGCTCTCACCCCCTCCCCCCCTGCCTGC
>CM070037.1:52637355-52651884 GCA_036250615.1 Ptychadena robeensis | reverse complement strand
CCCTCTGCAAGATATCTCACAATTTTTGACTTTTCTACGCCTGTCAAGTCCTTCTTTTGATTCATTTTGCCAAAGGAAAGGAAGTTGCCTAATATTTATGCACACCTAATATAGGGTGTTGATGTCATTAGACCACACCCCTTCTCATTACAGAGATGCACATCACCTAATATGATTAATTGGTAGTAGGCTTTCGAGCCTATACAGCTTGGAGTAAGACAACATGCATAAAGAGGAGGATGTGGTCAAAATACTAATTTGCCTAATAATTCTGCACTCCCTGTAAAGCTCACTCAAACTCTGGACTATATGCCGAAAGAAATTTCCTAAACCAAATATGGTAAATACCTGCAAATCCTACTGGAGCATCATGTATTTTTATACTGCGTAGCCATTTGACTGCTGTGAATACTACATAGAATTTTGAAAGTTCAACTATACCCAAAAACAAAGTACAAATTACTCTTATAACATTATGGACAATGAATAGATACCAAGCGTACCAAAGACACGACTATCGCAGTTTTTCCTTTCTACCTGTAATGCACTGTATGGTGAATCCAGAGGAAGTAGCACATTGAACAGACTGTTAATTCACCTTCCAGCCATTAAAAATGAACTTATTGATGACCATAGTGATTGTGTTGCAAAACCTCCTTAGTGTTCATCACGAGCCCATCTCATCCAGAGTTTGTGTTAAGAACAAACTCTGGATGAGCTGTGCTCCCATGAAAGCTGCATATCCCCGGAAAGCTACGGCGATGCTGCTTCCAGCCGCAGCATTCCTGGGGCTCTGCTTCACTGATCACGTCACGGTGACGCGGAAGGGGGCGAGGGTGAGCAGTGCCATAGACCTCCATGTTAATGGAGGGGCTTCTGCTCTCCAGACCTCACTGCCAGTGTCATGAATGACACTGGCTGTGTGGAGAGGGGGGAGGGAGGAAATGGCAGGCAGTGTACCTTGTACACTGCTGCCATTGCCTGTACCACACTGTTAAAAACGGTGCGGTACAGGCGGTGCGCTAGGGAGGTTAATAATGAGCCAATATTTTAAAAGACATCTGAATACGAATGCAGAATCTGACTACAATCAAGCACCAAAATGTCATCTCTATTTGGCTGTCCATTCTTCTCCATGACAATGTGGGGTTGAGGGAAAATTTCACTCAGTTGGATATTAGTGTCAGTGTATCAGTAAAAAATACTGTAATAATTAAAAAATAAAAGAGTTATTTTGAAGGTTAGCACGAATTTATAGAAGCTGAAGGCGCAGTAACATGACTTAACAATTAAATCTTTTACTAAGCATTGCCTTCTGATCTCAGTCTAAAAGAGTGAATGGAAAGGTTATTTTTAATTAAATGGGAGAATAAAAACTCTGCATCAACATGACTTTTAACTTGTTTAACATCAGTCTGAAAATCTTGTGAAAACACTCAGAATGCATTGATTGATTGAAATCATTGGTACATTTTAACAGTAGTTGTGATTGATTGAATTCGTTGGTACATTTTAACTGTAGTTGACCAGCTTCTGTCTTGCAGCTCACCTGCCTCAAGCAAGTTTTGGTTTACCATATATTTGCATAGATATTTTATAAAATGTCCAAAATGTCTTGCAAATGTAGCATTATTATTAATTGGCTATTTTTCATTGTTTACATCCAAGAGGAGCAATTGCTGTGATCTCTTGCTATAGTACATATACATTAGAAAGGTTTTAATTGTCACATCATACCTGCATGTTCAAGCATCATCTCTTGCTTTTAAAGCGAAAGGTGGCTTCCTGTGTCAAGCAGTATGTCAGGGTCACTGTAAAAGATTAAAAAAAAAACATAATCCTTCTTCTGCACTGAAACATTAAAGCAATAAAGACTTGCAATGAGTTTTTACCACATTGAGCCATACACATTTCAACAGTTTTTTAAAGTTTTATAGAAAGGAATGCAATATTCCATAATAAGAGATTATTCTCACAAGCACTTAGAAGCAGAGTGATTTCAGATATCTACCAAATGGTGTATGAAGTGTTCTGTGTTAAAGATGGTGAACCTAAAATAAGAATAGATCTTATAACAATGTAATATGATTAAGGATATGTCATTAATTATCAACACACAACAAATGGATAATGAGAAGTGCAATGATTGTTGTAAATACTCTTCCTAGTTTAGGCACACTCACCTATGTAATCTATACCTGTGTAATAATAAATACAGCAAATAGCCCTTTATAATCCATTTAGTACATACTTTTTAACCCTCATTGGCCCTTATTTAGAAGCAAAACTAATAACAGCACATATATGGGGACCAAAGACAGCAAGTATATTGGAACATAATGCAATTCAATAAGGCACTCACTCTACTTTCAATGGCCACTGTTCCAGGGAACATTTAAAAATGTGTGAACCTCTATTTTTACAACAAAAGGTTTTCCCCAGCTTTACATTTCTTGTTAATTTATTTAATTAAAACTCAAAATTCCCCCCTATTGTTGAAAATATCTGGCCATTCAGCAATCCTTCCCTTATTTTCACACAAAAGAGAACAATATATGCAAATCATGTGTACCACAACCATGCATAGATTCATGAAGTGGGAAAGAGTAGAATCAACAATGACATTTTGGTAAGTGTAGGCAGATTTTTGACTGCCCAAGGTCCTAAATAGTGCTTTATCTTTGTAATCGTGAATATTTGAGATACAGTAGTACAGTGTTAATGGCGAAAATATTGCAAACATCCGCAATTAAAGCGTAAATATTTTTCGCAATGAAGGTATTAATGACTGGAGATCATAAAATTTCAAATTTAAACTTCAACTTTAAGTTAAAGTAGTAGTATCAGTTAGGATGGTGGTAATGTTAGACTAGCGCAAATGGCAGAATGCCACAAACTTCTACTTGTCAAGCTTTCAGAGTATTTTATGCCCATCATGATGACGTCACATCGGGGCAGCGGTGGGAGATTCAAAAGTAAATATGCAGAAAACTGTTCTCAGTGTGATTCCCCAGATGTGCCATTTGAAGTTTACTCTCCCTACCCTGGTGTGTTCATCACACCAGTAGAGAGAGGGTGCCAAAGGGAATTGTACTGGATACAGTAATACCAGTATCCAATACAATTCAAAGTAAAAAAAAAACACATTTCCAATTGTAATAAAAATGTATTATAAAAAAAAACAAAAATATGAATACATACTGGTTTTAAATCTATCATACAAAATAAGTATTTTAGAGATTTTATCATTCAAATGATACCTTTATAAAAAAAATTATTGTAATTTTTTTTACATAATTGTGTTTTTCAAACATTATTATATTCAGGATGTCTACTAGACCATTGTATGGACATATTTTAGGGAGTTAAAGGCCTTCAATACTAAATTCCATTTTAGTCTATGGAGCTCTTTTGGGACAGAAATCTGGACCTTGCAAGAGTGCTAGGGAGGTTACCTTGATTCAAGGTTCCAGTTTACAGGTGGGAATATTGAACTAGTTGCTTTTGGGCCACTTGTGCTTTTATCACATTTCTGACAGCCTACAGTTAACGTTAAAGGTCCCAACTTTGTAAAAGATTTGCTCAAAGTGCTATGTAAAATATAAAATGCAATCACTTATAGTTGAGGGGCATTTTATTTGACAAAAAAAAGAGCTTTAATCACCTTTGAATGCCACTATGCAGTGCTGGCCCAACCTTATTGTTGGGTGGCATTCCCTCCTGTTTGATGCCATGGCTCCTTCCCTGGTACTATATGTCCCAAGAGCCCTTGTTGGACTTAATGTCTGTGCATAAATGTGTGAACCAGTGATTCAGAATGCATACAAATTGGTGGCTACTTACCTGACCAAAAGCTCCGGTACCCACCACAAATCAGGAAGGGCCTGATGCATATATTATGGCTTGACAAGAACAAATGCAGTTAGTGCAAAAAAAACATATGAAAGCAACACAAGTGTAGGCATACATACATGTTTTTATGTTTTAACATGAAGTTTTATTAACCCTTCAATGAAAGATCATTTGTCTACCAGTGTGATTTTTCATAGCCAACTCTTAACGAGATCCTAAGATCCCAGTAGTGAAACAGATGTACAAATCATGGTGGCACAGAGGCTTTTCTTCACCTGTCTGTGCTGATTATGGATGTGTGCTCAATTACTGATTTAATGTGTATTGAACAGTAATGTTTATGGACAAACTGTGCTCACTAATGCATCCTATGAACCGAAAAATGTATGATTTTCAGCAAGGCCTCCATTTCCAATAAAAGTATTATGAGTACAAAATGGCTCCTCGCTACTCAAAGAAGTTAATGGAGCCTCACCTTTACCATGCACATAAAACACAATAATAAGAGCACTTCAATACCATTTATGTCTTCAGTGTACCAATTTATTGTGGTCAAAATAGCTCTTATTGAAGTGAAAAGCCTTTCTTTCCAATCTCAGAAAAAGATTGGGACAACAAGCTCTTTAAAAATACAATCAGACGAATTCCGTCTTTTTAATTAGTCTGTTAAACACATGAGCTACTAACACAAATATTTAACAATGGTTTTTACCTTGGCCATCAAAAGAAAATTTATAGGCAACTTAAATGTCCCTTTCCAATGAATTTCTCGGGTTATGGGCTCTACAATTGAGGTTTATTGCCAATTGCTCTACATCTGTCAGAAATGAGATGGTAGAGATTAACTTGCTGTCCCTGTAAAGTTGTTTAATCTACGCTTCAGTTCACTCAGGAGAGAAGTCTTGTCTCTGGAGGCTGAAAGACTCACCTATAAACAAGTTTAGCTATTTTTACACAAACTCATGAATCACTGGGCCTGAAACACTCCTTGGACTGCTGCCAAGCTTTGTCACTGTTGGGTCATTTTTGGAGAAATGTTATCATGATATGCACTGAACAATTGAAGCTCAAAAACCCCTCACAGTTTAGTAGTCTGACCAGGAAGGATGTAATTATCTAAACAGAGATAGATTGGTGTGACATGGAATTAAACAGGAAGTGAGCACTGCACAATTGCTTGATGTGAATTCTTTGTTACAAAATTGGACTGTAGATATGCCAGATTAAAAGTTTGTAGTGCTAACATAGATTCTTTCCATTGTTAGGACTCTGATAGGTCTAGGTCTGTCTATGCTTTTAAATTCATTGGAGAAGTTAATGTAAAACCAACTTCTTAGTTTAAAGGGCATTTAGTCTTACAGTTTCATATAGGCGGAAACACACCTTATACACCAGTCATGGAAAGTCTGGAACTTCAGTACTTTCTAAGTATCCATGCTTGCTATAAGGCAAATAATGTACAATGTACTGGTACGTTGGTTCACTTTTAATCACCGGTCTTGCCAATATAAACATAATAAACAGAAGTACCTAATAAAAATAAAGGTTAGTGTACACTCAACATATTGGTATTTTACAATTGAAGCATATCTCTTCTTGCAGTTTCTGGAGAACACATTTTGCCTCAGAATGGTCTTATAATGTTCTTAGCTCATAAATTTCCTGTGCCTTAAATACAAACATGTTGCACTATTCATATGATTAGGAAGAATAAATATTTTATACAATTAAATTAGGTGAGTTTAGTAGTATGTTTCATACAGTATAAAAAAACACTCAATGAATACCTATTTAAACCAAAGTTGTCCATTTAGGGTAGACCAACAGATTTGCTTTTAAGCCTCTACTCCAGCATACTTACCTTAACCTGAACATACACAGTAAAATGTTTCCATTTGATTGTCCTATTAAAGATTGTTTTAAGTCATTTGTTTTACAAACTTTTCCTTTTTACCACCACATAATGTGATTCAAAATCGATCAATTGTTTTCCTTAGCCTTGTATGCATGCGCCATAGTACTATCGGATACAAATCCATCCAAATAAAAAGAAAACCCATCAGATATATGAACAATTTACTGAAATTTTCAAACATGCTATCTTACCAACTGCTTGATAGATTTTATGTTCCATTTTGATTCAGGTAAAAAGGAAGCAATTTAAAAATCATCTATCGTTTCACACCACAAGTATTGTGCTGTAGAGGATCGGAGTCAATACCTGGCCCTCCTAGAGTTTACAAGGAGACCTGGAGAAGACTACAACCCACAGTGTCTCACACCAAATGTATGGAAGAGGGGGGATGATCAAAGCTGAAATTGGGTAGACATGTCTTTGCAAAGGATGCATAAATCAAGCCACACACAAGTTGCGGTTATCATGGATTAACGTTTGCCTCCTTCTACTATTTTTCCCAACTAAGATGATTGATATTTTTATTACCAAATCTTTCTTGGCCTGCCCATTCTCTAGATTTGAACTCTATTCAAAGGCTCTGGAATGACATAATGAGAAAGAGCCACAAACCATTAAGCTAAGCAGAGCAGTTTTTTTGTTTTATGAAGTTACCCAACATCAATGTTGGAGAGCATGTCAAAACACTAGAAAACTGTCATTGCAAATTGGGGTTATACCTCCAAATACTGGTAAAGAATAGCAATTTATGTAAATACATTGGCTTAAGAACATTCTTAGACAAAAAAGGAAAGGAAATGCACTGTATATCATTTAAATATTTAATTCAGTAGCAAATGTATATTAAATTAAAAGTAAGAGTATGAAATACTTCCAACATGTGAAGAGTTAAAATGATCATCATGGCCAGTCTTATCTAGACACTCACTTTCAAATCTTACTGACAAACCCAGTTTAAACATTAGCACAGTTAAATGACTAATTATAATCTCAGAGTAAACTTTATCTGACTTTCATACCACAAAAGCAGATCAATATACCTCTCTGTGACAGTTGTAGGAGGACAATCTGACTGTCTGCAAGCTGTAATTTTGTAAATTAATTGCCAAGAATTGTCTGCTGTACATCTATCAGGACATGTAAAGCAACAAGCAACAGAGAATATAAAAAGTAATTTATTAGGAATTCCATGTCTACTGGCTGCTAATGGGTAGTACTTCCCAATTTTCAGGAACATTAGTCAACTTCAGCCAGACTATAGTCCTAATTGATCTCTACATTGATTGCTGTTGGTTGTACACAGTGGATCTGATTTACTAAAGGGTATGCACATTTTTCCAACTATCTTTACAGTTTTTATCCATATATTTATGACATATATGCACCTGCTAAATCTAAGAAGCTTAAAGCTGGGCATAGATGTGCCGATTCCTGCAAGACAAGATGCCGTGCGCGTTCCCACATCCGTTCGGGATCGACCAGGAATTGGGTACGCCAACTTGCAGGATTGGGCTTAAATCAGCCGTCATGCCGGATCCCACAGTGATCCGACATGACGGATAATTTTGATCCGATCCCATTAGTCCGTCCGTCCCCAGCCAAAGTAATGGGCGGCACACAAAGGGTGCCGAAATTGGGTCAGGAGTCGACGGGAAATTGTCTTGTCTATTCCCAGCTTAATACATAGATGGTAATTTGCTAAATTGGGGCAAAAATCTAGTGGTTGAATTGACCACCACCATACATGAGCTAGACTCTCCCCGTGTGGGAGCATTTACCTACCTTCTGGTGTGTATCTCTTACACATTACATCTCTTAAACACTCCACCAGGAACCTCTTTATATGGTCCTCTATCATCCACCAGGATCCCATAAAATATTCACCTCTAGCGTCCCTCCCTGCAGGTGCGCGGGGACGTATTCATATCCCCTCCTTACTTGTTACTCATCAACCCCCATGTTTGGATCCAAAGACTACAATAGACCCTCCAGCAAAGGAATATCTTCCGTTTTCTTATTTCTTTCTTTCTGATGTCTTGCATGAATATTGTTTGACTAAGTTGTTTATTGTATTGTATTATGAAAATTTTATAAACCCAATAAACACTCAATAAACACAAAAATTAAAAAGTCACAAATATGGCAAATGTCTATATCTGAAAGTCTATAAAAAACATACAAACAAGTAGATGGTGGATAACCATTAGTGTGAAAGGTTGGCTCTTCATGCTTCCTTTATTTGTAATACTGTGGCAAAGAATGGGTCACAAAGTCAACAGGAAAAGTCTGTCGCTGTCTGCAAGTAAGACTTCAACTGTGAAGATACTTTGTAAATGTATAGACTCAGGAAGCCTGGGGCACATGAGCGACATTACCAAAGAACATTTCATAACCAGAGACAATCTGTTTCTAACCACCTAACAACATCTGTGTAATATGTTACTTAAAGAGAAGCCCAAAAAATGTGTTATCATTCTCATAATTTTGGAGAATTCTTGTCATACAATGTAAAAACAACAATAACATTTTGTGTTGTAATATACCAGCAAATGTCTTTTTGCCAGAAGTGGTGTCTGATCAGTGGCCATCTTTTACTAGAAGCATAACTTTATCAAACACTGAAAGCAGCACTAATCACTATTGTACATAACAGGGAGTTTTAATCTTTTCTTCACTTGACCTGTGAAGTTTTAAATACAAATCATTTTTTTTCTTTCTGTTGCTGGTTGGCATAGGGTGCTTGTTTTTATGTTGTCACTTACAAGTACATTGAAATTCTAAAAAAAAAGATTTTAAAAACATTGTATTAATTAATTACAAAATAACAAAAGGTAAAAAAAAAGAAAAATCCAACCATCTACAGTAAAAGATTTCATTCTATGCTGCTTACGAAACTACATCTTTTGCCACAGATCATCATATGACAATAAACCTTGCCTATATTGATAAGTTGGTTTTTACTGCCAAAAAATATTACTTTTTTTGACAATTATTTAAGTTATTTACAAATTTAAAAATACCATATAAATAACAAACAAAACCAAAAGATTACCATAAGGGGATAATTGGGTGGAAGTGGTAAATTTGGGCTGATTCGGTTGAAATATAACTATTGAATGGACTACAGCACCTTATGCTGTGCTCCAGGTTAGCTCTCAGCTCTGCAGGTGCCAGTCCCTCTGTAGAATAAATGAATGGCCACACTCACTATGCCAAGTGATTCTTAACATTTTTTTATTCGATCCAGGCTGAAAACACAGGCAATATAGACTTCAAAAACCCGGAGTATGTGTTTCTGACATGTTTTTACCAACAGGGCTAAATCATAGTACATGTTCCTCTCATGTGTCTTCTTCTAGAAAGCAACCCTAACATAAATGTAAATATAGGTAGCAGACTAAATACAAAAGTAACAGTTTCTTTTACCTTGGAACATATTTTTACAAAGTGTTTGCAGCATGATGGCTCATTGTTATTTATTAGTACCAAATAAGGTAAAAGCCTTTACATCTCAACAGATACAACCGTGTTGTTGAACCTTGTCCGATTCAATATATAATCACAAGAGGCTTTTGTGAGTTTAGGTCTGCTTTAGAGATATACCCCCCCAAAAAGGATGTGTTTTAAAAAAGTACTCTTTATATGATACATGAGTTCTAATTTGTTGCTACATTGATTTGTTTTTAAGATTGAAATAACACTTAGTCATGCTTCATAGGAAATAATGATATTTTTAGATGTTTTACAGGACTTACTTTTAATACATCAACACATTTCTGATAACATTTTAATGTCAATGTTTCAGTGCTGATTCTCTTTACAGCAATACATTTTTTTATAATTTTAGTTTATGATTTTGTATCAAACACTTTTCCCATTGATGATGTTATGTGGACCTGCCTGTAGCCTGCTGGTTAGAAGGCATGCAAATAAATGTAAGAGAACTCACAGAAGAGCACATGATCAATTATTACTGCTAGTGGGTGATACTGTTTTAACCTACACAGCACGGAGAAAGGATCAAATGATCCTGACCAACAAATCAGTGGAGATTAACCCAATCAACTGAATCAATATTATTATGTGTTTTCCACATATTCTCCTGCAGTAGAGCTTTTACAAGAAAATGTTTTTGTCCTTATTGGTTTTATTTACCTCTAGGTATTCTAAAGACCACTAAAACTATTGCCACCATAGTAGGCATAAAGAAGAACTGTTCCAAGGCAGGCATTTTCTGATAAGGTTGGAAAGAATCTTTTATGGCTGCATTTAATAAAGTGACACAAATGGCACAAAATACAGTGGGAAAGCAGCAGGAGTGTTGAACCTGAAGTAGTGGTTTAGAGTGTTGTAAGTGTAACTCTGATTCTGAAAGAACTAATTTAATTCATACTTCAAATGCAGGTTTGAATTGTATTGGTAGCTGTAAAATGGTGTCAAATAAGATGTTCTGCAATAAGCAGTAAAGGGGTTGTTCCTTAGTTGGCAGAATATAGATCGCTGTATCACTGTAATCTTGTGTAGTTAAACAACCTCAGAATAGAAAAAGTTAGCAAAAGGGTAGGAATTGTTTTCCTGTATTAATTCAATTCTCGCAAGAGTGTCCATGTAACATTTGAAGTGCTGAGAGTTATCGTTATTCTAGCTCAGGGTTGGGCAAACTTTTTGTCTCGTGGGCCACATTGGGTTCCTACATTTCAAAAAGGGGCCAGACCAAAAGACTGTAATGCCCCCCTCCTATATGCATCACTGGCATCACTAATGTTGGCGGTGATGTGTAATAGGTGACGTGTGACCTGTGGGATTTAATTATCTTTTTACATTTCCTGCATTTACATTGCAATGATCAGAAATAATTCCTAGAGAGTCTGTTGTCACCATGAGGATGCACCCACAGTGTCATGATCCCGCCACTGCATCCTCCCCAAGGCAGTGTTTGGACACCTCTAGGCATTTTGTGCAGTGAAGTGGAGGGGAGCATCTTTTCAACAAGGTAACAAAGGGCCAGAAAAAAGAGCTAAATGGGATGCATCCAGCCCCCGGGCCTTAGTTTGCCCATCTCTGTTCTAGCTACTAAGGAATGGCCTACTAAACATAAGAATTAATACAATTTGAAATATTTGCAGATGACAGAAAGACACAGGGATTGCAGCATGGTTCTGATAAATGCATTCTTTAAACCCTTAATGTCATTTATTGATCTGCTATGGCAGATTACTAAATGATTAGCCATAACAGCTCCCCACTCCATACAAAAAAAGAGTTTTGTTGGCAAATGACCACTAAAATAATTTACAACAACAGTTGTTGACAGTGTTTATGAAGCTCAAGCTAGGCTCAGACAAAGTGTTAGCTCTCTGCCATAAAGGGGCCTTTTCTTAAAAAAATTGGACTAATGGGACTTTAGTAGTAATTAATGAGAATTTGTGGGTTCGGACAGTGGCATGGTGTATATTTCAAGCCATAAACAATATTCAAGGCGACATAGTAGTTTTTTTTTAACCATGGTACTCCATTGGATCCTACTGTTTCACGTTCTATAAACGTATAACTACATTGCTTAACTTCAACAGAAAAAAGGCAGTTCACTAGTTAGGTTCTACTATCAGGCCTGTAAATAATCTCAGGACTGGTTGGACATAACCACAATTCCTTTGACAAGTGAAATAGCTCTCATATAAATATGTAGACAGTGTTCAAGTTCATTGCAAAGCTTGCATCATAATAACTTATTCCTCTCCACCCAAGATTGTGCAGTAGTAAAGGGAAGGATAAGTGAATAGCCTTTAATAACCACGATCATACAGCTGTCCTGAGAAGTTTCGAAATGCTTGCAACAAGAAAATCAAAAAGCTTATTTGTCAACCACAAGTAGTTCCCTTTTAATGTTCTACAAACCATCATGTGCCCTTTTCCAGCCTGTGGAAAGTGTTATCTTAAGCAGCTTTTTTTCGGGCAGGAAGTTATGTTTATCACTTCCCCTCAGTCACAGTGCCTCTAGAACTTCAACACAAGAGTTCAGATTGCATCAAAACAGTACGTTCTTGTGTACTCAATGCATCAAAGGAGTGGACTCCAAGGACTTCATATCACTTCACTGCATGTGCAGTCATGTAGTAAAACAAGGCCTATCTTAAAAGTGCAAGGATCCTGGCGATTTACCCTTTCAGTTCTGAAAATTATATCCAGGAAACCTCTCTCTCTCGCTTTCTCGCACTCAATAAGCCTGGAGTTCCCTCAATCCCTGCCAAGGCCAATTGGGCTATAAAGGTGGGGTCGATTTTTTGTTCGATCAACTGCTGATTCAATTTTTTGATAGATTTTTTTGTCGAACATCGTTCGTCCATTTATCGAATGTAACATTAAATTTTTTTGTTCGTTCATACCGATATCAAATGAAAATACATTCAGAATAACTACGACCGATAAAAATTTACCAACATGTTCGATGACCATTTGAACGATTTTTCGTTCGAGATCGAACAAATTGTATTCATTGAACAAATTGGCCATTCTAGATTTTTGTTCAATCAACCAAAAAATCATTTGTTCTTCATTGATTGGACGAAAAACTCTACAGGTGTAAGCCCACCTTAAGCTAGACCCATTGAGGGAAATTAAAGGATAATTGTCAAATTACATTGAAGGATGACTCATTACAACCATCTACTAGTGAATACCAGATTAATGCATGAATAACCATGTTTAAGGGGTGTAAAACAGATTTGAATTTTAGTACTGAATGTGCACTACCTTAGTTTACAGCACAGATAACATAACCCCTGATGAAGCAGAGACCCTCAAAATGGGATCTGTGCTACACTACTGTTTGGACAACTGTACAATATACATTCTTGTGATTATTTTGTGTGCCAATGCAAACTATTTGGTTCTATAGGTGATTGTATATATCAGTAGACCAATGTAAATTATTAGTTATGCATGTGAAGTGATTGTATATATCATTTTATAACACCAATCAGACACATTCCTTAAAAGCCCCTGTAGTTCATAACTATACATCAGTGTGGAAAATACATCAATACAATCAAACAATCTGTTTTTTTCCCCTCCTAATTACATGTTGCAATAAAAGGAGTAGTTGTTTTACACAATACTAACAACATTATTGTGTCTTTTTATCCCATAGGAAGGTTTATAGATTTATAGATGTTTTTTTTTGGCATGATTAACAGATTTGTTTTTGTTAAAAAAAAAGAAGCCATAGGCAGCAAAAAGTTTAGTTTTTTAGTTTAGATAAAGATAAATGTGCTCATAGGCCTAGGCAGAAGATGTAACCAACAAACCTACAAATAAGCCATAAGTCATAAACCTCCATAATGTCCAAGCTGTCTCTGCACAGAACAGACACCCCCACAACAAACTATAGAAGAACATGTAATACTTTATAAGTGATATTTCCCTGAGACTGGTCAGCCAGGGAGTGCGGGCAGAGGTCACAAACTGCTCAGAGAATGACAAAAGTTTCCTGAACTGATTCTTATCAGAGTGAGCAGGGTATAGATATTTCATGTCTATAGGTAAAAAATTTTCAGGGTGGCCCTGAAACATAGAAAATGCATGGCAGTGTGTTCTCTGTAACGTGTTCCTGTACATACGCTACAGCAAGATGTGATGGCACATGGCAGCAACATGGCACCAAGCAGGCTGTAGCACTACCCAGAAGATATTTATACAATAAAGATAAATTTAGCTGATTTCCTGCCTAATGACTATATTTCCTGCACAGTGTTAGCATTTTCAAAGACATTTAACTTGTTGTTTAATGTTACTGCATAAACTAGTTGTACTGTATATAATTTTTTAAATAATCTTGAAATCGCCATCTTGTATACTGTGCCCATTGAACACAATTGTATCAGTACTATCTAAGAACATCTAAGAATGGCTCAGAATCTCAGAGCATAATAGACAGCTATAGACAAGAGTGCACATAAGTGGTACTCTGGTACTCAAAAGGGGCCAAAAACTAGCTATGCGTACCTGCATTATTGTTACAAAGCTCATATGCGTACTAACAACTTGGAGGCAGTCTGTGTCTAGGCGGCTGCAGCTAAATGTATAAAATTTATGCCACTTGGATAACAGCAGGGAAATATGAATAACTATGAAAGGTTGTACTTAGGGGTGTAAAATTGGAAATGTTAAATACTAATCCAAAAACAAATATTGGACTTCTAAGGGTGTTGGAGATCCGGGAGTGAAATTCATAGTAGATGCATGTAAGGGCCTGACAAGAGAAAAACACTGTATGATAGCTGGAATATGACTATAAAAGTCTAAATTTGTACTGGCTGGTAGTCTCAGGGGTTAATAACTAATCCAGAAAATGTCAGGGTTGTACTACTGAGGTATGAGATCTGAGGGATCAAACAGTGTTGTATTGTGAGAGTTACATGTGACCCAAAGCCAGCTGGTGACCTGTGGATGGAGGCCGCTAATCGGAGGATCAATTAGGAACAGGGAGGTCCATCTGCAGCAGAATCTACCATGCAGGAGGCTGACGCAGAGGACAGTGAGAGAGACAGTGAGGAAGACCACCCTACATATGGGTTGAGTACCAAACACCATCTCCTGGTACTCTTCTGAGGAGCTCACTAAAAAAGTTACATGCACCCCTGGCTATAGAGAATAGTGTTGAGCGGCATATGGTATATTCAAGTTCACGTATTTTCTTAAATATATTAACCTCCCTGGCGGTTTACTGAGGTGCAGATTTCTGTACCAAAAGTGATACAGTG
>CM070037.1:52571083-52621258 GCA_036250615.1 Ptychadena robeensis | reverse complement strand
ATATGTTCGCGAACACGTGGCGAACGCGAACATGCAATGTTCGCCGCGAATAGTTCGCCGCGAACAGTTCAGACCATCACTACTCCTAGCTGAGAATTCGGCTTAAGCAAGGCAGCTAGAGCTGCTGCCTTATCAGAGGCACCCCAAGTGGTAAAGGGGAAGGTGCCCGCCCCGACCAGAGCCGGGAAACAGTAGGGGGATCCTTCACTACCCAAGGGGGCAGCACCAGGTGGCGCCGGGAGGTCATGTCCAATGCTTGTCACAGGATAAAGATAAAAACAATCACAGCAGCACAACATCAGCTCTGTCAAGATCCAAATAAAAATCCTTGTCTAGGGGAGACATCATTCACAATATTACAGCCAGCATGACAATATTGTAATGGCAACATGTGGATATCACATGACAGTATTTAGAGCAATAGTATGCATATATTATCACTGGCATTACATAAATTCATTATCAAAAATATATACAATACATTGCAGAAAGTGTGAGTTTGCGGTGGTTGTTGATCTATAACAATATCAATGGTACATCATCCAAATATAAACCTATATGTCAGGGCATTCTTAAAGTACAGTTAAAGTGATATATAAAAGGACTTATAAGTTGGAATAGTGTGTAGTATATATTCGTCCGTTATATTAAATAGACTGTTAAATAGTATGTATTTGTCGGTTATATTAGGTGACGGGTATCAATCTGGTAAGAATGGTTTAAATGATACCGCGTCATTGAGACGCAGGTATTTGGTGGCTTCAAGTGCGTAAATCCACCTCTGCTCTTTTTGCAGTAGGGTGGTATCGATGTTTCCACCTCTTATGGTTGGTGTTACATTTTACTTAGTCTCCAGATCTCAAACCCATCATAAAACCTTTGGAGGGAATTGAAAGTCTGTGTTGCCCATCGAACACCCCAAAACATCTGCATGGAGAAATAGGACAAAATACCAGAAACAGTGTGTGACAACCTGGTGAAGACTTACAGAAAATGTTTGACCTCTGTCATTGCCAACAAAGGGTATATAACAAAGTATTAAGATGAACTTTTGATATGGACCAAATACTTATTTTCCGCCATAAGGGCTTGTCCCCACTATAGCGATCACTATAGTGATTGGCGTGCCGCGGTGGCCAATCGCCCCTGACTCTAGAATTCGTAGATCTCTACACCTAAAGTTGCAGGACAGAGGCATGGTCAGTGCAGCTGGTAGGGGGGCTGCATGGAAGGCAGGTCTGGGGATAGGGGTACCAGGATTGTTCTTGGGCAGTAAAGTAAATAGGGTGGCCTCTTGAATGTCCCCTCGCCCTCACCTCGGTAAGGGAAAAACTCAATGGAGGGATAGACCGAGTCTTTGGTGTCTCCCACCATTAACTTTTCTTTTGACATTGTGTTTGGGGTGTTGGCCATGCTCTATTTGGGTTAGGTGGTATTCATCTATGTGGCACCATAGTTGGTCTGATTGCTTCATGTTTCCAAGCTTGATCTTTGTTAAAAAATATTAACTTTTTTCTTAGTAGTTTTTATCAATAGGTATGAATATAATCATTGTCATATTTAACTGCTATCTCTGCCCTTGCTGGAGAGATTTTCTTCCCCTGACTATATTATATATATATTATTATGTTATATGGATGCAGACTTAGTCATACTTCAGTTGCACCTTAGACCCTGCTTTACAGATGTTGAAGGTCTCCAGAAGCTTTGCAAAATAATAGTCTTCTTTCATAAATTTGTAATTTATAGCTTTGTTATTTCCTGTGGATATTTCTTTATAAAGAGTTTCCTTTTGACTTTGTGCATCAAGCCATTCAGGTAGCTATTAAGGGCGTCAGCCTCTTTTTTCATCTTTGTTATTTCAGACTTGGGCACTGGTAGAAAGGAAATAGAACAAAATAGCTGTATTTGCAATGCCCTATTTCTACTGATAATATGCCTGTGGAAATATAAAGTAAAGAATAACTTCCTGAAATATTTTAATGAAACGTTTGGAAGCATGACCAGTTTTAGAAGTAGGAGAAATTCCTCAACAACTTTTAAGTTAGATTTTTTTAAGTTAAATATCTTTTTTATTTTTTGCAATAGTCTTGATCATTTAAACACCATTTATGCTTAGTGGCCTTATGAAACTTTTACTGAATACTAAATCGGATCCATCTAAAGAAACTGTTAATTCACACCATATTCCCTGTGTTGCTGTAAGCTTTTTCTATGGAAACCTGTTTACACTTCCACTAGTGCATTATGCATTGCAGTGTGCTGCACAGATTTTTCATGCACTAGTATTTCCAATAAACTTGAATTGCAAAGACTAATGCAACACATCCGACAACGCATATGGTGTGTACTGTACAATGCAAGCGCCAGCCCTTAACCTCCCTAGCCCACTGAGGTCCAGATTTCTGTACCAAAAGTGCGTGGGGGGGGGGGGGGGGGGGGGGGGGGAGAGAAGAGACGGAGCTGGCTGGCTGCCTGCATGTCACATCAGGGACACCGGGACAGCCCAGAACTGTGAGTATGCGCTGCCTGGAGCCCCGATGTGTGCAGGACGGCAGCATCTCATCCAGTGCAAGAGAAGCAGTAGCAGCGCTGGACGAGATGCTGCGTTCCTGACCGCTAGGGCGGTTAATGCAATTAGTCTGCTGCTGACATCACTGGTTAAATTTTGATTCCATGCATTGCAACATTATCTCTTCTGAAATCACATTCTGATTAGGTGGATCATTCTAAATGCTTATTCACACCTAAACATTTTAGATCAGTTTAATGTCTGTGAGTTTATGCTGTAGTGAGTGAGTTTATACATTGTAACATGCATTCTTGTGCATTGTTCATGCATTTTTTTACATGCACTTTGAATGGATTGTGCATTGATTTAGCTTATAAATGCCAGCCAATATAATGAGAGGACTATAAAGAGGTTGCTAGGGAAAGTGTTAGTGGTTATGCGCTATTAGAACACATACAGTTAGGCCCATAAATATTTGGAAATAGAAAAATTCTTATTTTGGTTCCGTTCATTACCACAATTAATCTTAAATGGAACAAATGAGATGCAGTTGAAATGCAAACAAAGAGGAAAAAAATTAAAACAAGATTCCAAGTTGCAAAGATTCCAAGTGAAATCACTTGGGAGTGGCAAAGCCTACAGTTTGGTACATCCTTAAAAAGACGAAAAAGAATTGGTGGACTCAACAGCGCAAAAATACGTGGACGTTCATGGAAGAAAACAGTGGAAAAAGATAGCTATACCAATACACTACCAGGGTTTGCAGAATTACCCCACCCCAAAGAAACACCTACTGGGATCTTGTGGCCAGAATAAGACATTCAATCAACTTATATATAAACGATACAATCTTTATTATATATACAAATACATTTAAATCCAAAAAAATGGCATTGAGTAAAAAAGAACCCAATCTTTACCGTTTATACAGCATGATTCATCCTCAAATTCCTACGTGTTTTGCCCCTAACATGGGGCTTCCTCAGGGGCGAAACGCGTAGTAGGATATTGGTATAGCTGTCTTGATACAGACTGGCCAATTGTACCCTGGGACAACGTTCACTTGGTGGATAAGTGGAGAAAGATCTCAAAATAATTTCCATGGTAAGGAAACCCCCATCACAACAGCCAAATAGTGAACAAAAATCTCTAGTAAAAAAACAGTATTGAAATCCAATTAAAGACAAGACTGTATGTAAGTGAATACAGAGTTTGCACTGCAAGCCACTTACACGCCTCAAGAATAGAAAGGTTAGAGTGGGTCATCTTTTAAAACAAGATGGGTCATCTTTTAAAACCTCTATCAGAATGATGGCAAGAAAAAAGTATGGAGAAGGTATGGAACTGCACATGATCCAGAGCATAGCACTTTATCAACTATGAAACATGGCGGAGTGATGCAGTGGCATAGCTTAGGCATGTGGCAAAGTGGCCATAAGACATTGTCTATCAATGATGTGACACAGGACAGAAGCAGCCAAAGGAATTCTGATGTGTCAGAGACATGCGGTCTGCTCAGATAAAAAGCAGCCCAGGAGTTTACAAAGTAGAATATTCTTGAATGGCAAAGTCAGTCACCTGATCTGAGCCCATTTGAGTTTCATCTGGCTATGTTCCTCATATTTCTATGCAATCTTTGTTCAACCCACTGAATTAAATCTAAAAAAAATCTGCAGTTCAACTGCATTTGAGTTGCTTAATTTAAAATTCATTGTGGTACTGTATGGAACCAAAATTAGGAAAATGTGGTCTCAGACCAATGGACCTAACTGTAGTTGCATGCGTGTTAATGCCATTGATATTATTGTTAGCTGTAATGTTCACAAACACTCATTAACAACCTTTTCCAGAAATGCACTACAGTGCATCTCTGCACATGCCATAGGTGTGAACTGGCCTGTTGGATATACTATATCTTTGCTTTCCATGGGCTTATATGAATTGGCCAACATAAGTAAAAATTGATAGATACAATTTCAGCTACCGTTGGTTTTAGTTACCTCACAATGTGTTTTGAAAGTTCCCTTGGTCCTCCACCTCTAATATATTCTAGCTCCCTGTTCATATCTTTTAATTGCTCTACATTTTTTTAAACATAATCAATTTAATGCCTCATGTTTACTTATGGACTGCACATTTTACTGTGGTATGGGGTTCGGGGATAGATTATAAGGAAGCAAGGAACCCAACCACAACTGCTGCTCTAACTCAATAATTAGCAGCTTTTCTTGATATTTAATTTTGCAGAGTAATAATTCCATCAACTGTAAACCAAACCACCACAAATGGAAAAAAAAGTACTTCTGCAACAAAAATACCCTGCTGACATGGCTCAATCTTGAGATGTACTTTAACCTTTTTGTCGGCAGCAGTGTAAAGAGTCTGGAAAGTAAAGACAGATATAAAAAAAATTTGCCCTCTAGAACTGTAAGCATAAATAGCATGACAGGACTCATTGCTTTGTCAAATAACAGTTCTGTCTCTAACAACACATCTCTATCCATTCTTGATGCAGAAGAACCTTGCTCAAAAGCAAGGGAATAGTGACAGCCCAACAGTTTAAGGAGTGATTAAGGTAGGAGGTTTCTTCATGTGATGTTGCTGGCAATTTACTGTCTGTGTTCCATTTGTTATTGTTATTATCATAATTCATTTAACCTCCCTAGCGATATGCCCGAACCCAGTTCGGGCAAAGGCACACTGCACCTACGCCCTATACTGGGGTTCGGGCACATCGTGGAGCTCAGCGCTTGCTCCTTCGCCGCCATCATCTAATCCATCGCCTGCTTCTTCCTGTCCCGTGTGACGTGTGATGTCACGGAGGCTGGACCCGGTCGCCGGTCTTTTTTAAAATCTTATTTTGTTTTACTTTTGAGCGGATTATAGAAATGTCTTTTTCTATAATCCAGCTCAAAGTGGTCCCCGCTATCAGAAACGCTCGCGCTGAGGCTTCCTGATAGTGGGAAGCATCTTCAGCTGGCATACGAGCCGTTCCGGAAATAGCCGAGGTCCCGGTATCTCCGTGACAGCTCTCGTCTGCCCGTAGACTGGTCAATCCACTGCGTCGGAGATTAAAGGTACAGAAACGTTTTTTTTTTTTCTTAGATTTTTTTTTTTCCAAAGATCAAAAGAAAACAAGTGTAAACTTCTAAAAAAAAAAAATAATAATTTTTCCCCAAATATTTTTTTTTTTCTGTACCTCTAAAGCCGGCCAGCGCTTTATTCTGGTGCCTATTTATGGCGAATGGTATCCCATAGGTGCGACCCCCCACCCACCACTCCCACCAGCCCCCCCCCCTCCCCACCCCCCTCCCCCCCCCCCCCCCCCCCAACCAAAACCCCCCCCCCCCCCCCCCCCCCCCCCCCCCCCCCCCCCCCCCGCCCCCCACCCCACCCCCCCCCCCCCCCCCACCCCCCCACCCCCCCCCCCCCCCCCCCCGCCCACCACCCGACCACACCACACCCCCCCCACCCCCCCCCCCCCCCCCGACCCCCCCCCCCCCCCCCCCCCCCCCCCCCCCCCCCACCCCCCCCCCCCCCCCCCCCCCCCCCCCCCCCCCCCCCCCCCCCCCCCCCCCCCCCCCCGCCCCGCCCCCGCCCCACCCCACCCCCCCCCCCCCCCCCCCCCCCCCCCCCCCAGCCCCCCCCCCGCCCACCCAGCGCCCCCACCCCCACTCCCCCCCCCCTCCCCCCGCCCCCCACCCCCTCCACCCCCGCACCCCCCGATCCCCCCCCCCCCCCCCCCCCGCGCCCCTTCTCTCCGACGCCCCCCCCGCCCCCCCCCACACCCCCCGCCTGCCCCCCCCACCCCCCCCCCCGGTGACCCCCCCCCCCCCCCCCTCCCCCCCCCAATCCCGCCCACATCCCCGCCCACCCCCCCCCCCTCCCCCCCCCCCCCCACCCCCCCCAGCCTCCCCCGCCCCCCCCCCCCCCACCACCCCCCCCCACCCAGCGTCCCCCCACCCGCCCCTCCCCCCCCCCCCTCCCCCCGCCGGCCCCCCCGTTAAAGTGTAGAGACGACCTTTGCGAGAGGGTAGCACGATGGTGTGCATGGAGATCTAGAGCTGTCAGGAGGTCAACTTATACACTGCCCGAAGACTCGAGTGCTAAGGCTAGTATGACACAGAGATTCCACATTTTGCGGACTCAGAACTAGGACAGCGTGTGCCAGTGGTGGGTGAGCGTGTGGGGCTGTTGGGGACTGCGCGCAATCATCGGGAGGTCTCGGGTAGTGGGGGGCAAGGCTGGGGGGGAGGGGGGGTCTTTGGTTCTATTTTTCTTGAGCTAGCTCGGGAAGAGCAGGGGATGGTTTGAATATCCACGCCCGACCCCGTGCTTCTACGCAGGGGCTCGGGGCTGCGCTCTATCGGGTTCTGTTGAATTACTAGGTCCGGGGAGGGCGGTGTGGGGTCTGAACGGGGTTCCTGAATTCATGTTAGCTGAATGGGGCTGGGGAGGTGGGGGAGTCTGGTGTGACAGCGCGGCTTCTCTTGTCTTTTCACTCTCATTATTTTTGCATTAATTTGCAAAATGACCGCTCCACAACTGGGAGCAGTACAGTCCTGGCGCAGTCTTGATCGTAAATAAAATGCGCCCGTTGCCGGAATCAGGCGCAAACCGAGGGCTCTCTGTGTGCCTGCAGCATTTATACAAGCAAAGGCACACAAGCCTTTCCGCCCCCATCGGCGTCACCGGTGACGCCGATGGGGGCGGAAAGGCAAAACCTGTATCAACTTTTATGTACTATCTTACCACTCAGTGAACCGCCAGGGAGGTTAAGTAGCACCGAAATATTCCGCAGCTCTGTACAATAAATTAGGATTGATGCAACACAAGAAAACACACACAGATACAGGTTATGACACAGGAGGATTAGAGGACCCTGCCCAATGGTAGTTCCATGAAAGGTCTTGTTGGTCCATAATGTGAGACTTCACATCACACTTTAAAAAAATATGGCAACACATTAAGAAAACATTGTTTTTTTCCTGACTCGACTGGAATGGGTGGACAAGGAATCTGCAAAAACGACACTGCCCCCGTCATATTCAAATAGGCATCTACCTTTGTGTCATTAGTTACTTCTCTTTCCCACCATGATGAGATGGTACTGAATGTAATAAACAAAAGTGATGAAATGTCTTATATGCAAAATCAGTTCCTCATCAGCTTATTGTGATGACTGAAATATGCTGTTCTCTACAATCTAATACAATGCCAGTTAAAAAAGAAAACGGAACACATTACTGCTGACCAAGTACTCTATACCCTAAAGAAGTGTTAACATTTCAGTTGTCTATAACACAATGTCTAGAATAAGCATTGTGTGGTGGGTACTTCACTGGTTGTGAAACAATAGGGGAATTAATAACCTCTAACAATCTGTATTGCTCAATGCCAAAGCACCAGCCAATTGATATAAATATTTTCTCTTTGGCATATGTCATTTTTGCATATTGTAATAACAAATATTTGTCTTTGTCAGACATAAAAATGAGGAAACATTCATTATATAAAAAAAATATTACCTGCAAGCATTGTAAGGGGTCTTGTAAGCAGTTTTTACTCCTCTATGTTGGGAAATTTCCATTGAACCATAGAAAAGCATTGATTTCGAGCAACGTAATCGGAAATGAAGGAAGTGGGATATGGCCTCCATGGGTCGATCAATAGAAATGATTGCAAGTCTCTAACAACATCCTTTGATTGACAATCTTACAAAAAAAATGTCATGTCCAATCCTTCCACAATCAAATTTTCGTGTTATTTCTCACCATTTTGATCGATCGCTCGCTTTATGTATGCATTAATTTGTAAATGATCGATTGCATCGGTCAATCTCTGCGAAAAGAGGCATCGAGAAATCTATGGCCAGCTTTAGCAATAGGTAACCACCTTAGAATCTATCATTCCCATTTTTACACTGATTTCACACATATCTACATGTTTAATAATTGGGGATCTGCGGGTTCAGATCACAGACTGTTTTGCAATGTCTGGCATTTGCCAGAGAACAGGTATTTTTTTATATTTAGAAATATGTATTTTCATAGTTTGCATTAAGATTCTTGTTATGCCATTTATACCGCTCTTATTTTACATGTAGATAAAATTAAGGCTATGTCTCCACTGCATTGTGTGCTCCATCAGGACCCCCTGCCCAGCGGATCCTTTGTTCACACATTCACTGATGCAGGAGTTAACATACTGCACTGATGAATTCTGCATCTCATTTGGAAACCATGAGGAGCCAGAATCTGGAGGAAGAACGGAGAGGCACACAATCCAAGATGCTTGAAGTCCAGTGTGAAGCTTCCACAGTCTGTGTTGATTTGGGGAGCCATGTCATCTGCTGGTGTTGGTCTACTGTGCTTCATTAAGTCCAGATTCAATGCAGCATTCTACCAGGCCACAGGCTGATAGCATCCATGTCACGCTGCATTGAGTCAGTGTGACATTTTCCAAATTAAAATCTTTAATTACATAGAATATTTGTAATATTCTCATTATTTGAGATTTAGTTTTTTTCGGGTTTTCATAAGCTGTAAAATCATCAAAATGATAACAAATAAAGGCTTGAATTATCTCACTTTGCATATACACTGCAAATAAAAGTAAATAGAACACAAAAATAAGGCATTCTAGATCTGAATGAATGAAACATTTTTATTAAATACTTTGTTCTTTACATAGTTGAATGTGCTGACAACAAAATCACACAAAAATTATCAATGGGAATCACATTTATCAACCCATGGGGGTCTGGATTTGGAGTCACACTCAAAATTAAAGTGGAAAAAACACTACAGGTTTATCAAACTTTGATGTCATGTCCTTAAAACCTTAACAAGTCAAAGTAGTGTGTGTGCCTGACTGCCATTAGGTACCGAGATGAGATCCTCAGACCCCTTGTGAGACCATAAGCAGGTGCGGTTGGCCCTGGGTTCCCCCTAATGCAAGTAAATGCTAGACCTCATGTGGCTAGAGTGTGTCAGCAGTTCCTGCAAGATGAAGGCATTGATGCTATGAACTTGCTCATGTCTTGCTCCATCCACCAATGCCACGTTGCACCACAGACTGTCCAGCAGTTAAGGGATGCTTTAGTCCTGGTTTGGAAGGAGATATCCCAGGAGACCATCCCCACCTCATCAGCTAAATTACTGAAATACAGGAACTTTTTTTTTTTGGACAATATTCTAAGTTTTCACAAATCACCTGTAGAAGTCCCAAGTCCTCACATGTGCACAGGAAATTCAAACAGATTACATAAAAGCTTCATATTGCCAAGGAAGTTAACAAAAGAATATATAAATATATGCCCAATCACACCTGAAAAACTTTTCTGACGTATTTTGGTCAAAATGACCTAGATTACAGCACGCTCATTCCTTGCAATTGGCACACCTTGCAGACGGCCCACCATCACAATGGATGCATACCCACAGCATCATCACATGATCACGTTGCTACATCGTCCCCATGGTGATGACTCTAGGAATAAGCTTTTCTTATTGCTCATAGAGAATGAGCGAAGGGGAGCCAGGGTGCGTTGTCACCAATGGGTTTAAAAAAAATAAACAAGGCAAGCTATGGCCCACGAGCTGTAGTTTGCCAATATCATAACTGGCCCCTATGATGATGGGCAGACTCCAAATCCATGATAATCCACACAATCCTAGTTTAAAAGTTTCAGAGCATTTACATATGTTATCTAGTTTAGAGAATACAGCAGCAGACAGTTAACTGCTCAGCAGTTGGTGAAGGTAACTTAAATTTCCACAAATCAATGAAAACAATTGAGCTCAAACAATCACTCAGATAGGATCTTGTCCTTTTGATTTTGCCGTCTCTCCAAATAATGGAAAGCAAAGGCAACATGAAATGTAAGCACGCTGTTAATTATTACTTAACTATGGTCAAGTGCCTGGGTACAGTAGCCTTGATGGATTTTTCTTGCAGATGAACAACGATAAATCACTGTGGTTTGTTGCCATAGATCTCCCACTTCGATATGAAAACTATTAATATAGCAAAGACAAATCAAAAGAGAACACCGATTAAAGTGATTAATCAAATAATGCTTGATAGTCATCCATTAATGTGTGTTACCAGTCAAACAACTAAGGAATGCAAGTTTACATGTTGTTGACCTAGGGTAACCTATGGCCATTATGTTGAGTTAGCTTGATAAATGAGTGAAAGGGAATGTTTACCTGTCATTATTGAAGCCCAGGTGGCTTTCTGTAAGACTCTCTGGCTACTGTGTATCAGATGAATCTGGAATGTAAATGAATGACGTGTGGCACAACGACCTGCAATGATAAGGGGCTTAAAACAAAGCAACTATGAGTGAATTGTTGAACGCATTTGTCTCAGTGTTCTGGAAGCAATGAAGCACGGTGCTT
This sequence comes from Ptychadena robeensis, assembly GCA_036250615.1. Classification (NCBI taxonomy): domain Eukaryota; kingdom Metazoa; phylum Chordata; class Amphibia; order Anura; family Ptychadenidae; genus Ptychadena; species Ptychadena robeensis. The sequence goes on along the minus strand of CM070037.1, from coordinate 52,610,341 downwards.
CATCTAACATCTTACATTACTTTGATACTCTCTTTTATTCTGTAAAGGCTTTCTGTGGTTGATTTTTATCCCATGTTCAACTTCAAATATTACTGGATTGAAACAAATGCCTAGTACCACTTTCTGTGGTTGATTTTGATCCCATGTTCAACTTCAAACATTACTGGATTAAAACAAATGCCTAGTACCAGGCTGTTGCCATGTTTTATATTAAACCAATTGGCTCCAAAATCAGCAGGTCCCCAACTAATGGGAACTTCCATATGAAGGCATACAAGTAAATGAGAGCTGAAATAATACTGACAGCTGCTGCTACCTGTAACGATTTTACTGTCAAAAATCAAACAAATTCTAACTCTAGAGTGTTTTTTATCTCTCTTATGTAAGCAATCTGGTCCAAGAGGAGACTGTCATGAGTACTTCTACTGGAAATAATGGGGCCTTGGTATGCAGGTACATTATGAAGAACTAACTGGTCAGAATCATGTCAGAGAAAAGACCAGGATTAGGGAAGATGGTATTATCCCAAGTAGATTGTACTCAGGGGGATAAGGGGGCTCATTAAAAAGAAACAAAAAAAACTGGTAATATGTCAAATTTTTTTACATATCTTTGGGGAACTGAAAATATTCAGTCTTGCTAATTTGCTTTTTAAAAATTAATAGTTAGGGCTTGTTTCCACATACGTTGGGACCCCCTCCGCTAAGCCTATAGACTTACCTGCTCTTTGGTTGCTGTGTTCTCACAGCACTGAGCCATTCCGCCGACGCAAGGCTGAACGTATTGGAGTACATTGAGCCTCTGCATCGGCGGATGTCTAAACACAGCATCCGCCGAGCAGGTAAAGTCTATGTGCTCCATTGGGATCCCCACCAAGCACTGTACTAAGCGGAGGGGGTCCTGACGTATAGTGGAAACAAAGCCTTAAAAGTAACTGCACAAATGAAAGTACCAATCTAATACAACAAGCACCTAGTTAACACTATGTTCAATAAACCATCCTAAATAATGTAAGAAATGTAAAGCCAATTTAAAGAAAGCATTGTTGTGAACAAAGTTAAAAGATGTCAAAATTTCACTTTTTGGGCAAGAACAATTTATTCTACGATCAACTTTGCTTATATCTAATTAAAAACTCATATTCCTATTATAGAAAATAAACTCACTTTCAGTCAGTGATTACCAGGAAGTGAGGGAAATTTTTACTGGAAACACAGGAAATGGTAAAAGCTTTTCTGTTAATTTAACTAAGGTAATATTTTCAAATGTTATATTTTGTCTTTTTCAAAATGAATAAATTATGTATGATCATTATAATGTAATTATACACTGTTTAATTCCTTGGTTCAGAGATCAGATATTACCGATCCAACCGAACCTTGGTAAATAGTTATTAACCTCCATAGGCCTCTTGTGAGGTTCAGATTTCTGTACCAAAAGTGCATCATAGACTTCAATGGCTTTTTGTTGTTGTTGTTGTAGGCCTGTAACTTCACAAAAAAATTCTGTACAAGGGTCCAGTAGACATCCTGAATATAATAATGTTTGAAACAAAAAAAATATGTTTTGAAGAAAAATAAATTAATAAAAGGTATTATTTGAATGATAACATTTCTTAAATACTTCTTTTGTATGAAAGATTTCAAAACAGTATGTATTTATATTTGTTTTTTGTTTATAATAAAAAAGATTTATTCATTTGTAAATGTGTTTTTTTTTACATTGAATTGAATTGGATACAGTTATCACTGTAACCAGTACAATTCCCTTTGGCACCCTCTCTCCCCTGGTGTGATGAACACACCAGGGGAGAGAGAGTTAACTGCAAAAGGGGACATCTGCAAAGTGAACCACACTGAAAACAGTTTTCTACATAGAAAACTGTTTTCGTGCAATTTACTTTCGAATTTCTCGCCACCTACCCGATGTGACATCACTCTATGGGGGGTGGAGGGGTTGGGGTGCCGCTCTCCTGGAGCAGTCTCTTTGTCACATCGGAGCCTCCAGGACAGCACAAAACTGTAAGTATTTGCTGCCGGGGCTCCGATCTCTGCAGGATGGCCCCATCTCATCCAGTGCAGTACTGACAGGACTTAGCGCTGGACGAGATGGTGCCATCTGGAGCGGCAAGAGTGTAAATGTTAAGTGATTTATAAAAAGCTGTAAGTGTAACATTGTATGCAAGTGATAATGTAAACTAAATGCAGCATATAGAAAGAAGGTATATATTCAAAAAATGAATGAATGAAAAAAATCATGCATGGAAGCATGAGTGAGGTTGGAATGGACTTGAGCTGTAGAAAGTCCAAATGTACAATGACTATGTAGCAAAAATAACACTAAACCGCCCTAGCGTTGGGGACGGCACCATCTCGTCCAGCACTGCTACTCTCACTATTGCACTGGACTGTGATGACGTCACATTGGGGAGGCGGCTGGAAATTTGAAAGTACATTGCATGAAATCAGTTTTCTAGGTAGAAAACTGCTTTCAATGTGCATCTCTGTAACAAAATATCGCCAAAATAAAAAGTCTCTGGTGCCCCAGATGTGCCCATTTGCAGTAACCCTCTCTTCCCTGGTGTGATTTTACCACATCCATCACACCAGGTTAGAGAGAGTTAACTGCAAATGGGCACATCTGGGGCACCAGAGACTTTATTTGGGCGAGATTTAGTACATAGCAGCATAGCTTTGTGCCCTGATTTTTGTGTTTTCTTATTATTTTCATAAAATTTAAAAATGTTTATTTTACATAATTGTTTGTTTCAAGTTACAGGCCTGCAACATAAAGAAAAATTTACCAGTGAAGTCTATGGTGCGCTTTTGGTACAGAAATCTGAACCTTAGCAGTGCGCTAGGGAGGTTAAATAACATTTTGTTGTTGTATTACTTGTCCTTATATTTCTGTCTCTTAAGCTACACATATGCTTGTCCATTGATAATGCCTTCACAAATAACTATATTATGCACCCAAACAAAATAATGTAATTTTAATGCTTTTGATGTGCATTGGTTAAGCTGGGCATACACGTCACGATTTTTAGTTCAATTTTAGTGCGATCCTTTATCAAAATCGATCGCGCAATCGGATTGAATAAAAATTGAAGCATGCCAAAAGTGTCCAAGCGATCGATTTTGTCAAAAATCAGACAGAAAAACTATCGTTCACGGATCCGTTCTGATGGATTATTTTAATAAAAGCACATGAATCGAGTGCTGTTAGTTGTCTCATGCGATCGTTTTAAGCGATCAATCTATTATTCTTGTGGAAATGACCTTTGTTTGTGTGCTGTTGGTCACTGGCCAGTTCTTCAGCTAACACCGCTCCAAACCCATTATTGTGTGCGTGCAAGACATATTGAGCCTTTCGGGATAATTGAATGCATGGTATGTTGCAGTTTGCGATCGTTTTCACAAATTAAAATCAATCCTGGAATCGGATGGGTGATCAGATTAAAAAACGATTGCAGGAAAATTGTGACGTGTATGCCCAGCTTCAAACATAACTTTGCCCCTATGTGCACTTATTCCCACTTCAAATTGATGGTTCATATGATATGTCATGTTTGTATCGATACCTTTTGTTGAGTTTGAATTTAGTAATATTCTTCTTTGTCTTTTATTTAAATTTTTTCCTTTGTCAACAATTTCTGATTCACTATCATGGTGGTATTATTGTGCCTTATTTTTGGGTGTATTGTTGCATTCCCTTAATGTGTTGTTGGCATTGGTTTATTATTTAAATATTTAAAAAAAACATATATTTCAACCATTTTATATTCCAGCTTACAATCTTACCATACAATTTCTGTACTATCCCCTTTTGTTCTACCAAAACCATGTAATATAAATCTTCTAATTACTATGTATTCAATCAGGGAGGACGCGGCACTACAAAGTTGTTGGAAGATAAAAAGGAAATTGTATTGAGTGATCTAAGGGCCCCCATACACCTTTAGATTTCTCTGTCAGATTTCCTTCATATCTCCTTTTGTTTTACCAAAACCATGTAATATGAGGGACTTTCTAAACCATCAAGTCTATTTGTATTCAATCGCAGAGGACTCTATACTACGTAGTTGTTGGTAGATCTAAAGGATATCTGAAAGAGAGATCTAAAGGTGTATGGCCAGCTTTATGGTATATGAGGGGCTTAAGTTTCACAAGTAATATATGCTTCTTGAAAACTATAGAAAAGGCAGCTGTCTAGCGTATTGCATCTAAAATATAAATGTAAACAATATTTAAATTAACAATGGGACTACAAAGCATGATAATAGCTGTGCAATTATTGTCAACTGCATTAAAGTCAAAAGAAGAAAAGTTCAGTCTATAATAATCACCCAGATCTTATTGGCTCCACGTGCAAATTTGCATACATTTTAAAAATAAAGCAATATTTAAGGGCCTTAAAGCATTTTTCAAGTAAGAAGGGGACAACCTACCCTAATGTACTCTTAGAACAGCATGTGATCTCAGCCCAATTTACAACGTTCACAAGTTAGGCTAAAGAGGAATAGAATATGAAGAAGCCAATGTTTTCTATGTATTTTAATGTCTGTAAATAACATCCTTTATATAGATCCAGCTGCATGCTGCTCACACCTGTTACAGTGAGACTTTGTTTTTGAGAAATCCACAACTGTCTGTTACTATCTACTGTAGACAGCGGGCATCCCACTGAACACTCCCTGTGCGTTCAATCAATAATAAGCCAGTTCAAGATGGACATGTCCTTTTATTGCAGCGCTGACAATTAAATGGTGAGTAGATGGTTTCCATATCAGTTTCTTTTATCTGCAAACACTTTAGTAAATGAAGCATAAAACAACCACTTTTCAAAAAGATGACAAACATTTCCTAATTTAATAGTGTGCAATACAGCCAGACATTTAGAACACTATGAAACGGGCAGTCATGAAGTTTCCATTTGTTAAAAGGCTCTAAATATCGGCTCGATTTCATGCCTCAGTAGGCAACCATAATTGATGCTCAGCCTGGAAATCGCTGTTTGACATTGCAAATGTATCAGCAAACAGAAACAGACAACACACAAAGCTGTGTGCTTTTTCCATTTAATCCATTTTCAGTGGCTGTTAATTTCTTTCTTTCTTTCTTTTACAGCTGTGGCTGTTAACAGATAATTGCCCATCCAGGTAAATGATAGGATCCATGAAATTCTACGTACACAGTCTGATTACATTCAGGAAGAGGTGATTAGTCAGTCTGCTACTTGTGCTAAGTGTGGTTTCTTAAGGGTTTCATATAATGACTGTTGTTATGAAACGGTTTTTATTGCTTCTACTACTGATGTCAATGGACACCTGTCATAATGTTCTTGCCATGCCAATGACTATACAATCCATTTGAGGTCAGGAAAGTTTTTAACTGAAATTTAGTAAATTTTTTAATGGAAGTCTACATGAATCAGGTGTAGCATGTACATAACATTGAAGTAAATAACAATGTATAAAGAAGCATTATTAATAAAGTCAGGTTCACACCTATCTGTCCTGGGTTTCAGGAGTCAAGGTTAGGGGGAACGGTGCTTAACTGTAGGGGTGAGCTTTAGGTGTTGGGGGTGAAGTTTAGGGATTTTGGTGGTTCAAATCAATCTAACCTCCCCCACCCTCTAACCTTTACCCCTGGAGCCCCCTAACCTTCACCCCCAAACCCCAAACCTTGACACAAAAAGTAGAGCTATCTGCTCATGCACAGTTGTAAGGTAGACAGTTGTAAAATATCACAGGTAGAATGTGTAAGCATCAACACTAGCAGGTGCATTACACAGTACATAGTGCATTCATAACTGCATGCAGTGGGTTAGTGTTTTCTATACAAGTTCATTGGAAACCCTTGCATTCTGTATAAAAAATTTGTGCAGCAGTGCATTATGTTTTCACACACTTCACAAGTGTGAAAGATGGAAAAATTTTCCTATGGAAACCTGTCTGCCTTGTGCTAACGCATAGCTAGCTACATTGCACTAAGAGCAACACAGTGGTTATAGTGTGAAAATATAAACACCTTTTTGCATCTGACGCTATTTAATCATTCCTGGAAGATCAACAATGTCATCTATTCACCTTTCCTGTACATAACCTGTATGAGTAGGAGTTGAGAATCTTTGCTAATAAAAATGCTTCTCTATTTCAGCTATAATTTTCAAGCCCCTTGTTAGTTGGTGACTAACTAAAGCCCCCCATACACGTTCCGATTATTCTCCCGACTGATTTTTCGTACGATCGGGTCACCCGATTTTCACCTAAAATGTTATTGTCGGCTAGCATGAAAAATCAGAATTCGAATTATCACCGATCGATCAGCCTAACACTATATATTAACAGCAGATAGACCAAAATTTACGGACAGGTCGGCCGATTTTGAGAAATCTGGATCGGTCGGGTACATAATTCCGCATCCGATTAATCTCCCGATCGATTAATCTACCGACCACGTTGGTCGGTCGGGCAAAATTCGTACGAAAAATCCGAACGTGTATGGGGGGCCTTAACGATAGAAATAGAATGAGTTGCATGGTAAGCTTGTAAAATTATTTATTTTTTGGCCATTAAAATTGCCAACAAGTACAAATGCATTAAGTTAAAAAATCCCTGTCAGCAAAGAGTAAATATACATTAGTGACATTTTATTGTATTCCTATAGTCTATATAAGAAACTTGATGATTGAGGGTTCTTTAATAAAATGTATTACTATAGAAAGAGAGGGGAAAGATGTTTTGTTGACAATAATGAGGTACCTGAAAAGTCCTTCTCTTTTCTATCCATGTGTTGATTTGTGCTTGCTTCTGGTCACTGAGAAGCTCCCTAGTATAGGGAAATAGCAGGACAAACATACCCAGGACCAAAAGTCAAATACAGTGCCTTGCAGAAGTATTCACCCCCTTGACTTTTTTCATGGTATGGTACATTACAGCCTTAAGTTTAATGTTTTGTTAATGTGATTTTCATGTGATGGATCAGAACACAATAGTCTAAGTTGGTGAAGTAAAATTAGATAAATATATAAATAAAGCCATTGTTTAGGCCCCCCCATACACGCTTTGAATTTGCGTAGATCTCCCGGAAGTTCGACTGTGCACCCTTTGTGTGCCGTCATTAACTATCTACAGGGACCTGAGGTCTTCAGAGCCTGAGGTAAGTCAATCAATCTTAACATCATGGACATGTACATAATGTATTAGATTGATTTTGGGGCCGATTTATGGGCGAATTTAATTCAGCATTCAGTTTGCGGTTGATTTTATGGCAGATCGACTGTCGTGAGCAAGCATTATCGGCAGAAATATTTAGTGCAAATCAAAGCGTGTATAGGGGGCTTTAAAAATACAATACAGAAAATTGCCATGTGCATATGTGTTTGCACATTGTTAGGAAGCCCATAAAATATCTAAATAAAATTATCTTCAGAAGTCACATCATTTGTGAAATGATGTCCAACTGTGTACAATCTATATGTCACATGATCTGTCATTAAATATACCTTTTTTGAAAGGCGCCAGAGACTGCAACACCTAAAAAACAGGCATCAGACCAAGGAACTCTCTAAACGTAAAATTAAAGTACAATGTTGTTGAGAAGTACAAGTCAGGGGCTCATCAAATATACAAATATTTGATGATACCCAGGAGCAAACCTGCCAAAAGCCGGCCACCCACCTAAACTCATGGACCGGGCAAGGAGGGCATTAAACAGAGACAAAACACAGAGACCTACAGTAACTAGGTAGGAGCTGCAGAGTTCCACAGCAGAAACTGGAGTATTTGTACATAAGACAATAAGCTGTACACTCTATAGAGTTGGTCTTTATGGAAGAGCGGCCAGAAGAAAGCCATTACTTTCAGCTAAAAACAAAAGGGCACATTGTGAGTTTGCAAAAAGGCATGTGCTAGACTCCCAAAATGTATGGAGGAAGATGCTCTGGTCTGATGAGACTAAAATTTTACTTGTCACCATCAAGGAAAACCTATGGCACAAACCCAACACATCACCCAAAGAACACCATGCCCACAGTGAAACATGGTGGTGGCAGCTTCATATTGTTCAGCAGCTGGGACTGGGAGACTGGTCAGAGTTGAGGGAAATATGGATGGTGCTAAATACAGGGATATTCTTCTTATCCAACGCTGAAGCTGTGATAACTGCAAAAGGTGGCTCTACAAATTATTGACTATAGGGGGGTGAATAGTCATGCACATTTACTTTTTCTGTTATTTTGTTTCTATTTGTTGTTTACTTCACAATAAATAAAAAACATCTTCAAAGTTGTGGGCATGTTCTGTAAATGATATGGTGCAATTTCTTAATTCCAATTTGTGAGTTTCATATGTATTCAAGTAATGACAGCTTTTATTAAGAAAATACCATGTTTATTATTTCGTATAAACATGTATGTCCATTGGTTAAGACATTTCAATATGTTATAGGTTGACCATTGTGATTCTCTATTATTACTCATCTCTTTTCATTTAATAATGGGACCATAGAAAACCATAATGGAACTTAAAAACATTGGACCAAATATTTGCAGTGACTATTTGCCCCATCAGCAAATCTATTTTCCCTAATAACTGAAACAATATACTATTGATAGGATGGAGCTGTTGTCAGAATGGTAGTTTATTGATTTGAAAGGACATAGGGAGATTAGGTAATTGACCAACGGAGATAGAAAATTTACATTCAATTAAGCAATCAACAACTTTCTGCCTGAGTTAGCAGGCCCCAGCGATTAGGTCATTAGCAGACTGCAGTTGTCTGAGAAACCACTTCTACCTTTCCACTGCAGCACTTACAGGCCTGTTTTAAAAATGATTTAGTCAATTGTGCAGGTGTGACTAGCAAATAATGGAAAGTATGTAGTAATGCACATTCCAGGAGCAGCTAGGGAACACGGCCATCCTGGTCAGCTGCTTGCAAGAGATCACTATTTGTTATCCAATTACATTTATTATCATCTGTTCAGAAACCTATTTCCACAATACTGTTATCTTTCTGCCTGAACACCCAATTCATGGAAGCATGGCTACACCTAGATGATAAGAAAAATGTCCCTCTGAATGTGGTTAAAAAGGTACCTATTAGGTGAGCAGTGAAAAGTACTCTGCAAACTTGGGCAGATAGAGTTTTTCATACTTTAAATGACAAGCCTAGAAAAGGACTAGGACCACTTCCTTTTCTCCAAACTTCCCAAGCTTAGGACAGTTCATTCCTATGTGTTTTTACTTTTGTGAGATGACACATGGCAGGTAAACCCTGGCTTACGGCTTGTTTCCGCCCCACATGTTCACACGTGTTGCGCTCTAACCATGAGGGAAAAGATGTGGACATTCAACTGGATTGGACGGGTTCCACCTCTGAGTAAAGAAAGTGGCACGCCCACACAGTCATTGCATCTATGCTGGAAGTCACTGTCAATGCTGAGTGACGTTCCTATTGAATATCGGGAAACATTGTGGTTTTCCTATTTTAAAGATAGCGTGCGTGTCTACAATTGTGATGATTATGTGCCCTAAACCGGGCAATGCACTGTTTGGGTGGTATGCTGCCCATTGGAAACATACCCTTTCTGATAGCTCTACATGATGTGTGCAGAGCAAAGCAATCTGTAAATTTTGTGAATCTGGTTAGCTTGATGTATCTGGTCCTAATTATCAAGTGACACAGTTTCAATCTACTTTTCAGGATCTGTGAATTTCATTTTTTCGTAAAGATTAGACAAATATGCATGTTCATATTTACCAAAATATTGCACAAAATTCACCAGAATATTAATCACGTCTTTCATCTCTGATGAAGTGAGAAGACTCCAGCTGTGGATCACTATCTGCATCATGCATCACTTTTCGGGTAGGATGAGAAATCTGGTTGTGCAACAATTATAGCTTCCTGTACATGCAGTTACCATGTGATTGTCCCCTTTCATCTTGCTCAAGCCAGGCATGATAACACTGCTTAAACTGTATGTCTAGCAACATAAAAAAAAACACTTTTGGCGATATATAAACAATAGCAATTTACAAAGCATAATTATACATCTTAAAGTATCAAGAAAACCCCATTATTAGCATTTATCATTTTGTAGATGTTTTTAATCAGGTATTGGTAATATTAGGAGTCTAGAGAATCAATGTAATCCATTTTATATCAATGTGTGTAAAAAGTTTTAGTGTGTTTTAGATAATGGTAATAAATATTTACCTAAGATTGGAAATTAATCCTTGGTAGTGGGTAGTATATATATATCACATGGTAGTGGGTAGTATATATATATATCACATGGTAGTGGGTCGTATATATATATCACATGGTAGTGGGTCGTATATATATTACATGGGAGAATTTTTTTTTGTTATGATCTTGGAAGAACGTTATCAGCCGGATTATTCTAATTTTACTTGTAAGTAAAATGATAACATGCTCATTATTTAGCATTGGGTCATCCCTAGTGGACCCAAAATGTACTAAATGGAAATTTTTTAACATTTAGACACAACTGCACATTTTTTACAGGATTATTTATGTCCTGGGTGCAACAAAACTGGACAGAGTTTGTCTTGATGCCTCAGCTGGTGTTCCTCAATGCAAATAATTGCTGGCTAAGCCAAGTAAATTAAATCTAAATCATAGATTTGATCATGCCAAGAAAACATCCGGGAGGATATATATATGGATATATATATATATATATATATATATATATATATATATATATATATATATATTTGTTTGTTTGTTTGTTTATATGTTATGTTACTTTATAGAAGAAAAGGAGCTATGTAAAATACTAAAGACTTAGGGTATATTTCCACAACGTCATAGGCCCGACAAAACAGATTCCTTGGCTGCACTGAAATATCAAGCAGTGCTATTATCCTACCTAAACTCCCTTCTATCCCATAAGTTGCATATCACCCAAGCTATAGGTATTTGCAGTCCAAATAAGGAGGTAGCCTTCATTGATAATCCTGCTTCTCTGTATGTACAGGACATTGGACTATATAACTGTAATAATAACAAGGTGAATTTTAAGGAAAGAAAAGTCTGCATATAAAACAAGAAAGAAAATAAAAAGAAAAGACAAGCTAATGCAGCCACAACATCTAAAGATGGGTAATCTGCAACATATTCAGTTCTTGCTCTTGGATATTCAATAGATTTGCCATGTATGTGAATGGCTACATGGTTTGAAGATATGTATGACTTTCAGAACATAATTAATCTTAAATATTTAGTGATAACATACATAAACAAGTCATTGCTCAGACAATATGAACTGTTAGCATTAGAGACAGCCCACCCATAGTATATTAGCTATTTAACCACATGCTAACCTTGAATTGTGGGTTTGTTGTAATTTTTTTCCTCCTAGAACAATGTAATACTTGTCTATCGCTATTGGTATCTATTGCAAAACTGTTTAACTTGCAGATGTAAGTGTTATTTTAAAAGTCAAAGTACAGCACAAAAAGTGAAAAATCAATACGTTATTTTGTTTGAGTTTTTCATTTCAAAGGCCAATGTACTTAATGACTAAAAATACAGGTACATAAAACAGGAGATTGATCACCTAATGTCATGTCGAAATTGGTGAACTTCTCCAAATCATTAACAAAAATGTGTCTCTATGTTTGCTTTCCTGCTAAATAATAACCGTTTTCAAGTTGAATCCCCTGATAAAAAGAATGAAAAAACAAAACCCGAGTTGTTCTGAAAGAGGTTATACATGCTGATTTGACATGAAACATTCTGCCAGGGAACAAATAAAAAATACAGCTGTTTATCATGTTGATTTGAATACAAATGACATTGTGCAAAAACCTTTTTTGAGAGTGACTACATAAGCTGCCATCGATGCTTTGTTCCTGGAAAGTCATTTTTATTATCAGGTTTTAACACTGCAGGATTTACGGACATGGATCTAAAATTCATTTTTGGTGTCATTATCTAAATATAAAACTGTTTCTAGGCAGTGGGCACTGCTTACCTAGAAAATAGTACCCTAGCAAAGTGTTTTTTCGTAAATAAGTTTAAGCTGTGCTGACTCTCAATCCTCTGTGCTAAATTCTCAATCATGTGTGAAGAAAGCAAAAACAGGAATTTGGTTTGTTAATTGATGTTAGAATATACACTTTGAAAAGTTAACATTCCCTTTTCTAAGTGTGAAATCTCCACTCTGGACATCATCAAAATTCACCATGTGCGTCAGGAACATCAAGTGCATTGATGTACGGATGCAAGATAATGGTTTCCTACCCTGATCATCTCAGGTGAATATCTGGCAGGGCTGTAGGTTGTTTAGCTATTAAGCAAGATAGATCAGATAGCGACTAACCTGCTCAATGCCCACTGAAAAATTTAGGATGCTGCTTGCTTATCCTCCCGCCACCCCTCAACATTTTCATTCTCCAGATGTTGGCCTTTACACAGCCCACTTTCAACACTGATCATACTTAAAGTAGAGGCTTTATTATGACATGTGGGTTTGCTATAACTAGTTTGATCCCTTTCCAAATACCCATTTCTAATGATTCTGTGTTTGCGTCTGTTCTGTTGTTAAAAGTTGAATTTGATGGAATTGATGAACTTGTTGGACCTTTTGTTCTTTCTATGCCGTAGCTTTTTTACGTTCCTATGAGTTGTTCAGCTGATCTATTGTGCATATGTGCATTTATTTGGGTTGATCTGTAGTCTGAAAACGCATGCAGTGAGGTTAATTTAAGGTCTTAAGCTGGGCATACACGTACCAAGTATCCAGCGATCGTTTTGTAATCTGATCGCCCATCCAATTCCGGAATCGATTTTAATTTGTGAAAACGATCGCAAACTGCAACATACCATGCATTAAATTTCTGGGCGATTCTATCCTCTCAAAGTCTCAATATGTCTTGCACGCACACATTTATGGATTTGGAGTGGTGTTAGCTGAAGAACTGGTCAGTGACCAACAGCACACAAACAAAGGTAATTTCCACAAGAATCATAGATGGATCGCTTAAAACGATCGCATGAGACAACTAACAGCACACGATTCATGTGCTTTTTATAAAAATTATCCATCAGAGCGGATCCGTGAACGATCGTTTTTGGCATGCTTCAATTTTTATTCAATTCGATCGCGCGATCGATTTTGATAAACGATCGCACTAAAATTTAACTAAAAATCGTGACGTGAATGCCCAGCTTAAGGTGGATGCAATATAGGGTCATAGGGAAATTAAAACCCATCTCAGGTCTGAAGATGCATACACATTGGTGATCTGAGTTTTGAACATGCTTACATGTAATCTATGTCTAAGTATAAACATGTTTCATCTGTTAATAAAATAACAATGAATAGGCTGAACTTATCATTAGCCGTACATGTGCTAAAATTGAGAGCAAACTAGATAAGTATAGCAAGCTGTTGTTCACTGGAAATAGGTTATCAATTGCTTGTAAAATGACACATAATATGGAAAAGGTTGTTTAAACCTGTTCTACTGCTTTAGTAAATCAGCCATAGTAATTTGGCTCCATATGTTGCAATCACTTACTTATTGTAACTACTAAACATAAACCTAACCCCTACAAACAACAGCAACAATAAACAAAACCCACATTTTACTGTGAAAAAAGGTTTAGCTGCAATGGTTTACTACTATGCCTCTTCTGCTATGCAACCTAGCACAAATCATATTCCAGGTTGTACTACTTCTGAGTGTGGGAAATGTTCTTAGGCCTCCTGTCTATCATAAATTCTTCTACCTATGTGGAAGAGGTTCTAGTGTAAATCCTCTTCTACTACTTCTGATGCGAGAAGTTTTATGCCTTTATGCCTAGTACAAATGTGTGTGAGTGTAGCAAACATTATTAGTCTTCCTGCCCACCAGAAAACTTATTTTGGGTACTTTTAAGTGTGAATGAAGTTCCTATTTTCCCTGCATAGCATAAATCCTCTTCCGCATTCTTCTACATGTGAGCTTAAGGGCCACAATACACGTATCCATCCAAGGGCGATTTTGCAGACCATCAACTGCAGTGCGTGCTTGCGCCGCTCGTTCGGGGGTCAATCGTCCGCAAAACGGAGGCACCCCCTGGAGGGAGCGACCAGAAGAGCACTTGCAGCTCTTTTCTGGTCGTTCACTATACTGTGGATGGGGACCCTGGTCCCCAAAGTATCTTACAGAAAACAATGTGTGAGTGGCACACATAGCGATTTTCATATGTTCAGGGTATGGCCAAAAGCAGCGTAGTGGCGCCACCGTACTGTGATCGCTTGCTGGCAGAATGCATGCATGGGTAGCTTAAAAGAAGTTTGTGGCGTTCATACCACCCACAATGCAGTTCCTTAGTGCCTAAAGCTGGCCATACACCTTTAGATCTCTCTGTCAGATATCCTTTAGATCTACCAACAACTATGTAGTGCCAGGTCCTCTGCAATTGAACACAGGTAGACTTGATTGTTTAGAAAGTCCCTCATATTACATGGTTTTGGTAAAACAAAAGGAGATCTAAAAGAAATCTGAAAGGTGTATGGGGACCCTTAGTGATCAGTCATTATGTCATTATGTCCAATAACTATCAGATGTGGGGTAGCTGAAATGTAGAAAAGGAGCAAAGAAAATGGGAAAACTGGCATATGTTGGGGACAATATTAACTGTGCCAAAAGATGTGCAGCAAAAAGATAATATCTTAAAAGTTTGCATGTGAGTCAGACTGCTCTGCGAAACAACAACTTGTAGTGCAGATATTTACGGCCTGTTTATGAGTCATCTGATATGTCCAAATACAAATGAAAGGTTTAGTGAGAGGTCACAGCAGTCCCCACTTGGGCTGCACTGATCACAGCTAGGTAATATGTTTTCTTAAACCTTCTACATGCTTTTATTCTTATGATGTTTTTTTTTATTTATTTAAATGTTTTTATGTTAAGTTGTTGATTTGGTCCCCTTCAAGGAACTGCGGTTAGAACTGCTTGTTTGCATTCTGTCACAGAGTTTGTGGCATCTTCTTATTCATATAAATGAGGTATACTGTATGTGGTGGAAATGCCCTTACATGTGCCCATATGCCAATATATGTGGTGCATGCCCTTACACGTGTTTACTTCCTTAAGTCATCATACAATATCGCCAGTCTAGTCTGAAAAGCCGTTCTGATTTTCCTGCCATTTTTACAAGTCATATGACTTGCTCCATAAATCCACTTTTCCCTCAGTGCTGCTGTTCAGGAATACATCATTGCCTTTCCCTTAGGGCCTGCTGACATAATTTATAATTATACTGAAGGGAATACATTCAATTATTACTCTAGTTCAGTTTAACTATAGCGATGTGTTACAGTTGCCCTTTATTGCTCTGCAATGGCAGCTTTCCCAGCATTTGTATAACAACAACATCTGCAAATAGAGGGAATAGCAGCCCTATGTTTTAAATACCATTATAAAAATTCAACTGCTTCTACTATTAAAAATAGGAGGAAAAGTTGACAATAGGGCTTAGAAAATCCTGAACGTCATCAGAAACATAGAACAATATTGAATAGGTGCATTGGTATTGTTTACACTAATAGCCTTTCCATGGACAGAGTCACCCTAATGACCTTCATAAATAGGCTTTGTAGTTGTGGTACTGGCATCAAATTGAGATGTTTCTGAGATCAATAACAAATCATTCATACTTCCATTGGACCTGCCATTGACCTCCTTTTGATCTGTTTCAAACAGCTCCTGCATTCCTATAGACATTTATGGAATTTAAATACCCATCAGAATCAAACAAAAGCCTCCTGATAAAGACCCTTATGCTAGCCATACACAGCCCGATAAATAGCCCGATCAACCAAGCCCGATCGAAGTTTTTCGTTAATCGGGCATAAATCGGGTTTTGCCCACATGGTCCGACAGAGCTTTCCCGATCAAAATTTAGCAGAAAATCGGCCATCACATGATCGGACATGTTGGAAAATTTTAATCGGTCCGGTTACATCGTTTTACTTTTCTTGTAGCACCCGACAAAATCAACAACGATCATCCTTGATATTACTATTACTTCCCATTGAATGAAAAATTGGACGTCAAAAATGACGATAAACTCCGACTATGATGTACGATCAAAACTGTTTCATTGTTCAAAAATCATTTGGGGATTTTTTGTTAGATGATCCAAGAAAACGCCGATTTTTTTATCGGCAAACTTCGATCGGGCTTGGTTGATCGGGCTATTTATCGGGCTGTGTATGGCTAGCATAACTGATAAAAAGAATTCAAGTTATCCCAAGCTAGTAGTACAATCATGCAATAACATTTTTAAATACTCTTCGGACAGAGAAAACTACTCAAGCAAGGTATGCAGCACTAAAGGCCAATTGCCACCATTGCCACCAATGCTTGTACCACAGTAGTGTGTTGGAAAGATAGGGTAGGTCCATGCATTATGGCTCACTATAATGGCAAATGAGACCCACAGATGTTAGATGTGTTAGATGTTATTGTACTTTATGTTGATTAATGTTCTAGTAAAAAGTTGTTGTACTTACAAAAAGCATGAGTGAACATTTTTTTAAAAGACAAACTATTGCCTTCATGCCTTCAAACTAACCAACAACTACACAATTGCCAAGGAAAGAAAATTTTGATGGGTGATCTGCCCCTTACAAGGAGCTTTAAGCCCCCCATACACCATATACAATTACCATGCAACTTCTGTACAACCAACTTTTCTTCTACCAAAACCATGTAATAGGAGGACCTTTCTACACCTTCCAATCACTTTGTATTCTATCAGGGAGGTCACTATACTACATAGTTGTTGGTAGGTCTCATGGAAATTGTATGGAGGAATCTGAAGGTGTATGGGGGGCTTTACTGGTGCCCTTATAAAAAAAAACTAGAACAAATCATATCTGCTACTAATAAATTAGCATTCAGGACAATAAGTAAATATGATTGCTGCAATAGTGTTGACTTACATAAGTAGTAGACTGGTTATTTGAGTGGATGCTTACTTAGCTTAGTACACAAGGTGCACCCTATGTTTAACACTCAATCATGTGCAAGGAAAAGGAAATGTAAAAAATTTAATCTTCAATAACATTTAGTGGGGCTGATTCACAGAACAGTATTGCAAAGTGAATTATATGTGCGTGGAAAATTTCACTGAACATAAAAAAACACATGAAAGTGGCACACCAAAAAAAACAAACAGATTTATTCATTTATTTGCAGATGATTGAAATCAGCAAATCTGTTCCATAGGTCCTACGTTGTGGGACATACCATGCAATCATCCAAGGCGAATGTACTCTACTACTTTAAGCCTGCCATAGACACCTCGATCTATGGCAGACCTTTAGCAGACTGATTACAGCGTGGTGTCTTCCACTGACACACAGGATTCCTGGCAGACTGAAGCCAATTACCTCGGAACATAAAAGATAACAGCGGTAACAGCCTGCAGCTGTCAGTCGCACGGAAAAAGAACCGGCATATCGGATCCATGTGCGATCCGACTTGCCGGCTTTTTTTCTACATAATTCAAGGTGGGCTCCCACATAGTTGCGGCAGACCAACCTTGATGTGCTCGGCGGGAGCGAGCACGCAGGTTGGTCTGCTACAAGTATGGCCGGGAGTCTGCCCGTCTATGGGGGGCTTTAGGAAGTCACTACAAACTACATGAACACACACTTCCCCAAATGAATCATCTCTTTACTAAAGCACAGCCTGCTGTACAATGCTAGGGCTATTTTTCTCAAGCCAAATGTTTGCTTCAATAATGCTATAAGCAGGAAATTTGTGTAATTGTATACGATTTCCAAATCTTGAGTTTGTCTGCAGTTTATAACTGTATATAATTCTAGAAAGTTAATACAATTCTATGTATTAAATGCATAAATAATACATTCGTGTATTAATTCGTGTATCGTGTATAACCCAGCAGGAATAATATACTTTTAAGAAATCCTTATCAGCATGTTAGCCTTTTAAAATATGTACGGTAAGTGTCAAGTGTGAGCAGATATATGCTCATTATGAAATAATAATATAAATATAGATATATGATGTTGTAAATCTATAAGTAAATTATATAATATATTATATGTATTTAAAGTGTTTTCCAATGCCCATAAAGGCATGGCAGGCTACATTTACATGGGAACAAAACAAATTAATAGATGATAGTCTTCCACTATTCTGGACTGTGTTCCCAGAAACGAGTTGTTTCAGAGAAATAAGATAACCTTTATAAACTACAGAGAGGTCAATGACTGAACGTTTTTGAATGTTAGCAATTCATCCCAATCTCTATTAATCAATATAAGCGGCTCTGACAAATAGTTGGATGTTGATTTTTCTCATTACCTACTACTACATGTTGAAAAGTACCATTTCTAGCTATTCACAACATCTTTACAAATTAACCTCTGCCGGCAAGAAAGAAAAACTGTTTGCTTTTTCAAATTTAATTTTTATTCCACAGGTTTAGCCACAAAAAAAATTAAATATATTTTCATTGTCTTAGGAAAAGTATATATACAAGTCATATAAACAACCTGAGGTATACAATCACAGAACATGTAATAAAAAAACATATAAATTACATATATACAATATAAAAACAGTAAACTTTCAGGTAAAATATATTTGGTATTCAGTTCAACTTACATTCAGAACTTTTCTTTGAGATTTGGATATGAATAAACATATATATAGATATACACATATACATATATCAGTGCATAGAAAATAATGCACCACTGACCAGATTTTATACAGAATTCTAAATGTTAAATATAATAACGTATAATAATCAATTAGATTTCACTTTCTGGTCTAATAACAACATCAAAATGATCTCTAATTGTTTACTATACATTACGGTCATTAAGAACCTATGTTTACGAAGCAGCACTATTTATTGCATGTGCTACAAGTCTGTTTATATAGCTTTTGATTTCCAGTTCTTGAGAGATTTAACAAAAAAACATTTAGTGAGGCCCCTATACTTTACTATAGCAAAAGTTCTCCCAAAACAAATTATCCTATACCCATCAGTTGCACAACACTAAGTAAGCAGAACCTGCTGACGGTCAAAATGATGAATGGCTATAATATGAAAAAAGACATGTATAAATATACAATAATTTACATTATGAAAGGTAGACAATAAAAAATGTGTAATTCACTTCTGTCAAACACAGAGAGTGCACAATAAGGTCATTATAGATATACTGTCACAAGGGTATAAACAAATGAGAAATGGAGTAGAAAAATGGGGTAGGGGGCCTAAAACATTGGGGCTGGACCTAAACTTACTAACTGATTTCATTAGGCACTGTCCCTAGTGTCCTACCAATGCATTGCATTGTTGTGCATTGGACAAAGTACTTGCTCTGCTTTTTGCCTTTTAAGTCATCTCTGAAGTATCAGCAAAACACAATGCAAGGTGTACAAAGGGCATATAGGTGGCTTTCAATGAAGATAACTATTGCTCTAATGTATATGTTAACAAAGCTAAAAGCAAAACTCGCTGTTCCGTGTTGACACAAAAAATGATGGTCACTTGGAAAGTAGTTATTTTACTTTGTTTTATCTTTAGCTGCAGAGGAGTCAAACCTACATTTTATAGAAAAAAAAATTCTATTGGAAAACCATGAACTTGCTATTTACTGAACATACTTGCAGTTCACATATACACTAAAGTTGGCCATACACCTTTAGATCTCTGTCAGATATCCTTTAGATCTGCCAACAACTATGTAGTGCTGGGTCCTCTGTGATTGAACACATAGACTTGATGGTTTAGAAAGTCTCTCATATTACAAAAGGGGATCGAAAGGAAATCTGAGAAATCTAAAGGTGTAAGGGGACATAAAGCAATGAATAGCTAACCTCGGAGTCAGTCATGATAAACGTAACATGCTTCTCTATTTAATGCTGCCATACTTTGAATACATCAGCTGTCACTGACCGGAGTATAAAGCCCTGCATACACCTTAAGATCGATCTATACAATCTCTATTAGATATACCAACAACTGTGTGGTAGAGCGGCCTCTCTGATAGAATACATAGTGATTGGAAGGAGTAGAAAGCTCCTCATATTACATGGTTTTGGTAGAACAAAATTTGACTGTACAGAAATTGTATGGAAAGATTGTAAGGTGTATGGGGGCTTTTAGAATATTTGTCTTCAAATGACATTCACCAGGTGATAGCAGCATGTTAAGACTTTAAAAAATTGGAAATTCCAGTGAAAATCTTTACTTCAAGTCTACTTTTATCAAAATGTAAAGGCACTTGTATATTAATATCACATGCCCTGTATAACTATTAAACCTCACACTTGAATGTACAGTATGACATTTGACCAATACCTGACAACAAACTACTATTTACACTTCTAAGGCACTGACACTGTACATCATAATAAACCCTCATCCTCACCCCATAGAACGATTAGGGGCGAGGTTTCCAGCTCCTGGTAAAGTGCAAGCTGAGTTTTAAGGTCCTTGAGGAATAAATATCAGTGGGTACATTTGTAGAAGCCTTTGTCACCTTCAATGTCGACTTCTTCATCAGAATCATCTGATATATCTGTGTCCAAGTTCTCCTGGGAATTGGGGGAGGGAGAGCACTGGGAACCATCTAAAGAAGAGTCCTTTTTTTTCTGCTCAATGCTTAAACAGTTCTCTTGACCCTCTTCACAGTCATTTTCTAGACTTTCAGTTTCTTCTTTCTTGTTTCCCTGGGGGTTCTCCTAAAATAGAAATTTCAGTTAGTATTTTAATGAACTGCAGCCTCCGCAGCCTGAAACTCCACATATTGTGTTATGATAGTAAGTTTCAAAACTAGCAGTACATTGTTTTCACGCTGTTCCTTATTCATTATTACAAGGGTGTAGCTTATTTACAACTGACACAGTTGATTGCACAGTGATTTGAAATCCTTCTTATAATAGGTAAGAATGCTTGTAAGGATAAAAACATAGAAATCTGGTTTAATGATTTTGTAATTCTCAAAATCATACTAAACCTGTGTTACCGCAATAGCAAACATTAAACTCATGGCAGATTCACTTTAAGTAAAGGAAGACAGTCTATTTTTCCAATTATTGAAAACATTTAATTAAACTCTACATTTTCTGCTCTAAAAAGTCACCTGTTTCATGAAAACATAGAAAACCTGACTCTCATAGCCATATGCTATTTGAAAGCGTCTTTGTTCA
Source organism: Ptychadena robeensis (assembly GCA_036250615.1). Taxonomy (NCBI): domain Eukaryota; kingdom Metazoa; phylum Chordata; class Amphibia; order Anura; family Ptychadenidae; genus Ptychadena; species Ptychadena robeensis. The sequence goes on along the minus strand of CM070037.1, from coordinate 52,589,112 downwards.
TATGTTGCACAAGGGCCCTGTGGTTTTTGTGTCCTACCACTGCTTCCAGCGTCATAGGAAATTAAACTTACAGCATATATTGTAGCAATAAAACAAACCCAGTTTATATAACATATATACAATATAGTTTCATATACAGTGTAATGTATACAGTAGGTGCAGTCAAGTAACTATTACAATAAAAGAGCTTGCACCACCTTCTATCTCTTTTGGGATTTGTATTCTGAGAGCTGTCACAGTGAGAATCTCCCTCAATTCCTGACAACATTTTTAAGAGTTTTTTTAATAGCAAAACCCAAAATAGCCCAAACGTTTTCTTAAGTAAATAGTCAAAAAAAGTATATAGATGCCTGTTTCATAGTGTTTCCCTCAATACCCAGTACAACCATTGTCAGCATTAAAGGTAATGAGGGGTAATCTCCCAATTGGAGCTTCAGTTAGCATTGAAATTTAAGAAAATAGCTAATCCTTGCACATTCTCTCTATCATTTGAAACACTTTTTTTGGCTGGACATACACTTTGAGGTCTTACAAACATACCTGAAGCCTTTGTACAGCTACAGGAAATACAGTTTGGTTAATACCAGCCTTAGCTGGAAACATCTAAATAGCGCTTTGATTCCAGCTACACGGTTTGACCAGACTATGAAAAACCTCAAAACGTCTGTTTTTCAAGTCTAAAATCAAGTTTTGTAACCTCATCTAGTAACTTTAGAAAGCTATCTAACCACATTACCATAATGACTTCATCGCCATGTCAGACAAGTAAAAAAAATAAATAAATATATATATATATATATATATATATATATATATATATATCCATTCCTAAATGTGTTCTGTCTGGTAAAATCTAAAAAAGCTAAATGTAATAATTAAACTAAAGGCAATTTATTATTATTATTATTATTATTATTATTATTATTTAAACATAAATAATTCCTGTGGGGATTTGCAACTGTTTTTATAACTGCTGACCATGCACCTCTCTTTGCTCTTTAAACTACATGCTGCATTTATGGAGGGAACTATGGTGGTCTTGGCGCTTGCATAGAAAAGTTTTCCTCTGTGAATATGAGCTATGAATATCCCAGAAGACTACAGGATTAGCTAATCTATCAAATCTCATCTAGAAGAGAAAAATTGAAGAATGATTTTAAATATAGAGGGAGATCATATATTAATAAGCATGTAGTAAGTTCTAATACTGTAAATATTTTGGCTTGTTAAATATACAGCTACAAAAGTGTAATCTTTAAGTTTTAAACAGACTGTAGGTATACATTTACAACCTATGTGTATCTAATTACTGATATGAGCAATTACAGAAAGAACAATAAAATATTTATTGGGTCGACCAGTAGTTGAACTTGCAAGCCCTTCTTTTATCTTCGCTACCCTACACATCACTAAGCCTTATTAGGTCCTGTGGTGGAAGAGTCAATGTTTTTCATGCAGTAATCAAAAGCTAATTGGGCCTAATGATGAATATGGTTTGTCTAGTAATGTCTGCTGGTTCATCACTTAATATGGCCAAAATGCCCAGATTTAATGTTAGGAGATTAAGATTTAGGCTTGTTGGATCAAGTGTCAATGCTCATTTTCACCCCCCCCCCCATAATAGACCGAAACAAGTAAGTAAAGTTGTACCTCCATTTTTGTGAGTGAATTCATTCACAATAATGGAGGTACAATGCAGGCTAGCAATCACTACTCCTTGCTTAGCCTGTATTGTACCATCATCATTGTGAATGAATTATCTTTTCGATTAACAGAACTTAACTTTGTTGCACTAGTGTGTGCGCCTAAAGTCCTTGTCCTCATAGTGGCTACAATAGTCAATGGGTAACAATGATCTAATGGCCTATTTTACAAAGAAAGGAAACAGGAAAAACTGGCATACGTTTTTTTTTTATCACCTCCTGTGTATTCTAATATGAGCTGAGCTTATATTTGGCATCAGGACATTCAGATCTAATGAAATGAATGTAGCCTATAAATAGTAGCTGACTTCTTTACTGTATTACTTATGTAAAGAAAGTCTGTAATAACATTGATCACAAACGAAGATATATAAAAAGAAGGCAGTGTAGCGATGGGTGGATATTTTAACATCGCTGACTTCCTGTGTCACAATCCCACAGAAAAGAGTATTAAATGTCACCGTTGCCTGTGTTTGACCTTCCTTGCAGTAGTATATAAGAAAAAAGCTTGGTAAACCTAACAGAAATGAATCTTATTTAAAGCAGCACTACGACCAAAAGAAAAGAAGCACAACAGCTTAGATTATTTTAATCTCCTTGCATACAGTTTGTGTAATCTCTCTGAGTTTTCTCAAATAGTCTAAAAACATACTGTCGTGTTGATTGACTTTTTTTCTTAAACTGGCCTTAGTGAGTATGCAGTTCTGGTCTAGGCTTAGGGCTAAGAAGAAGCTGGTGGGGCACAAACATGACTAAAAACTTAAACTCCCACTAATGTAGTTTAGTTTAGTTTAAGAGTAGAGTGGACACTTTGCATTGACCAAGTCCCACCACTGAGGATATTATATAAGATTGACCCATGATGAGGCAAACTGATGCAAATGCATGAAAGGTTATGCATAATGTATTAACACTATACTGGAAATAATAAACAATAGACTAAGGCTGATTAATTGTTGCATGGTAAAGACAACCTCATAAGGGTATGCTTGCACTTGTAGTGCTATGAGTACAGCAGAATCTTTATTGTAGTGTTGGTCTAGACTATCAATAGACATTTACAGCATGTGAGTGTGAATTTGTTAAGTCTAGCACCTGCTTAGCTACATAGGTGTGAAAACTACAAGCTTGCCCTGCTGATCTGCGTATAGTTTGTGAAAACATAGGCTTGATGAAGACAGGTCATTAACAGGATTACTGTAGGTGTGGGCTAATAAGATGAGCAGCATATGGCTTAGCACAACAATTAGTGGCCGCTTTAAAAGCTGCTATGGGAGAATAGTAGCCTGAGCCATCTACCTGCTTCTGTTTAGAAGCTTTTAGCATTATTTCTGCCTGAGCAGGTCCCTGATTCACTAACAGCTCTGTTTGCTTTTCTAATCAAGTTGAAGAGTTTACACAGCCACCCAAATGACTTGGGCATACAACTGGTAATGGCTGATCACATTAAACGATAAGTCAATTGCAACCACCATAGAAACAGATGAATTTGATTTACCTGTTTGAGCCGCCTCCATTTGGCTCTGCGGTTCTGGAACCAGGTCTTCACCTGTAGAGGAAGGAGAAGAGATTGTTATCAGAACAGAAATGGAGCAATATGCATTTTAATTAAATGTATTCATGCTTCAAATTTCAGCCCCCCCCCCCCCCCCCCCCTGTGTGGCAGTAAGCTATTGAGACCATGGGGCTGAATTAACCAAAAAAAAACAGAGAGGCTGCTTAATCAGCATGGTACATGATTAGATTATTAAATTTAATGCAGCTTCACTCTATTCACTATGCTTAATGAATGTTCACTTTATAAAGTAAACACACTCTCAATTAGTGAATCAACAATTTAGGCGAATGAATGAAAATAGCACCACAATTGTGTAACACATCGTCGAGGCTCATTTGCTACAGAATTTTTTTTTCAATTGGCAACATGTATTTTTACATTGCAATAGAAGTCTTAGCTTAGTGAATAAGATAAACCTGTGTTTACTTCAACCAAACATGTACAAGCATTTTATTATTATAACTATTTTCACTGGACATGATTGGGTCACCAACTTTAGTATATTAAGTTGTTATTGTAAAGTGTACAGCTCCTACTGTTTTAGTATACAATTCCTTATGGGCTAAGTTAGTAATAAGGGTGGAGAAAATTTTAGTTTAAGAAGCTTCCTTATTGGTTATAATATTTTGTTTGTCCCCTACTTGGGGATAAAGGTGTGTGTGAGAAATATATATAGAGAGAGAGCGAGACCTTTTGTAGCCCCCTCTTTTTGATCCCCCCCCCCCTGTGTAACAGATATGGGTATCTTGTGGTAAAATTGTGAAGGGGTATAGATTGTAAAGCCCCCCACACACTGGTCCCGTGATTGATACCCATTCACACTGATCGCAGTGCGGTGACGGCACGGATTGCAGAACGATTGTTGGTCGAACAGAAGGGCACTTGCGCAATCAATTCCTGGTCAATACTGGCGACGGTGACCCTAGTCCCTATCCAAAGTAATGGCAATCAAACAGGGATTTACCAACATGTTGGTTCCCTGTTCAACTGACATTTATTCGAGCAGGATCAATTGAACAAGGGTTTCTGGGTTTGATTCCCGAACAATTGTTCTTCCATTGATCGATGCAAAAGTGCACGGTGATCGTTTGGGAATTGAATGAAAAATCTATCTGTGCGGGGGGCCTTTATGCAGCATGCTTATACTGGAATTCACAGAAAATAGATAGGACTGCAGCCTTTGGGTTCCTTCCTTACCTGTCTCTCACTGAGCTGCAGCATCTTTGCCAACCTCTTCCTCTCTGGTGGGGACAAGTATTTCTGAGACTCGAACTTCTTCTCCAGCTCAATAGTTTGGTCATTAGAAAACCTGACCTGCCCACCTTTTCTCTTGTGCAGGGGTCTCTGAATAAAGGGACTCCACAGGAGAGGTTTACCTGTAACAATAGAACAGAACGTCAAGAGACTTATCTACAAACTATATCAGGACAACATGTTCAAGTCAATTCCTAGGTACTCATCCTACACATACTGAAAATAATGTCAAAAAGGTACACATAGTAAAAAGCAGCCAGCCTTTAAAATAAACGTCAGTTAAGATAACCCATATTGATAAGTTTTAATGATCTTCATACCCAGTCATTTCATATAATTGATGCTGAGTGCAATTAAAGTTGTAACATTGCATTATTGCTTTGCTTAAAAAATTATTTATTGTGCGTCTGCCATCAGACTTATTTAGGCAACTCAAACTAGGTAAAAAAAAAAAACATTGTTGTAACTAGTTAAAATAGTAATTGATATTAAATTATATATGTGTGTGTGTGTGCTTTTGTATTAAACACATAGTTTTGGTTTGGTCTAGGCAATTTTAGATCATTTATTTTCAAAAGGGGGATTAATTGCAACTAATGGTGGGGAATATAAATATAAAATATCAGTAGATATATATATAAAATCTTATTATTTACTGATAAAAATTGATTAACTTCAGAAACAAAGTAGTAAAAACTTCAATTAAAGAGGACACATACTGATATAAATCCTGGCATTTATCTAAAGTATTACCGTTGCTGTGTAATTTTTTCCCCTTCCTTTTTAATTCTACTGTAAAAGGAATATAAGGAAAAAAGACAGATAGCCCTTATCATCAGATAGCAATTCCCTTTTTTGTGGTGTCACTTTGTCATGACATCACATACATGGTAATGTAATTTTTCTAATTACCGTCTGTTTTGAAATTCCATCAGACATATGTATATATATATATATATATATATATATATATATATATAATTATTAAAATTATCAATATAATATTTTATTGATATATATACGGTGTGTAATGATGATGATAATATTTACAGAAACATTCCGAATGCTACTGTCTTGGTAGCTTGCCCCATAAATGTATTTATCATTTAATATTATATATTTAGAGAGAGTTATAATTCCTCAAAATAGTTGTATGCTGGTACCAGTAGTTCTTTTTCGTGATCTGTTTAAACCAGTGAAGTGATGTCCACACTTTCGAGACTGCCTTCATTGCAATATACGTGTTGTAAATGACACATATTTTGGTCCCAAATCAGATGCATTGCGTGCAGTGAGATATGATCCCCATCATGTGTATATAATATAATATATATATATATATATATATATATATATATATATATATATATATATATATATATATAATACTATATGTCAGGAATATCCCTCAAATAGTTTTTCGTCTCTGGGGCCACTAAGGTCACAAGGTGGTTTGTATAACTGTTTTGTAACATATGAAACTATACAAAACTTTCGGGAGCTTTTCAGACTTGAATCAGAAACTAGTGTAGTGGGGAGTGACATTTTCCAACACACAGGTGACTTCCTGATCAGTATTATTGGAAAGGAGACTGTCAACTGTCACTTAGCCTGACATGGCATGTAACAGAGTATGATACAAGGTAGTAAGGTAGCGGTCACTGTCTATGCAGGTATAGTATCCTTCTATATATTTACGAAGTTTTATCTTAATATTTGTAAGAGAAGTAATCATGTTTTAAAAAGAAGAAAATAACAACGAGATTGAAATTTTCTTTCAAGTTCTTAGTTTGGTTCTGACTGTATTTCTTACATGACTCTATAGAAAGGATTCTACAAAGCTCTATATGGTTTGTTTGTTTTTTTTAGTTACTGCAGCAGTAAAGTTTTCACATAGAAAGTTTACTTTGCAAAATGTAATCATCCAACCCGGTGCCGGCAATTGTCCATTGTTCGCATTTTATCAGTACATAATTTCCCTTATTTACTGCGCTAAGCTTGTATTATATTAATTTTCCTCAGTTATTTACCTATATACCTAATTTTACACTCATATTATTCTTTCTAAATAAAAAAATGTCAGCTTTGTTTAATAGAAATGGGTCACCTCAATATTTCATATGATAATGCTGACGTTTGGAGTTCAATTATTATAATGCTAAAATATTTGAAAGTTCTATGGAAGAATAAACTTGTTTTAGATACATTTGCTGGTTCTTAGGATGCTGGAAGAGTTAAATGACAATGAACAGTAACCCAGTACACTTGGGTGTATGTTATATAGGGCACATTGGGGTAGGTATGGAAAGACTGCTTTAAGAAACAAACTTGACCCCGTAACCCAGCACCCCATCATCCCAAGTGTAAAGGTCACTACATACCTTACCATACAATATCTGTACAATCAACTTTTTGTTCTATCAAAACTATGTAAAATGATGAAGGGCCTTCATACCCCTTTAGATTTCTCTGTCAGATTTCCTTTAGATCTCCTTTTGTTTTAGCAAAACCATGTAATATGAGGGACTTTCTAAATCATCAAGGAGAGGCGGCAAAGGAATCTAAAGGATATCTGACAGAGAAATCTAAACTCTCCAATCACCATGTATTCTATCAGGGAGAAAAGTAGACTACACTATACAGGTAGATCTAAAAGAAATTGTATGAAGTGATCTAAAGGTGTATGGAGGTTTTACTACAATGTTGGTCATTGAAGTGTAAAATAAAGCAGATTTCTAGATGGTATCACATGAAGTGTCGCTATAATTGGCATGATGGTACGAGAGGTAAGTGAGCATGCTGCCAGTGAAAACCTCTAAGTCCTGGCCTGGCATTGATTGTGAAATGCTTTGCTTGCGTCAGATGGAGCTTTGTAAGAAAACAGCCCTTAGAAAAATAGGAAGCAACTGGTTATTTTAGCCACTGCTCTGTCTCATCCCACACAGAGGAAATGAACAATATCAGAAAAACGGATCCTGGCTATCAGAAGCCGAGTGTTTCCTGAATTTGTCTGTATTGAGGATGTCGATAAAATAATCAACAGTGTGCACGAATTCCGAGGAAGAGGCAGCCAGGAAAACACTTAACAGCTTCTGAGGCCAGATTTACTCCTATCAAGAGCTCAAGGTTTCCTGTATGAACGGAAAGGGGGTCAGTGTGCACCTCTCTGACCGGTCCAGACTAATGATTGTTCAGCTGCATCCCTGGGGACCACTCTCAGTGCTATATACCGCCTATGTACTAAGAGACAACTTACCCAGACTCTCTGGTATCCTATGTGTCCCAACCAGCAATCATAACAAACACACACAATTCATTGTGTTACATTCATTTCACAGATTCTAAGGAACTTACAGGGATGGGTCTAAGGACTAGGAAATGCGAACTTATTATTATTATTATCATCAATATTATAATATAAAATGTCTGTTACTTGTTTGTAAATAACGTTTCTGTGTTCACTTAAAATATTCACTCTTTTACCGGAAAACCTAAAACTTTTCTTAGTAGATGATTGTGAATTCAGAGCCAATAAGTTTCACCCTATATACTAATACTGAGTTAGAAGAATCATTTTACACTTAGAAGGGGAAATACTTTAAGTAAATTCTTCCCATTATTTATTTATTTTCTTGTTTTAACTAAATGAAAAATATCCATTAGTATACTGTGTTCACCCTACTTTCCAATAAAATAAAACATTAGAAATAACTTAAGACATAAAAAGTTTGTTTCAGTATGGTGAGTATAAAGTATTTGAGTTCTGCACTATAAGTACTAAAGCTCATCCAATCCTGTCCAATGCGATTTTAATGTATGTTAATTCCCTTGCATGTGATTGGCTATTCACAGTGAACACAGCTTTCCTAAAAATCACATAAGCAGTTTTCTATGACAGTAATGGCAGCTCATGACGCTGATGAGTGATTTCTGCACATTTCACGGGCTGTATTATTATTCCATGACATGGAGCATTCTTATAGCAGGAAACAAACACCAGATCCACACACACAGCAATTCACAGTGCAATCCACGTTGGATCCTACATAAAACATACATGTGCCCATTCTTTCCCATTGTCACGTGGTACCCAGCAGGGTGACCTGCTTTTTATGTATCAGATTTGGGTTGTCACCTTTTCTGATTTGTTTCTGTTCTTCAAAGAGAAGATGAAATCAGCTCGGTGGGTATGTACTAAACCCGCCTGTGTTTGTGAGCTATGCGAAGCTCTTGTGGTTTATTCTAACTTCAGTCTGAGTACAAATCAAAACAGCCACAGAGGCAGATTTCACATCCTCCAAGCGATCTAGTACAGGAACATCACAGACGTACAATCTCATGGGGACAACCCAAGATATAGGTGCTACGGTGACGGGGGTGCATGGGGGTCTGAACTTGTACGTACCCCCTCCCCCCCAACAGCGATCACAGACATGCAAGAAACAGTGAACTTACCCAGAGTGTCGTGTCTGATGAGGGCATGTGCATACTCCCCCATGGGTCTCGGAAAGGGGTACAGGGGGCTCTGGAAGGTGCTGCTGCCATAGGAAGCTGCCAGGGCTGCATGGTGGGAGAAGGCTGGGTGGATAGGTGTTGGCTCGTAGATCGGGGTCCTGTAAGTGGCCACAAGGCTGGTGAAGGAAGAGTTAGGAGATGGCAGGGTAGGTGTTGTCATGATCGATGTCCCGTTAGATGCTGCATTCCTCCCAAGGATGTCATCGATGTAGAAGGGTGTGGGGTGCACTGGCTGCAGGGGGGTTGGTGCGTACAGGGGTACACTTAGCCCCATGGCAGAAGAGCTGGAATGCTGGTACTGCATGGCTCCTCACTGCTCCCCTTCTCCTAGTGGTATCCTGTGTGTGATGAGTAATCCACCTGGAAATCTGCCCGCTCCTCTGCCCACTCTGAGTTTAAATGGCACTACCAGCGACTGTCCGGCTCACTGACATGTACCCAGCCCCATAGAGACTTCCAGCCTTTCTATTGGCAGTGGGCGGGCCGCTTGCGCTCTCCTAGCGTTTCCTGCCATAGGTCTTCCTCTACAAGATTGGCTCGGGGCGCTGGCCACGCCCAGTCCTGCCTTGTCCTTGTAAGTGAGGGCCGAGAAGAGCCAATCAGAGGCTGCGAGCGGTCTGTATACTGATAAGTGTCCTTTCATGAATCAGTGATACATAGGACTGTGTTTGTGTATTCTGCCTGTACAGACATTTATCATCAGTGATTGGGGACATTACCATGAGAAAGAAGGTTCAAAGCCAGGAGTGTATATCCATAATAATATTACTGTCATCATCATCACCAGTGGCATCTAATGAGCATCCTACAGATGACAACACCTCATTGGCAGCATTCAAGGCTCTTCCCTTGAACACAATTGTGGGTTTTATATATATAATCTACTATCACATGTTTCTATCATGACTTTCATATATGTGATTTGTGAAATGCTCAAAGAGTCTCTATAACTGATCAATGAGCAATTCAGATGTCAAATGCGATTATCATCCCAAAGTTGTACTATAATAGCATTTTTTTTAGCAATTGTGCTAATACCCACCTTAATTGGCTAAAAAAATTTCCTATGCTCTATGAGTCTAATAGTCAGTGATTCCACCCAACATGCACACATCTCACCTAAGATTTCCACATTTCTTCCATACAAGACGTGTGGGTGAATCTGGCTGTATATTGGATAAAGGACATTCTGTTTATACGTTTCAAACTAATTACTCATCATCCATTTAACATGAAAATTGTTATTGCAAAGCTGTAGCTTGCTGGTATAGGACTGTCGATATATAAACGTCTATTATAATAAGAGGTGAATAAATAAGTATTTTAGGAGCCCATCATATAAGAAGCAACATGATCAATCTACCTGATAATTGCAGACATCAATACTAACAATTTATCAGAATCGATGACCACCAAATAAATGACATGTATGTTTTGCCCAAACCTATAGCTAATCATATATTTACAATATAGATCTAATGAACTATATCTATTACAGTATCTAATATTAGCGTTTCATGTAGGAACAAATGATTATAAACATATAAAAACAAATATGTAATTATCAGTGATTTCATATACATACATTCTACTGTATAAATCTAAAATCACTGCAGGGCCCCCAGACCAGGATATTTGAATATTTTATACTAATAAGCAATAATACAGAAATAAAAATATATTGATGGTTCTAGAGTTGTTCATGTATCTATAACATTTTATCATATTCTGCAATGAGTTAAAGTTATATACAAAGTGTTCATTTATATTTGTTTATTAACTTATTAACTTATTTAAGTTTGACTGGGTAACTCCAAACACCGGTTTATTGATTGTAACACCAAATACAATACCATACAAAATGTACAACACAATACTATACCGTAATATAAGAGATACATTACTACACAGAATAATATAAGAGTTCTATCATTTCACAGCATAATGTAACATTTGTATTACTACATAGCATAATATAAGAATTGTATAACTACACAGCATAATATTAAATTTGTCTCACCATACAGAATAATGAGTTGTATCAACTCATTGATACAAAAAAATAGTTGTATCACACAGCATAATATAACAGATGTATACTACGCAGTATGATAAAAGAGTTGTATAACTACACAGCATAATATACATGTGTTTCACCCACAGATAAAGAGTTGTATCACTACACAACATAATATAACAGGTTTATCCCTACACAGAGTAATATAACAGTTGTATCACTACACACCATAATATATTAGTTTTATCATTACACAATGTAATGTAACATGTGTTTCACTACACACCATAATTTAAGAGTTCTATTATCATACAGAATAATAGTTGTATCGCTACACAGCATAATACAAGAGTTGTATACCTACACACCATCCATAATATAAGAGTTCTATCATCATACAGAATAATAGTTGTATCGCCACACAGCTTCATATAAGAACTGTATACCTACACAGCATAATACAAGAGTTGTATACCTACACACCATAATATAAGAGTTCTATCATCATACAGAATAATAGTTGTATCGCTACACAGCTTCATATAAGAACTGTATACCTACACAGCTTCATATAAGAACTGTGTACCTACACACCATAATATAAGAGTTCTATACCTACACAGCATAATATAAGAGTTGTATACCTACACAGCATAATATAAGAGTTGTATACCTACACAGCATAATATAAAAGAGTTGTATACCTACACAGCATATTATAAGAGTTGTACCTACACAGCATAATACAAGAGTTCTATACCTACACAGCATAATAAAAAGAGTTGTATCACAAGACAGTATAATATAAGTTGTATTACTACACAGTAAAATGTTAAATTTGTATCACTGCCAGAGATATAATTTATTATTTGTATCACTATACTGTATAATGTAAGAATTGTATCACTACAGGGTACAATATAAGAATTGTATCACTACACAGTACAATATAAAGGCAATATAGTTGATCGCAAAGATCATGAGCAATATATAGAATGTGTCAGACTGGGTAATCTATAATTGGACGTGGGGTTCATGTCTGATGATGGGGTGTTATCTGAAAACACATCCTGCAATCAGTGGTGCTCATTAGGTGATGATGACAGGACATTAGCACACTCTGCGATAATGAATGAAAATGAGGCACCCCGGTGGCTGACAGCCATTAGTGATGCTTTGTGTCATACATATCCACCATGATGGTGATTGTATTACCAGAGGGAGGCGATGTGAGGCTGCAGGGGGCACAATGGTCATAGGGTGGGTGGGCACGTGATGCCCCGCGAGGGTAAAGCTTAGTACAATGGTTGTGCCATTTATGGAGATGTTCAATGTAACTAAGTATAGAAATATGCATCTTATATTTAGAATCTATAGAATGTATCAGTAAGGCAGATGCAATATTAGTTATAAAGTCATAACTATTGGTGAGAAATATTCTATCTATCTATCTATCTATCTATCTATCTATCTATCTATCTATCTATCTATCTATCTATCTATCTATCTATCTATCTATCTATCTATCTATCTATCTATCTATCTATTTTTTTAATCGTTTATACTGTGATATATCGTTTTCTCTATATATCTATCTTATCACACGAAATGACATTAGTCAGCGAGACGAGTTCTGCTAATAATTACTAGTAAATTATTGTGTTAATTACTGATTAATAACACTCTTTGTATATGTGTATTTCGTATAGATTATTCGATGTCTTCTGGTTGGCTGTGATAGCAGAATAGAATAAATGTGATTGGATGTATGGGAAATGTAGAGAGAAGTACAGAACATCGTTCACTATGTGTGATAAGGCTGTAACATATGACAAGTAGATCGCATGGTGTTTATTGGGCTGCTTTCCTATTTTCCTTCACATATATGAAAATCCTAAAAATAATGCTATATTACATACTATTTATTATTTTTATTATTTTAAAATATACATTTTTCTTCCATCACATGTAAATGAACCGTACACAGATTTAAAGATCAATGTGTTCCATACCCACGTGCTATTCCGATATTTGTTTGGGGATGTTAGGCCCCTCATACACATTTCAATTTTCCCAACCGATACATTTTTGAAGTCGATCAATAAAAAACCGATGCCTGTCCACATGGTTCGATTGACCTAGTTCGATCAAAATTGGACAAAAGTTCGATCGACAAATTATTGGACATGACGGAAAATTTTGATCGGTCGAATGTAAATCGAATTTATTTTGTTGTGCCCGAACGATTTTGGTTAGATTTTAAAAATAAGCATACTTATACATCCAGTGGCGGACATTTTGGTGTGTTTATGATAGACTTCCTTCAATTATTCTTTTGATCCATCAAATCAACATCTATCAAATATTGGTTTCCCCATGTGGGAGGTAGTTTGATCGTACTTTGTTCAATCGAACCAGTGTCGATCATAAATTATGATTGAATCTGACATCGATTGTAGGGAAATTGAAACGTGTATGGGGGCCTTTAGTATTGATGTCCACCCATGTTTTGTGACATTGTGCATTGGGGGAAGGGGTTCTGAAGTCTCCCAAACATACCCTGAGAGCGATGGATATACACAGAATAAATGATATATTACATAGAATATTAGATTATATTGTTAGATGAGTAGATATTTTCTTTTCTGGGAGGACACTTCTCATACTGTGTGGGACATTGTGATGGCTGTGAACACTTGTAATAGTTGTGAATATGTAATAAGGTAATAGTTTTATTCCACCTTGTTTTGAATGAAAAGATAAATTAAAAAATATTTATCCTGTGTGTGCTTACAGTTAAACTAATTATATATGATTTCATTTTCCTTCACATTTTAAGACTGACCATGACATGGGGTAGCTAATCCCAGGGACTGGCAAGCTACAAGATGACTGGTGTCTCCAAGTAAACTTGCCTTACAGTCCCTGGGATTAGCCACCCCATGTTATTTATATGTTTCAGCAGATGACAGAGGAGGGACGTGTTATGTACAGGTATTCTGTCAGCACAGATAATGATAAACAATAAAATGGCTGCATGTATTATAACCCTCAACAAGGGATTGTTGATTATTCATTTACTGCGGCTAACAAAATTGCTTGGTATGTTGTAGGATTGCAATTGTACTTAAAAAGTCAACAATGTGTGACCACCTAGGTAACCCTCCCCCTTTTGGATACACTGATGTAAATACAGACTGCAAAGCCCCTTTCAACATATTAAAGGTTAGTATCATTAGGAATTCTAAGGAGGCCCGGACTATGCTTATTCTATGGATACATCTAGAATAGAGCTGGTTATCACATTGTCCTGGTTGGTTATAAAACTGATTCCACTGTATCTTGTGAGCTTCCCACATTGTGCATTAGAAGCTGCTGCAAATTACAACCCACCTAATTTTCTGATAGAAGTATAGTGTCATTTACCCCTTACCTCTCTATCTTTACAATCCAAGGCCTCTCTCAGTTATTTCTAATTTTTGCATTTGTTTTCATTACAGAGGCTCAGCAGCATATATGTGTGTTAACACAGTTATCTATTTTTAGTTCAGTACCATACCTATTTCCAAGATATGGCACCTGTTCCTAATAATAGAGGAAAATGATTGCAAATCTTACTAAACAAACTAATCTTGCTTAGGGTGCCCATACACCTTTAGATTTCTCTGTCAGATATCCTTAAGTTTTCCTTTTGTTTTACCCAAACCATGTAATATGAGGGACATTTAAACCATCAAGTCTACCTGTGTTCAATCGCAGAGGACCCGGCACTACATAGTTGTTGATAGATTTAAAGCATATCTGACAGAGAGATCTAAAGGTGTATGGGCACCTTTAAACAGGAAGTACAGGTATTTACTGTCTCTGTAGAGAGTAGAGATGGCAAGTTGGAAAAGTTCTTCAACAGGAGAACTCCTGCAGGAGCACATGATCATTTTGATCAGCTGATTAATTAGTAGTGTTGAGCGAGAATATTCGAAATTCGAATATATTTGACGAATATCCGTCATTCGAGAATTCGCAATATTTCGTGAATGTGTGCTCGGATTTTCGCAATGGCAGATATTTGTCATATTATGCTCCAACATTGTTTACCGGCATACATTGCGCATATATGTGCGCATTGTGAATACATATGCGCAATACACTCAGTGCTCGTGCTGGCTAACATCACAGAATGAGGAAGAGAAGCTGTAAAGTCGCATTACGAATCATTGCGAACGGGCGCACGCGATTGAAGGCAATAGAATACAGTTGAATCTAATTTTATGAATTTAGTTATAATTTGTTATCCAAAAAATACCTTTAACTGTACTGGTGTGCTTGTGCCATGGTCATTCCGAGACCGGCAGGCACCCACCCTCAGGGAACAAGGAGCAAAGAAACCCAAGAGAACAGTGATGGGCTGACCCTGAAGTCTTTCTACAAGGAAGAAGTTTAAATCCATCATGAGTAAAAAAAAAAGTATCCAAAAGCTGTCCCAGAGAGACAACAAAAATCTAAATGATCAAATTAAGCAAGTTGCCCTTGATTTGTATCACTCTCTTGTGAGAGGTGGAAATATCCATGTTCAACAATTAGGATGAAGTTATTGGGCCATCATGTCTACTATTCCTCTATGTCTATTCTGCCTTGTCGGGCTCCATATCCCCCCCCCCCTAATTACTATGTTCATTACATACTATATTAAGAGGCTGAGATATCCTCTCTATGCTTCTCTATTCAATGCTGCCAGATCTTGGCTTGTGGGAGGAGTGAAAGGGTGCTTTACATAACATCCTGACAATAACAAATTACTTTACTTCAGTATGTGTATCAACAGCCTTTTTGAGTGTTTGTTTCAACATGGCGTCATGGACTCTTCATGTGGTTTAGGGTGCATTATCACCGCATTGGCAGTAACACCCCTATTTGTTTGAATAGCAAAAACATAAAAAAAGCATTGGGTGTGGCTTTTACCTGTCCCGCTGATGTGTTAATAGAAGATCAAATGGACATATTGCTTATCATTAACGGCGACCATAAGTGTTGCCACATTGACAATGATTTGTGTCGTAGTGGAAACTAGGCCTGAATAACTTGTTGAAATAATAAGATGCCTTAGCTAATGCCTGCAGGTGACTGGAAAGAATGGAGCACGCTAGGGACAGTAGTGCTGGGTGACAGAAGGCTTGATAAACCAGGGTGCCCCAAAGTGAAGAAAGCTTTGGGGCACCCTTTTAATGAACAATGTGAGAGAGTCACAGTGTGCAGTAAAATGAGACTTTCATTACATCCCTTTCATTACAATGAACCAGCCTGTGGAGTTGTGAAACACTTCAGGTACGTTAGCCTTAAACAATTCTAGGTATGTACCTGCTACGGGTCACTCCGCTCCTACAGACCCCTGAGACCCCTAGGAGGCAGTTTAGTGGGACCCAGTCCAGAGTGAAGTCTTCTTTTCCATAGACAGTCAAAGATGGTTTTTCCTTCACCACTGTGCAGGCTGAAAGGCTTTAACTGGAAAGTTTAATAGGCCAGTTGTTACATTCCAGCCTTGCTGCATAATCCGTCCAACAACGAGAATGAAGCGTTTAATTTTGCAGCGCTGCCTAACACCTGCTTTCAAGTGGGTTGTGAGACCCCAGTGCTCCCTTCTCTCTATCTGGAAACCCATAAAAGCTATATGCATGCAATGTCACAGTTATTGAACTAAATATTGTTTTAATATTGCTAGAGCAGGTTTTATGGTTAATTGTATTATGTTTACAGCCAGACTGGGCTTTGTATTTTTCACTTTTCTCAGTTTGATTTTTCCCCCCTCTTTCTGCTGTGTTCACAGTCACAACTAATAAAGTGCAGCAGTTGTGCCCTTTTTATATAGAGGGTGAGGGACTTCCAATATTTTCACTCTGCTGGATACTGGAGCCAGTAAAATTCATGAAATTTTAATTATTTTTTTGGATTAAATAGACGTCTTTTAGGACAAAACGTATTTGCACTTCCTATTGTAAAGAAGTGCAACAAAGGAAATTGTTAAACAGCCCTTCCCCCCACTTCTGTCGGTGACATTTTTTATTGAGTGAATTAGATGCATTTTATGGCTATTTGAAATTATTTTTTATCCTACCGATGTGGTGGATTGAAAGTGGGAATACATTAAAGAGGTGTGAGGCTTTTATTGTCCGCCTTTTTACACAACAATAAACATCCATTCATTTCATGCTTCAAGGAGCGTGTTCCATATGGAGGTAGTGGAACAAGTACTCGCCTTCGGTACGAAAGGGTACTAAACTTATTTCCTATTCCCTTCCCTGTATGTGGATTCCAGATATAGACCTACGACCTATATGTGTGTGTATATATATATTTCCTACTGAACCTTTTGGTTTAATAATTATATTCAGTAAAAAATAAAAAAAAACATTCAGTTGGCTCCTCTATTTTTTGAACTACAACCCCCCCCCTCCTATGTTATGAAGGATGGAAAAGGTAAAGGTGTTCAGATACAAGAAGCAAGCAGCCAGTACAGTAGGTATAGTACACTGAGTAGGTGCTGTCATTCTAGAACAGTGATGGTGAACCTATGGAACGGGTGCCAGAGGTGGCACTCAGAGCCCTCTCTGTGGCCACCCAACCTGGTAGCCAACATAGAGGCTGATGAATTACAGCTCATTACAGGCTCTCAATAATGTCAGTTTTCTTTTCCCCTCTTCAGATTGCACACAGCACCCCATACCCTCCCTAGCACTGCCAACCAATCAGAAGCCTAGGGAGGGGCAAGCAGTAAGCTGCAAAAAGGTGTATGTGTGTGTGTATGTAATGTGTAAGCTAGAGTGTGTGTAATGTGTGTGAGTGAGTGAGTAGAAGACAGAATGATAAGAGAAGGTAGAATAAAGCTAGCCATACATGGTTCAATTGACATCAAGTCGATCATCAATTGGATCGAAGTTTTCGATCATTAAAACGTATGTCGATTGTAATTGAATCGAAGTACACACCA